>JAKGUB010000327.1:8182500-8407500 GCA_026261675.1 Hippocampus mohnikei
TAGAAAGAAGGGCACCACAAGGGTGTGAGGTGAATTTGTGTACATGCCTGTTGTCAAAAACAAGTAAATGATCTATTTGTCTTGCCCAATAAAACATGTATTCAGGATACCGTAGAACGGATAGAACAATTTATATCTCTAATATTATTGCATTTTGGATCACCAACCATTGTGCTTGTTTTCAGTGTTTCTTGCTCAGCGAATTAAGTTTGAATATTTTCAATTCTCGACACAAGCTAACGTGTTAGCAAATATTTTTGGTTTAATGTGCAGAAGACAAACAGAATGAAAGTGCCGCAAAAGTATGATTAGTATCGGTGTTGTCGCATGTGTTGGGAGTTGACAACAAAGCCTTTTGTGCACATCAGAAGCTTGCTCAGCACAGGAGTCATTACTGCCTTACTGTGTACTGATTTAACGCAAGGTTCACACTTTCATTGTGTCCACACACACACACACACACACACACACACACACACACACACATGCACAGGTTTGTGTTTGTTTCTGCCATTTGTGTGCCTTTTATTGTGGCAATTTCCTCTGAGCTCCCTTCCACTGACTGACGGGCAGGTCCTGTGTTCTCGGGCCCGTCTAATCGCTGCAGATCTATATTAAACAGTGGAGCGGAGACAGAGTATCCGTCCTCCTCAGCTGTACCTGTCATCTCAGCATCTCCCTACCACCCTGCCTCGCTATCAGGTGTCAATCAAGAACCTGCGGTTCATTTCATCCCCCCACCATTTCATAGTCCATTTCTTTCTTAATGATGGTGGAGCCACTTTTCAAGCTCTGCCATTTCGATTGGCTAGGTTTGGCCTCCTGCGCCGAGATGACCCGAGTGGCTCACTTTGATTGACTTGTTTCCACAGAGCAGTTCGGTTTGACATATCTTTTCACTCATTCTGTCCAACTCCTCTCGGTCTCTATCTGAAGGGGGACTTTCTAGGGCGAGGATATAAAACCCTGGCATTTACCTCTCTAACTTGCCCCGCCTGTCCTCTCAGACGCTCTCCATTTCTTTCCACGGCCGAGGCACTCTGCTGATGCTCTGATACCGCCGCTGTCTCTGAAGAACAGGAAATGAAAATCTTTTTTTTCCCGCCTCCAATCGGTTGCTCCGGTCCTTTATCATACAGAAACACTGAATCCCTGCAACGGCCGTCTTTCACTTCTCTAATGAACTCATTTTGCAAGAAGAGAGAATACCATCTTATCTTTGCAGAGGAGGCCTTCTGCAAAACACACACACACACGCACACACACACACACACACACGCACACACAAACGCACTTTGTTTCTTGGATCCTTTCATTGTTCCATCCATCCATCCATCCATCCATCCATCCATCCATCCATCCATCTTCTACCTTTCATTGTTCTTAAAATAAAAACAGAAGCAACAGGTCAACACTTCATCCTCTCTTTACTGGGAAAAAGTTAAAAAAGGCAATGTATAACATTTCGTTTCAAATGTAATTCAGATCGGCAGCACAGTACAGGAAATAATTTGGACTTTGACATACAATTAACAAAATTTTTGATGGGTATAAATTTGTGTAAATTGCTTGATTGAGATGTGTCTGCTCTGTCCAAACTCGCGCCAGGTTGTACAAAACCTCTTCCCCTAAATTTTTGCTTGGATTTTAACCACCTAGAAAAAGAAATGAAAAGAAAAAATGGTAATGCTTTTGTGTATGCGTGTGTGTGTGTGTGTGTGTGTGTGTGTGTCCGTGTGTTTGAATTTTCGCTATAGCATGAAAGTACAAATAGATTAAATCCATTCCAAGCTAAAACTGTCGCTATCATAAAATTGGTTTTGAGTCAACAGACCAATTTATGTGAAATTCCTCGATGTCTTGCAGGTGTAAAAAGAAGTTAACCACAATGACAGATACTGTTCAATGTGTGTTCATCTATACTGGACTGGACAAACACAGTGAAGAATGTTGAGACAGAGGTATGATGTGGGTCTCATCTTAGTGGTGGGACATTAATTTAATACCTAGGCCTTCAAATTTACTTGACTTAATCCAACTCTTTAATAGCAACACTATCACATCACAATTTTACAACCCCATCAATATTATACAAAAATGCAATATCATGTCACCGTGCCTCATATATCATTTTGAAGCAGTTTTGAATTAATATTTTCCAATAACATGACCATTAAAAAAGATAAATTCTCCCCTGACTGCTCATAACTGCTAATCTAATCTACACTAACAAACAAAAATACAAAAATATCACAGAGTGCATATGACTGCATCTCAATTTATTCACAAATGGACTTAGTGTGAAGCTGATTCGGAAAAAATATATATACATATCTTGAAAAGTTTACTTACACATCTGATTTAAAAAAACTATATTCAAAATTTGTTCTCACCAAATCAAACAACAGACAGACAGTCAGACATCATCAGGAGAAAGTTTTGGACTGTAACCTTTTCAGTCGAAACATGATGAGAATGGGATTGCGTCTCCCCCTATTGGTACAAAAAGAAGCTGTTGCAATACAAGCAAGCTGTTTTGTCCAACGCTAACCACTGGGGAGTACTGAAGCTCCGTGCAGAAATGAGATCAGAGATCAGGATGTGACACTGACAACACTGCTTACATTTTGTGGTCTGAAACCCTTAAAGGAGTTTGACTACATCATTTATTATTTGGTGTATCAGTAGACTTGTCTGAAAAATATGTGCTAGTCATTGTGCTCTCTTTTACCATACTTATATACCAACAAGCATACACACACTCCCTCTTACTCGGACATACACATTTAATCTGATGCAATCTCTAATGCCAAGCAGAGATTTAATTAGATTTAGATTTAATTTCGTCTATTCCTTCTGTGGTGTCGCGATAAAGTCCCGAAGTAGAATTAACCTGCGCTCTAATCCTAATCTTGTTTTCTACAACACACTTTCATTCCTCCTGAGCGCCTTCTTAGTGGCATCCAGTGTGCAACGCATCTACGTCTAGCCCTCGTCCATCGTCACCTTCATTTTGCCGCTCATTTGTCTTCCAAAGAGTCGGAATGTGGCTCTCACATGGTTTGCATACTGAGTGCACCAGCGTGAGGAAGGCCAAAGATGGCCTTTATGCTTGAGCTCTCACACTCATTATAATGACGCATGTGGAATATCCTCAATCATTCTGGCACTCCTTTTTTTCCAAGCATATCTGTTTTGTCTTATTTCCAATTAAACTGCCAATCTTCACTCAGTTCATCTGCATAGTCCATATGACAATCGGTATATATGTTTTAGCTTTGATTTTTATTAACATTAACATAGCCTCACACCCGCATGCCATTTCCCAAGAGATTGTATGTATGTGACATCTCTGCAGCTGTTACAACAGACATGACCATACATGCATAATTCATGATCCTACATGTCTCCTGTCACGCAAAAACACGTTAACCCTATGGGTTCAACAACACCGTTCTTATACAAATGTTATTACTTCATTGATTCGGGCGGAGACGCTTGTCCCTGAATTTAAGTTTTAAACACCCGGCCTTCACGCCCTTTTTGACAGCTGGCCACTTCAACGCATGCGCACAACAACAGCTGCGGAGCCCAGAAAAAAACATCAAGCCACTTGGAGGTATATACAGCGGTGGAAAAGGGTGGTGGATTTTTTTTTCAAAGTAAAAGTTTACGTTCTCGACACCGATACAGTAAACAGTAAAATGAAAACAAATAAGTCGTTCGTATATACTTCATTTAGATATGGAACACAATAATTACATGAATAAAAACGTCCATGAATTCCACAAAAAACATCACAGTAGGATGATTTCATTGAAACATCAGTCAGCGAAAACACAGCTTGACAAAGACACCTCTTTTGCCGGATGTCGCTAATCACTCTGTCTAACTTTATTACGCCGGGTACTAGCAGCGACCAGACTCAACCTCGATCGCTAACTGTAGTTTATATTTTCTGAAAATGTCCGGTATTCAGGCTTCTTACGCTTCCAGGTGACCGAGGACGAGTTTAGGCGGGATGGCGCTGGTCACCGTCCAGCGGTCACCAACACCGAGCACTACCTCTAGCCCCTGTGTGTCGGTGAGTGTCGGTCAACTGTTTTGACATCTGGTTGAACGCTTCGTCTCTATCATTCGTTTTTTCTTGCTGATCGTACACATGTAGCGCTAACTTTGCATCAAATAGAAGCTTCGCAAGGTTGTCGTCCGTCCGTTTTAGCAGTTTTCTTATTAAATCTACCAGATTTTGAAAAAATAATACAGTAATTTAGCTATTTCATTAGCACTTTGCTAACCTACTTCCTCTTGAGTCTATTCAGGAAGACGTGTGACTATTTCAGTGTTTGGATAATTGATACTCTGTACGGAGAATTGTTGAACGATGTGGTAGTCGTTCGACAAGTGTTTCCATGTCAGCATCCCGTCTGCTACATTTAACCTTCATTAAGGCGACTAGGCAAAGTGACAGTGGGGATAAAGGAGCTGCCTTGAAAGGAGGTTAGTGTGACAGGGATGTCAGACCCTTCGAGGGTCCTCTTATCTCCTCTGCCTCTGAAATGGGGCCTTAAAGCTGCTGACGCACACTAAGACGGGCTGTGTTGGCGTGGCTTCCATAGATAAAATTGCCGTGTAAGCTTAATGTGGTCGGTGTTGGCTCATGCTGGAAACCCAGTGGATATGTGCGTTTGGGCTGAGGAGCCTTGCCTCTGGATGGAGTGCAGTAGACCTGAAAATCTAGTATCATCCATCCATACTGTTTGTAGATCCGCGTGTCCTCGGGGTCAGGGCTGGTATGGTCTGGTCATAGGCTGGAGCCCAACCAGTGGCGGATCTAGAAAGTTTTATCAGGGGTGGGCAGGTGGTTCATTTGTGGAGCAGAGAGCTTGGTTTCAGTTTTGTTTTGTTTGAATGGTCTGGTACGCATCGTTGACTGATGAACTACTAGCAACTTTCTAAATATACCACTTATAAGTGGTATATTTAGATTAATAAACAGTCCAGGTCCATCATTCTTCATTTGCCACCCTGTACTTGAAATATACCATATGATGTATTGTCTTCAGCATGTCATTTATTCTCATCAGGCAGCTGACAATGTTTCCTCTAACTTTCCGTTTGTGAGTATTCACCCAAACCTCCTGAGCATTCCTTGGACCACCTTGAGCAACATCAGCCATGCACGGGCCGGCCAAACCAGTCTAACTACTGTCCAAAACCTTAGCCCTTAACACGATCTAAGATATAGGTGTGTTACTTCATAACTCACTTTGTGTAAAAAAAGAGATTGAATTACAGGGGGCAGGGGGCTCTGACAAAGTTTCACTGAGCCAATCAAGGTGTGCATCTCGTTCATCGGTGACAAAGGCAAGCTTGGGCTGCCGGAACATATGTGAATTGTGCAACACATGACCATAACCACTTCACACGTGCGTGACGGTAACATGTTTCAACTGTACAGAGACATTACTGAGCATTGAGGCTCCTTCTCTCGATCGGTAATGAGTGGAATGGTGAGGTGATGGATAGACAGCTCAAACGCTGGACAATGCCGCGTTTAGGTTTTTTTTTTTTTTTTGGTCGCTTTTTTCTTTCACTTGCCAGCACGATCAAAAAAGGGCAGTAAATGACTGCCAGAAAGGCGTGGTACAATTCCTCATACTTTCCTCCCTACTTTTCTGGTGTTCTGCCAGTAGACACATCTTCCCAATTATTGACCCCGCAGGCATCGCAGCTCACGTTACTCGCATGCAACACAACAAAGACGCCACCCTTGTGTGCGGTAATCTGCCTAGCAGCCCAACCAAATCCCTTCTTCTCATTGGCTCACTCCCCTGCACATGCATGCAGCTGTGGTAACCATAGAGATGAGCTTGTGCATTAAACCTCATTGCTTATTATGGCATCGCAAGATCACTGCCAGGACATTTTATGACCAATTGCCCAGTTCAGTGACTTGCAACACAAGATCAACTGTACAGGGCTCAAGACCGACACCAATTTGGGTGCCCAGGCAACCACATTTCTTAATCGTAGCCCCCCAAAAGTAAGAATTTGCCTCGGTGCAACCAGCCTTTCGAGTTTCGGGGAGGGAGGTTAATGACTTTTGAGACCACGGGTGCCCAAGCATGAGTCTGTTATATTTACTTGTTAATAAAATAAAATAAAATACATCAACAATATTGCTTATTATGATAATTTTCGGGAAAATATATTGTTGTAATAACTGTGTTCTTGTGACAGGCCGAAGTGATCTCATCAGAAGAAGAATGGAAATAGCTATGCATGACAAGTCGCTAAGAATGATTGACAACTTCTTGAAAGTTAGCCCAATATGTTCAAAAGTCCTCACCAACAGTGACACAGAGCACTTCAAGCAACAATACTGTCTTGTGGATTTGTGATCTAAATTTCCAAAAAATCTTAGGATGATTGTTGGTCAATCATTGACTAGTCAATATCATGAAAAAAAGGACGGCACTAATTTTGCTTGAAATGGCAGTCAATCTATAAAAACTGCAGTGTTGAACGTGATGCAGTGGAAAATTTGGGCACACCTAACTTTTGTACTGATGCACAAAAGAGAAAATGTCAGGGGCACCAGTGCAAAAAGTTAGTCCAGAGCCCTGTGTATACTAAAAAGTTCCTGACAAAAATGATCATGTTGAATGGTGGAATGTATGCAGTACTACCGGTATAGTTGGAGTTAATTGCAACGTGATAGAACTGCACAGCGTCAAATTAAAGTGAGGCTATGGGATGGCTGATTCGGAGGATATCCCTCAGCCTGGCAGCTGTCCATTCAGATGATCAAATCTGTAGGCTTGGACTCAGAGTAGTGGTTCAAACTAACCACATGGATTTTACAGCTGCATCATCGTCCATGGCCATTATTTATCAGCATTCAATTCCATCTGGAATGCAGTTTTTGCATTGTTTCCATTGGCTTCCCAGTGTGTACACACTGTAGATTTAGCCCAAGCATTCACAAGGGCTGACAGATTGATGCTGAAGAGAAAGTTGCTGAATTTTGGGAGGGATTACCACCAGGATTAAAATGTTTGTGTTCGTGGTGGACTGGGTCCTGTTTTGGGGGAGGATAATTGCATTTTTTTGTCGGTGGGGGTGGAGGGGTGAGGAGCGATTGAAAAGCATGGGGTCTATTTAAGCTTTACCCCTTCTGTCTGTTCTGAGGAGAGTGCCTGCTATCACAAATGAAAAATCACTTTTTCCAATTCCAATGGAGGGTTAATTGACTCTGACTCAGCATGTAATATAAGCAGCCATCGTGGCTTGCCTGATACACTGTGTTCTCTGAACTCTCTGTCAAAGTGTGCAGATGGTGGTATCAAATATATATATTATTTGTTGTTTTTTTTCTTCTAGGAGTCGGGCAGTGGTGAGGATGACTGTCGCTCCCAGCCCAGAAGGTGAGACCATATCCTGTTTAGTCAGTCACACACTACGTCATTCCCCATGGTATGTGTTCTTCTGTGGATACTGCAGTTTGCGAGCTGTGCCACTAGGGGGTGGTTGCTGATCAATATTAGGACAGTTGCATTTTCTTTTCCGCAATGTTCATCCCCTTCCCATCACTCAATTTTGAACATACTCCAAGTAAAATGAGTATAACACTCAGTTTGATTGAATTCATTCATAATAAATTGATTATTTAAACGCTCAAGACTAACCGAATGCTGGTTTTCTGATTGCAATAGTTGTTCACGTGTTCCCGTTTTTTGTAACAAGAAAATACTGAAAACAAATGTTGCGCAGACTTTTTTCCCCTCTTTAAAAAAAAAAATGTCATGCATACTTATTGTAATTCATGTAAAAAGTACAAATCCCAATTCCAAAGAAGTTGGGATGTTGTGTAATGTAACAGAAGACAGTGATTTACAAATACTTTTTGGATTCAATTACATTTATTTTATATTTTTTATATATATTAAGAAATCTTATTGCACTTAGTTTGGTGGACTGTGATCGAGTCACAATGCTAAGCTGCTGGCCTCAACAGCACATGAACTGACAATGGGTGAGAAAAAGAGTCAAACACAAATCTCTATGTTTTACGCTTGTTTCTGATGCCGTTGAATTGTCGGCAAGATCTTCTACGTATTGTTTAAATTATCGATGTAATTTAGAATTTTATCGTAGTTCATCATTAAAACAAGAACCCGATTGATTTTTTTACTTCTATCAGACACATGATGGCGGAGCTAACTGAAAACAAAGGTCAAATTAAGTCCTCTGCCTCCGCGACAATGTTCAACCGGTCTCTCGTGGTTGGAACTGAGCCGTCTCACAGTGATCACTTTATGTTCCTCTGCTACTTTAACAATATATGATGTAACAATCGATAATATATGCAAAAACACAATATGAGAATCACTGTGGCGTTTGTACTAAGCAATTCCCGGAATGCAATGTCAAGAGGCTTTCCATCCATCTCTTCCACTTGTTAAAACAATGTAAGGCATTTGTCATAGATCCCAAACAAAACAAATGGAACATTCTCAAAGTCAAACAGCTCTCTGTACCATCTGCGTAATTTCCATTTTATTCTTTCTTCTTCACCCTCTGGTTGAGATTCCCTCTCATGTTTCATTTATGTGCATTTTGGACCCTTTCACACTCCCACGAGTATCAGAAGTCAACTGGCCTGGTCTGGTAAATGTAGTCATTGCACATAATACTTTGGATTCAATTGCCGCTGCAAACCGAGAAACAGCTGCCATTGTTGTAATTACATTTGTGGTTACGGATAACGACGGGAAAAAAGAATATTGGGTTGGCGTTTCTTTCTTCTTCTTAAACTGTCTTATGACAAAAATGATACAAGCAAAACCAAAGATGTTTTCACAAATAATAAACAATAATATAATGTTGCCGTACAGAGTCTCAATCTGCTTGGAAGAAAAAGGACACTGTGGTGCAATTACGAGTGAATTCTTGCTGAGCCAAATGTTCTGTCTGTTATTGGGGAAAAGTCGGAAACTGCAGAGACATTGATGAATTGCACTGAAAATTATGGCAAGTTTGGAATTTAAAAAAGGTTTTATTGTGGTCTGCTGTGTGCAGTTTTCAATGTGATCCCGATGTCAGGTATGCAAGTGTGTTACAGTATATCCTGTTTTTAAACATGGTGACATCACGCCTATGAACCTTCAACACCCCCGCACCCCCCAAAGTACCTAAAAACACGTATGTTCCCCATTATCTGTTAGGTAATACTTGAACGTTGCAGCAGCTGGTGAAGTCATACCCACTGACAAACAGCACGTATTCCCACATGCATCATCAACGTCCGCTTTCGCCATTTGTTCAGCAATGCTGAAGGTACTAACATGCCGATTGGAGCCAGGGCCCTTCTTGAGTGACCTTTAATGTGTATGACATAACAGCCGTGGTTCAATTGCCTTGGTTGACCACCCTGCGTATGGATCCAAGAAGCTGTAACGGCTCGTGAAATAACTAAACCCGGAATGAGAAAACATTTGGGTTTACAAAATGAATGAAAAACAAAAATGCTTGTGTCTAGAAGTGTTTTGCTTGTGTCTAGATTGTGTTTGAAAAGTGTGGGTGGAAACTATTGTGCCACTTTTCTTGGTAGACTATATCTCAGTTGCAATTGCTTGGAAATGGTGTGACATGAAGAGTTGGAACATCTCTTGTCAGGTGTGTGTGTGTGTGTGTGTGTGTGTGTGTGTGTGTGTGTGTGTGTGTGTGTGTGTGTGTGTGTGTGTGTGTGTGTGTGTGTGCGTGTTCATTTTGTTCAAATCAAAGTCTCGACATTTTTTACCAACGTAACCTGCTCTGCTTGTCGGCATCAATGTGACGGCTTGACGCACTCAATGTTTGGATCCTGGAACTTATAATGAGTCTTTTAACACGCACGCTGTGGACGGAACAAACGTCACAATGTATTTGTTTTATCTATAATCTGTATTTCAGTATTTCCTCTTTCCACACTAATCCTGGACAGGAAATTAAAAAAGGATTGGGGAAAGTGCTTCATGTTATTAAGCTAAGCAAACCGTTTATATTTACAGTGGCTATATAAAGAGTTAAAAAGCCAGAGTTTGTGATGAAAATAAATAAGATTGTTTGAATTGTTAATAAGAGCCCATCACATAATTTGTTCGATTCTACCCTGTGTATGAAGCCACTAATACGTGTATGTGTATATCATTTGCGTTGTTGCCACGTCGCACGGCTGTGATTGCAAAACCAATGCCCGATGCTCGGCCACTCGTCAAATCTGTGGCAGAACCCCCATACACCTCGAGCGGGCAGTTGGTGGCTCACACTGTTGTCTTTATCCCGCCCCAATTGATTGATGCCTGTTGGAATGGAGAAGCAACGGCGCAAACTATGAGCTCACCTAATTTATTTGTCAAGTACTGTATGTCAACTGAACTTTGAACTCGTTCGCAGGAAATTAATTTTCCCAACACGGTCATACACGTTGAACATGAAGCGATGCGTTTGAAACATGCAACCGCCCCCACTGGAGATTATTTTCCGATCGGTAATATACGTCATAACCCCAGACTGGTCGCCAAGTTATGTCCATATAGCCTAGTCCATAGTTGTCAAAATCAAGGCCCGGGGGCCAGATCTGGCCCTCAAAAGAAAATCACGGGGGTCAACGTCCATGATCCTTCCTAAAATCTGTACCGAAATGTCAAGTTGTAACGTGGAATAAATAACGTTGGCATTTTGCAATAATTTTGTTCGCCTCATTTGAAGAACAATTGCGCAACAACAAATAACTAGTTGACCCGAGTGGTTTCAAAACTAGTAATCCGTCAGTATACCGTGTACAAGTTTTAATGCGCTGAGAAACATTTATTCGGTTTCCCTGTCATAACGGCCCTCTGAGGGAAGAGGTCGCTCCAAAGTGGCCCACGACAAAAATGAGTTCAACACCTTTGGCCTAGTCCTGAATCAAGGATCTCCTGTGGCCCTTTATAACGTGACCTAATTGAATTCAAACTTCAGCTCATCTTTGACCTCCATGTGTCTGTTCCTTTGCTCAGAGTCCAGTTGTGTAACTTCTCCAGAGCTCGGCTAAACAACAAACAACCTCCCTCTCATGTTACCAGCCTGCAATCCAGGTTCCCACCAAAGGCCAGTTAATTTGACCACTCTAAATTGAACCTCATGACTAAAGCATCAGAGCAGCTGTGTTTGGGTTGTGTGCTAACAGGAGAGGACACTAGCTAAATGACTTTGTGATGCAACAGTTGTACGGAGGAAGGTGAGTCGATGTGTGGTGAAGCGTGGCGAAAGCAGAGCAGGTGCTGGCATGTTTGTGTCGTTTGTGATGTAATCAGTTCTATTCTGAGCGGGTCACATGGAGAGAGCAATGTTGAATATCAACATTTGTTATGAGTTGCGGTTGACGTTAAGTACATACATTGCTCAAAACCGCTGGTTTTGTTTTTATTTGATTGGAAATGAAGGGGCGGCGCGATGGGCGACGGGTTAGCACGTCTGCCTCACATCGCAGAGGTGCAGGGTTCGATTCCAGCTCTGACCTTCCTGTGGGGTGTTTGCGTGTTGTCCACTTGTTTGTGTGGGTTTTCTCCGGATACTCAGGGTTTCCTCCCACTTTCCGAAAACATGCGTGGCAGGTTAATAGAACACTCTGAATTGCCCTTAGGTGTGATTGGGAGTATGAGTGGTTGTCTATGTGCACCCTGCGGTAATTGCCACCAGTTCAGGGTGTACCCCGCCTACTGCCCGAAGACAGCTGCGATAGGCTCCAGCACGCCCGCGACTCTCGTGAGAATAAACAGATTAGGAAATGGATGGTGAATGGATGAAAATGATGGTTATGTTACATAGATTATAAAAAAAAAAACTCCTGCCAAACCATGCCTCTGTATGGTTTTTCATTGGTTGCTATTTACTCGACTTCGCACCGATCTGACGAGTGGATCGAAATCGTTCGATATATCAAAATCGCCTGGAATCGCTTGGAATGTCATAATTTCAATGACGAATTATCAATGACGCCGTCGAACGGATCCGTGAAATGAGACATTGCAGCAAACTCAACCTTGTTCACTCCTGGATCAATCTGTGCTGCCATAGTTTGTACGTGAGCCCGAAAGCTAATCTATTTTTAGCCTTGTCATGTGTTGCGAAGCTTTTGTGCTGGCAGGTGAAAGTTCTCCCTCCGCGCCCTTGACAATCCAGTCACAAAGTAATACCATCTGTATTTATTTTATTTTATTTGGGGGTGGGGTAGGGTGAGGGGGCTGGTAAAAAGTCCCCCAAACATTTTTTTTTTTCTGTCAAAAAAGAATGAGGTACAGGATGTGTCTTATTTAATTTTAACATCTCTTTAATTCAAAAAAGGTCTCATCACTCAGTGTAAATTACTTCTGGCCATGCAGTTGAAGCCAATCACAGTTATTTGAATAAACACGAAAATAGCTCAATTGTCGACAGGACGCACTGGACATTTTCTACACGAGGATACGAGATATACTGTGGCCATACCGAAGCTATTCTCGCAATGTGAATACATATCAAGTCAAAACAGTTTACGTAGAGAGGGATAAGTGTAAACAGATGCCAAGCGGCTTTGAGAATATGCTTATTTTTATGTCACATACATCCAGGTAAAAAGTGGACAAACTTTTTAATTTAAATTAACATTTTCAATTAGTTTTCACTCTGGCAGTGGTTGAGGGTAACCCGAACCCCTGACCCCAACCCCAACCATATCCCCTCCATGAACATGTGAGCAAACGCACGGCAGATCCCACAGTCCTTTTTTTTTTTAATAAACATTCCACAACAAAGTCAAGCAAGACTAATGCATAAAAGGTTGAATTATCATTATTAAAAACAGAATAATAATAATATCCATTTCAGAGAGATGACATAACAGCATTTACTTTGAGGAAGCCTGGATCACACAATTGAGTTAAACAGTGTGTTGGCCACAAAGTTTGTTGGGAACGTGGAAGCAGATAAAGCTTGCATGCAAGGCAATATTTGAGACACAGTACGTGTAATTTATACACAAAAACAGGATTACTATTCTTACATAAGTGGCTCCAAGTGAGACTTCTTTTCAAACGAATGCATGCAATGGACAGGTTAAGAAGTGTTTGAAGTTAACTTGGTATGAGCAGTTGTCGAATTTGACAAGGCGGGCGGCAGTTTTATATTGTTTCAAACAGTTGACAGTTTGCACATGGCTCTCGATGTTGTAATGGCAGCAGAATATAAAAGGTAATAAAATAGAGTAAAATATCCTTCTTCTCACAGAGTGGACCTTCATTAGTTATATGGTGCGGATGGAATTGCTACTTTTTTTTTCATTTGTAATTTATACTTTGTTCAATTCAAACTTAGCTGAGAAGACCAGTGCGTGTTCATCTCCACATGGGGTCACATTCCACTTAAGCAGCAGATGACTCCAGATGTCTACTTCACATGTTACTTTGCTTCTTATGTAAGAAGCACAAGATTTGGGTGTGGAGAGGCTACAAGTCATCTCAAAGGCAAATCAAAAACTCGCGCAGATTTATCAGCTTCTATAAATGAACTCTCAAGACATTGTCTTGAGCATTTGTTTGTGTAATTTAGTGGGTATTACAATCCACTTTTCCCAATACAATGAAATAACATAAATAGTAGCGTACGCTACTACTTTATTTGACCCCTTTTATCGTTTGTCTTTTTGAGGTTAGTAGGGTCCCGTCTGGCTATTATTAGGCGTTCCAAGACTCGTGGCGCTGCACTGAGAGTGGTATTTATAGCAAGCCATGCGGTGGCTGGACAATCAACCACTCGATGCACTGCCAGTAAATACTTGGATAAACACACGTTCGGCAGAGAAGAGTACGTAAACAGTGTGATCAGCTGCTTCGAATGGTTGCAGAAATGGCTGGAGCATAGCTTGTTCTTTTTTTTCCCTCGTTTGCCCTCATTGGCTGCGCACTTGGGCCCGCCTACCTCGCGCTGTCATTGGCTTCCTATTTCACCGGGCTTGCCTTCTTCGTGTACTCATTGGCTCCCCCATCTCATTGTCCCACCTGCTTCTTACCCATTGGCTGTTCTCGTTCTGCCCGCCCACAGCACGTGCCTTGCAATTTTCCCTGCTGTGACTGGAATGGAGTGAACCCTGTCACTGGTCCCACTACTGTACAAACCGGTCGTGTGCCACATTTGAGTGGAAGAAAAACCTCACATCATGTTTAGGAAATAGAACGATAACGAATCAAGACTTGTACAACACTGAGTAGAAGTATTGTGTGCTAATCCCCGGTGTCCCTTTTGTGAGACTGGAAACAAACTTCGCATCTACTTCAGCTGGCATTCTTTTTTTGTTACGGAATACAGTACCACTCTATTGTTTAGGGAAGTGGTTCGGTCTTTTTGCCATGGAGGAGCAGACGCGTGGGGGAGTACAGTAAAAGTTTTTGCCTCTTTCGGAGAGCACCTGAAATCTGTCCGCTTCCTTCTGCCCGGGCTCCACTAAGCTGCCGACATGACCCTCGGCACGGTGTCCGGCTCTGACAACTCGTCGGCGGTCAGCTTCTGCTCTTGTTGCGGGGCCAAAATGGTGCCTTACTTCACGGACGACGCGGTGGTTTCAAATAATGGAATCAACCAACTGTAAGTGGTTTCTTCTATAGCGAATCACGTTTCTTCCTTATTGCCCTTTATTATTTTGTATTGTATTGCATTTTAATTGTATGTGCTAGTTAAACAACCGATTTTAGTGCGTGCGTGTGTATGTGTTCATATATTTGGGTAGGATATTTCATATTTGGAAATTGTGACATTCGTAAAAGTTTTGCAATATAGTCTGCATGTACTCAGTGTACTTCCTGTCGACGTAGCAACCAGGGTCTTACTCATCATCGTCGTCATGATCATCATCACTGCTGTTTGACCTTATTGAGACATAGAAGTTGTCTGTACAGAGCATGTGTCTTACAGGGCCATAAATGAGGCATTGTTTGCTTGATGTTAGACTACCTGAGAAGAGAGAATGGGGAATTGGCCGATGGTGTAATGCAGTGTGTTTTAGTTGGAGAGAAATAGTACCAGTGTTATTTTTTTTAACTTAATACAACCACGAATACTCAGGTAGCAACTGAGGGAATAGTATCGTGATACAGTATTCCAAACCCCCCCCCGCCGCCTGTATGAAATAGGTCGGTTTTGTCACATTACTTGTTACTTTTTAAAAAACTGCCCACGGCTTTAACATCCGTTTTAGTCTGTTTTTAGCGTTTGGTTTTGACTACATTTTAATTTTTAAAAATGGAACAAGACATGCGGTCTTTGTTAGACCATATACAGGGGTGCATAAGTGGTGTGCAGGTGCACATACATGCTGAAAATATTCTTGCGCTCTCCAGATTTGATTGGGTCAATGTGCATTTACGTAACAAACATTTTCAGTGTGACGGCAGTCAGGCCAGCCTCCTTTCAAAGTCAAGTCAGTTGCCATAATTATTTCCTTGGGCTAACTAAAAATAAAAAGCCTAATAATTGATTGATGTCCATGTCCAGTATTACCTGTTAGTAGAGCTCGGACTCACCCAAAATCTGTGTTGGCTATTCATTTATCGTTGAGTCCCGATTCAATGGGTTTCGAATGGTTTCCTAATTTAACTATGGCCAAAAGAAAACACGTCATAGTTCAATAAATGAAAAATCTAGTTTGATCATAATGGCACTGCTAAATGAAGTGTACGTACTGTGATATTGCACTTTGTCTACCTCATATTTACTTTTTCAAAAACATGTTGGAGTGTACATCAGTGCTGTAACACAACCACTTCAACAAACAGAAAATATTTCCTTTTTATTTGAAAATAACTTACTTAAACCTCCAAGATCCTTCCTACACTGGCCAACGGCAGAACGCAGGGTGTTCTTTAGGACCAGTTTTTGGACCACCTGCTTACTAAATGCATACGTCAAGGGATAGTTTAAAAGCTTATTGTAAAATCTAAACTCATGTGGACCAGATATTTGTGATCATGCAAAGAGAAAAAAAACCGAGGGTTGAAAAGGCTTGAATACTTGATTCATGAGTGACTTAATCCACTTTTCCAGGAAATCAATTCATGCGTCTCCCCTGTCTGTGTTTTGTTGGGTGTTTCGTAACATTCTTGTTCAGTCAGCAGTTGGCAGAGCTCTCCATGAGAAATTACCTTCTGTCATGGGTTTGGGGAAGTCAAGGGCAGCTTGAGTTTTGATTGCAGTGTTTTTGCCTGTGAAGGAAGCCCTTTGAATCTTTTTTGATTAAAGGCGCCCTTTCATCAAAATAAAAGTTTTTTTTTCCCACGGTTTACCAAATGGAGACTGTGACCTTTTCTAAGTGTATGCATTTTGTGGATTGGTTGCAAATGTTCGATTGAAGGCAATCGGCTCTGATTTGAATTTGGTGGTGTTGTGATGTAGGATTTTGGCTCATTATTCCAATACATGCCCATTTCGGGGTTGCTACATTCCCACTCAGGAACAAGGACTGACGGCGACTTTGCATCAGCTGCCAATCTCAGAGGAGTTCAGGAATAAACAATATTAAATTAAACCGTAGTTCGAAATGATTACTCAATTATTAAAATGGTAGTCAACTAATCTAATGGATGAATATCCATTGATACATTTTGAGAGTAGGGGAAGTTGGGGGAGGGGGGGAGATTGGTGTGTCTGTGTGCGTGTTATTAATATAATATATTTCTGTGCTAGTGTATACTGCACAAAAAAAGTATTTAAATAATAAAAATAAAATTAAAAAGCAGGTCGCCTTTTATTCTACGATGGCGCATGACCTGCATCACGGGAAGTTGTGAGTGGTCATCAGTATGCCGTTGCAGCTTGTGATCAGAGCTGTTGCAATATATATATTTTTTTTTTTTTCCCATGTTCTCATTCAAAGTTTGTTACATCTGCGATTCACCGATGACTGTTGTGACAAAGCATAGCCTCGTTACCAAATGTTATTAAGTACAATGAAGAAATTCAGGAGGAGCTTTGGGGTCTGGTCAAAACTCTGACATAAAGGAAAATTGACTTTTTAATTGCTGATAAAAACAAATAGTTGGGTCTCTGGAGTGCTTGTCCTCTCATGCTGTTGACACAACCATGTACATATTTACTGTGCTTGCGACATGTATTTCCAAAAATGTGTCTGTGTGCAAGCCTTTCTTAAATTGACCACACTGTGGGATAGTGGTGTGCAAATGTACCGGTACATAATACCACCCCTACAGTTTCACCGCCCAGCTAGCTTGGAATGAAACTCGAATGGTCAGCCAAGCTCTGCGAGTGAGCAGAGCAAGGATTATTTGGCAATGTGACGGCTGCATGTGCCACTTGCACGGGTCCAATCACTGTTAATCCCATGAGTGAAAATGCTTTCATGATGTTTTTGTCTTTTACGAGCGCAAGCATTTTGGAAGCAGGAAGCTTCCCAAAAAAGTATGATCCGGTTGACTCGTCTAGACCTCCTACCTACGCTCTTGGTCATCTTGGTCTCAAAAACTAGTCACCTAAACCTGACCCCCCTTTAGGATGAATTCTAGAGTCTTAGAACTTGTGTGGAAGTGTGCCATAATTCTTCATCCATGCAGTATTTTGACTAAAGAACGTCACAGAGAAATTATTATTAAGACACCTGCCAACTGTTTGAAATTGTAAATAATAAAATCAAATATGTAAATCTCTATTAATAGGTGTAGGCTATTCTCCATATATGTTTCCTGTCATTCTTTAGCAAAACAGGCGTCTGTCATTGATGGATTGACAGGCAGTCAGTTTTGATGAAATGCCCACCTCTGTTAGTTGTGTGTTATGCACAGACTTCCGACATTTGCCTCCTCCCTGCAAGTCCCCTTTGCCTAGCGCTCTGCAGTCAGACTGGAATTCAGAACTTGGCGTTGGTGTTGTGGGGATGCATAACAGACAGGTTTTCACACGAGTGTTGCACTACTCCATTTGGAACTTCACCGTCCTCCAGCATATTTTTCCACAGTGACCCCTTTAAGCAGCAAGGCTTAACATGCACCTATGGCCATGGTCTTTCCCACGGGGTGTATGCAAGTTTCAAGCCTTATGAGCCTCTCCCTGCACTGAGCACAGCCCTAAATTTATCCCAACTCAGAGTGACTAATATGGGCACAGGCTGGTTGAGGGGGTTCACTTATCTGCCTGCCATGTAGAGTGGTCCTTACATAGTGATGATTGTGTCTCTGACTGATTGACATGCTGCCCTGCCTCTATTCTTCAATGGCTGAAAAAAAAAAAATCCAATTTAACCAGCATCTTAAATAGCCTTTTCACCTACCATGTCAAGTCCGCTTTATTTATATAATAACAATTTACAACAGAATTTATCTTAAGGTACTTAAAATGAAGCAGGTCGAGAACTGCCCTTGTCACAAAACAAAGAAAACAAACCTTGCACGAACATGCCATTTGGCACCTGAGGCAAGGAAACGGTTCAGTATTTAGTTCATCCATTACTCGTTTTCCAACTTTTACTTCCACATAGCATTAGCCCCCACTAGACACCTCTAATGCGGTTAGAGGACCCTGTGTAAGTTCTCATAGCCTTCGATTCCACACTGTTCCTAATTTGCATATGCAGGCCACCCATTTGAACTTCTGCAGCGTGTTGTCATCACGAACTCACAAAATCTTATGTACAGTAAGTGACTGACACTAACTGAATGGCATCTATCAATAGCCGACACTTGGACTAGTCTGTTTTTAGCTTCCGTCCTTTAGCATACAACCCCACAACCTCTCCAATTCTCAAGCTAAGATTCCATTCTCTGTGCAGGATTTGAAAGTGGGTGATTGTGCACGACGGGCACAGCCTACCGTTTACCACTCGCAGTGAAGGATGAGATGACAGTGTTCCGTAGCAAAGCTTTGCATTGCTGTGGAATTGAATGTAGTAACCACATTGGAAGACGTGCGGAGTGCGCAAAAGAGGATGTGATGCAGGGGGGAGTGAGAGGAAACAGCTGGATCAAGGGTTGGCTAAGTTGCGGGAAATGAACACTGCACATGGCTGACGTTTTGTGTTTTTCTTTCTCGTCCTTGTCCGTCCATCGCAATTGCATGCTATACATCCGTGGTCTCAGCAAAACTCAGGAAGGAAGATTGAATGGCTGGAGCAACGAAGAGATAAGCGGGATGCTAGGCTGCCTAAAAACTCAGTTTTACACAAGTGGAAGCGTTTGAATTAGACCCACTCGAGAACCCATTGAACTCTGGTTCAGTGAGTGTAAAGTAGAAACAAGAAATCTTCGCTGATAATCCAAGCTAATAGTACCTGCGAAGAGTTTTGACTTTTCATGTTGACATTGTGAGTGAGTTTGGGTGTTTCAGCATGTTTCAAGTGTCAGTTCCTCATCTTCCTTACAAACCCCAGTGGCGATGAAACCACCCGTATTTCTGGTCACTAGAACAGGTTTAGCAAGTCTCTCTATATTCTTTCTCTGGTTCCTTTTTTTTTCCTACTGTACTGGTCGTGAGTCACAAAATCAGGTTCTCGAATAATCTGATGACATCCATGGCAAGAGCTCTATCAAAATTCTGCACAGTATGCTTTGCCCCATCATATAGTAAGATATCAAACACATGCTTGTAAGTTAAGATAAGAAAACCGTGATCTGTCTCACAATGGAGAAATTCCCAATTTACAGGAGCAAAATAATGAAAAGGAGACGTAGAAGAACAAAAAGTATTTTTAAAAAATATAAATGATCATGATTGATGCGGTGCAAACAACAGGGGCATGCGTACCACTCTGTTACGTCCCCTTTCCTTTTAACAACACGCACTCAACGTTTCGGAACTGAGGACACCAATTGTTGAAGCTTTGTGGGTGGAATTCCTTCCCAGTCTTGCTTGAACTTCAATTGCTAAACAATTGTTGAATTAACGCTTCATATTGTGGCACACATGGGTGACTTGTATGGACTCCTGGCAGCCCAGTATAATCCTCACACTCTTCAACAATGACGCCTTGTTGTTGTAACACTTGCAGAATGTGCTTTGGCATTGTCTCGCTGAAATTTACAGGGGAAAAAGACAATGAAAAAGACTTGGAGGTCAGCATATGTTGCTCCAAAACCTGGATGTACCTTTCATCATTCCCATGCCATGGCTACTCACGCAACCCCATGCCATCACAGATGCTAGCTTTTCAACTTTATGCTGACAAACAATCCGGTTGGTCCCCTTTCCTCTTTGGGCCAGAGGACACAACATCCACCATGACCAAAAACAATTTGAAATGTGGACTCGTCAGACCACAGCACGCTTTTTCCACTTTTGGTAAAGTTCTTTGTGAGTTTTTGATGCTGTGAGAGATCGGCATTCAATGTTGTTTTTCAGCCTTGCTGCTTGCGTCAAAAGATTTGTCCCTATTCTGTGATTGACACAATACATCTCTCTGAATCTTTTGATGATATCATAGAACGTCAGTGATGACATCACAATTTTCCTGGCAATTAAAGATACATTGTTCTTAAACGATTGGAATTTTTGCTCACGCAGTTGTTGACGAAGTAGTCTACCTCACGTCATCCTTTCATGTGAACAAATGAGCCCTTCGGGGACGCTCCTTTTATATCCCTTCATGACACTCCACTATTTCAACCTGATCTGAGCGTTCCTCAACTTTCCCAGTCTTTTTTTTTTTTTGCCCCTGTCCCAGCTTTTTTGAGACCTGTTGCAGGCATCAAATTCAAAATGAGAGAACATTTGATCTTGACCACGTTATAAGTGTTAAGGATGTTTGCAGCTCCCTTGAATGTCTCTCTGTCGTTATTGGCTGATGAATCTTTAAGGTGAGTGGGCAACGTGGTGCCTCTTAACAAAAAACAAAAAAAAAACTGTGCCTGACACTTCCATGCTCCGCATAGTACATAGTCCGTCTTTTGTCTACCAAAACACTGTTCTCACTTTTATAACGTACAGTATCGCCCTCAAAGCAGTGACCTCGGTCATGCTTAATACGATTAAATGTTCAAAAGGGGAACAGAAGATCAACTTTGGTCCAGAGATTTGGGTGCTGGCCAACGTTTATCCCTATCAAACATTGCAGAGGAGGGGGGGCCTGGCTTCATCTTCCCTCTCAGACCCTCTGTCCCCTCCCAGTCCTGCTATCCCTCTTTGCGCACAGCTGCTCCAGTGAATGCGTTCAGTGTGTGTAATCCAGCTGTGTGGAGGAGCAGAGAACATTGTGTTCCGAGTTCACATTTTAGCTTGTTTTTGTTCTGATTTGGGGTGAATCCTGCCAAGCCAGCATGAATCAAGAGCTGCGACAATGACATAATTGTTGTGACCACACCACTCAGACATGTGACAATAAACTCAATGACATAAATTGATTAAACAATTGATATCTTAGCTCTTTTTTTAGCTGTTTCATCTTAGTTACCGGCAAGTATTAAAATGGATGACAACGTAGTTTGCTTTTTAAATTGAGAAATTGTGTGTGTCCATCCATCCATTCATCCATCCAGCGCTTGAAGTGTATGAACCCTTTTTACCTTCTCTTACAGTATCAGCGAGAGCTTCCTCACTGTAAAAGGAGCAGCCCTTTTCCTCCCGAGAGGAAATAGTCCCACGCCAAGCTCTGGACCTCACATCAGCCAGCGCTGGAACAAGCACACAGGTTAAAGATATATACATAAACATAAACAGCATTAACAATGACCTCCTTCTCATTAGCTCTCATAGCCTTTTTCAGAACCTCACTGTTGGCTGTTTACTGCTGGATGATGAAAATCCATGTGCTACATAATGTTTAAAAAAAAACCCATTAAAATTAAATTGGTGTAGGATGTGGCGAAACTGTAAAGATTAAAACGTTTCTCAAAATGGCACCATGTTTTGAAATAACGAAGGCTCACTGCAGTATTTCGAGATGGACAAAATGAAGACAGTGTAGCCGAAACTTGCCCAAGGCGAAATGACACAGTATTATGTTCCTAATGTTTACGTTCAACTGTCAAGAATGCCCAGATAAACCAAGACTAAATGCATCTGTTTTTTGCTAGGAGATCTCCAGAAACATCTTCAGACTATGTTCACTGTGCTGCGGCCGGAAGACACAATCCGACTGGTAAGTAAAAGTGAGACACGCTGACATACTTTGCTGCAACACCTTCAACTTGGCAAACGAGACACTGGAGTAGGACTCTAGTTCTGTGATCTGAAGCATGTAGCATGAATTCAAGTATAAAATGTGTTCAATTCTACATAAACGTGCCACGAGTGATTGGTATGGACTTGTGCAATTGCCCACTGATGGATTCAGCAAACAATAAGATGAAATAAATTCAAATCAATTTTTCCACAAGTCTATTTATTCTTTTGGTCAGTCCACATGTGTGTGTTATTTTTATAAATTATTGACCGATCTAAAGTGTTGGCAATGGCGTTCTCTCTTCGGCGATATTTGAAAAAACGTCTTTGAGTCTCCTGAAAAGTGATGATTTTGGAGGTACGAAGATTCCACCCATATGTTTTGCATTCATACCTTAAAGACATAAACCCACATTTAAATACTGTATATAATTTAGGGTGACTGTGATCGAATTGCTAATGTACGTAATGAATCAGGTTTGGATTGAAGTGATCACAACAATTCTGTAACCAATCGCATCATGTGGGGGCACATTTTAGCTACAATGCTACTACCGATTGTAAGCATCGTTGCGTTTCACTTCTCATTTTAGGATAAACGCACAGCTTGTGTTAAACGGGGCGAGAACATGACCCAGGTGCTAATCAGATACATAAAAAAGTCTGATTCATTTTTTTAAAATGTGTTTTTCCCTTCCTAATCTGTCAAGGCTGTGCGTCTGGAGAGTTCCTACGCTCAGGTAACCCGCTACATGGTGGTGGTGTCCACCAATGGTAGGCAGGACACAGAGGAATGCATCGTTCTTGGAATGGACTTCTATTCCTCTGACAGGTTAGCACAAAAATCGCCATAGATAGTTCCCGCCCTTTTGAAATGAGTAGTGAAAAAGCATGGCCCATCCAAATTGTCCTTTTCTTGCATTTGCTTTAATTTTGGGAATCAAAATTCCAATGAAAACATAGAAGCTACCGTATTTTCAGCTCTATAAGGCACATCTAAAAGCATTCCACTTTCTCAAACGCCAACAGTGCGCCTTATAATCCGATGCGCCTTATATATGGATCAGTATTCTGATTCCTTGGCCATAGTATTTTATATTTTTTATATTTATTGAAGGTTCGCCTTATACTCCAAAGCGCCTTATAGTGCGGAAAATACGGTACTCTTCTCTTCTAATACGTGGAACCAGTTTCTCTGATATCTGACATGCTGAATGTCCCCTCTAGCAGCTGTACAGTGGGCCTGGTTTTGCCTCTGTGGAGTGACACTCTGATCCACTTGGATGGCGATGGGTACGTCCCGATTGAGACCTTGAGCTGGTAGTTGTCCGTATTTCTGAAACGGTGCCTTTTTCCCTCTGCAGAGGTTTCAGCGTGTCCACTGTGAATCGAGTTCATGTTTTCAAGCCAGTCTCAGTCCAGGCAATGTGGTAAGCATCATTTTAGTATTTGCTCTGAATAAGTGTTTATGGCTACAAGGATTTTCACCACGAACGTAAGAAAGTAGCGAGAGCTTTCTGAGCGTGGTTTCATGCTTTCGTTCCTTGTGTTGTTGTCGGTTCAGAAATGTATGCTGTCATCTCTGTACACTTTCCACACACATTACTCTGCAGTCTGTCCCGCTCATTCAACACATCTCCCTCGTTAAGATGCCACATAATGACCTTTTGAAGAAGCTCCATATTGACTGGGAAGCTTTGTTTTTGTTTCCTGCATCAGGTCGGCTCTTCAGTCACTCCACAAAGCGTGCGATGTTGCCCGCTGCCACAATTACTACCCAGGCAGTCTGTTCCTGACATGGGTCAGCTATTATCAGAGCAGGATCTCCTCCAACCAGTTCTGCATCAACGAATGGAATGCCATGCAGGATGTTGAGTCACATCGTGCCAATTCACCTGTTCTCTTCACCGATCTGTGAGTAGAAGAGTAACTTACGTTCATAAAAATTTTCCACCACTTAAAATTATTAGCCTTTTTTCCACCGGGCGGTTCACGCATGCACATTATTCAGCACTGAGTGTTCACGAACTAAATTTACTACAGTTAGAAAACAATTAAGCGAAAACATCTCTCTTACGTGTATGTTTACTGAAAACCACCTCCAGGCAGGGTATGTCCTCAGTCAGACATCACGTCTCAGAGAATTGCTCAACGACTTCTCACATTCAGGTTCGTTGCTCAATTTTCCACAGAACACTTAGCAAGAGCGTCCGCGTGCTTGCTATGAACCTTTGGGTAACGGAAAGGCGTCATCGCCGAAGACCAAATAAACAGGCACGTGGGCTAAAATATCCACACTTAAACTCGTTGGCAAACTCGATGACAAAGTTGTCAACAGTCCCATAAGGTTTTATGGCTTTACTAATGCAAAAAAAAAAAAAAAGTCCCCTCCCTTCTGCCTAGTCATGTAGTCATGTGCGTCGCGTTATTTGGATCGTGTGTGTGTTTCTCACTGAGATTCTGGAGTGTCCAGAATAACTGAGCCATTCGCTGTCTTGATTTACATTTGGAAAAGTAGAGTCCAGACACAGATCAGTAGAGCAACACTGGAGAGACAGAAGCAGGTGGCAAGCAAGTACTTGTACACGTTCAACAGCAGCGGACGATTTAAATAGATCTCTTCTGTTCGGACACAACGTAGCTGCCCCCCCCTTCCCTCAACCCACCCAATTAAAAAATAAATAAATAAAACACAGGTACAGGCTGCCCTTCTGGGAACATGAACATGTCACTCTTTCCCAGCAAGGGTTGTTTGTGTTCGATTGGACTTCATAAGGTGGCCACCCATGTTTTATGACCACTCAACAAACACACACACTCAAACACAAACGCACACATCAATCTGGTATCTAACCACAAACTCCCCAGGTGATATTCTGCTGTTTTCATGTGACTGAAAGTGAAGTCAACCGAGGCAGAGAAGGGGTTGTCTTTTATCATCACCAGTAATCGTGTTGTCATACATATGTAAATGAATTTTCGGGAGGCGGGGGCGGGTGTCTGTATTCAAGTGCCCCCAGGCTGCCTGTGGTTGTGCCAGGCAGAGCTTTTGAAGGGTTCAGCCAAGATGGTATGCGGTGTCTTTGTTGGCAAAGGAGAATAGCCATTCTCAAGCCGGAGAAATTACTCCGCAGCGCTCAAGAACACGTCTTGCACTCAAATAAACAAGCCTACTGACTCAGTATTTTACAGCACGCCCTCAGCTTGACCCAATTCTTTGGCGCATGGAACTTTGAAGAAGGTAAATTGGCCACTTGAAATCATCAGTGCAATGGCGAAATGTGCCCCCTCCCAACAAAAATGTCTAAAACGGCACCAGACAAGATTGCAGGAGTGTTCTACCAGGAAAGGTTGTCGTGTCTCATGCTCACATTTTCTCTTCCCACTCCACTTTCGGAGGATTGGACAAAGCGCTCATTGTGGAAAGAAGCCATCTCATTGGCACTCAAACAATTCAGTGAACGGACGCCATGACACTTCTTTTTATGCTTGTGCATGTTGAAGAGATTGTGTGATTTAATTATTTAAATACATGTTCGTTCGTTCGTTCGTTCGTTCGATCTATCTATCTATCTATCTATCTATCTATCTATCTATCTATCTATCTATCTATCTATCTATCTATCTATCTATCTATCTATCTATCTATCTATCTATCTATCTATCTATCTATCTATCTATCTATCTATCTATCTATCTATCTATCTATCTATCTATCTATCTATCTATTTATTTATTTATTTATTTATTTCACAGGCCCACAGAAAGGGAGCGCACAGAGAGACTTATCAAGATGCGCCTCAGAGAGATCATGATGCAAAAGGACTTGGAGAACGTTACCAGCAAAGAGGTGAGAAGCGAGAGATCACATGTCCCCTATTTGCAGGTGCAGCACACCGACTTTTTGTCTCCTAGTATAGTTCAGTTCAACTCGCCGCAGTGAGGTTTTGAGCAGTCACCCCCAACACTACGGACACAATGTAGAATGCGTTTATACAGTGCTTAAGTGTGTGTTAGACCGACTGTATATTTGTGGGAATATTTTTGCTATAGGGCATAGCATGCCATCGAAAATGCTGATTTTTGAACAGGAATTTGAAATTTTCTCGCGCATGTGGTCAAGTGTACTCCTTTATTTTGACCGCTTGGCGTGCCGTATTTTATTTGACTAGATCCGCACAGAGCTGGAGATGCACATGGTCTGCAATCTGAGGGAGTTTAAGGAGTTCATAGACAATGAGATGATTGTGATCCTTGGACAAATGGACAGCCCCACAGAGATCTTTGAACATGTTTACCTGGTAAGCCTTTTTTGTTATTCTTTTACCATGACTCTGGCTGCCGTTGCATCATCTTCTAGTTAATGATTAATAAGACTTGGCTCATTTCGAGGTCGTCACAGCGACTGTGTCAAATAAGAGCTTGTCGCACAACATCTGATAGCTTAATATTGACAAGGGCCGTGCTGTCTCCAGGGCTCCGAGTGGAACGCTTCCAACCTGGAGGAGCTGCAAAACAGCGGGTAAGACATTTGTCCCCATAGTCACTCGGAGCACACACAAGCTCGGAATTTCACCCCCCCCCCATCAATTCTGTCAATATATTTCTTCTTTTTTTCTCAATTTTACATACATTCTTTGCAGTCTTCATCCCACAGCATTAATTTGTTGGAACGATGCAAATTATATTTACATATATTAAGCCGTGTTGGGCCACTATGAGCCAAGTTGCATTGGCCTTGCCAGAACTGGCTCTGGCCCTGATTTTAAACAATACATCACACAATTCATAATTATACATTCCGGCCTACCTGTGCATAAACTAGTGCGGCGTATAGTCTCAGTGGCCAAAATCGGTCCAATTGGTACAGATTAAAAAAAATAAAATAAAAGACGATTCAATGCCATATCTTGAAATATAAAAAACTGGAATAATTGAGTTTGATTTTCAGATTCAAATTATTTTTTACATTCTTATATCTAGGCCCACCCGTGGATGAAATTATGACATGTGTAGATGGAGTGTCTAAAATGCATGCGAGTACCTAGTGCAATGCGGGGGTAAAAAGAGCAAAGATGATTGATCTTTTATTTTGGGGGGGGATAAAACATAAGGTATAAAATATTAGATCTTAAAAAAGCAAAAATGTGTTGATGTCATCACATTTATTTATGAAATTTGTACTGGTGGCCCAGTCGGTAAGCTTCGGGTGGCCCAACGCAGTCATGCGGTAGCCCCGGGATCTCGGGCCACTGTTAATGTCGGAACCTGACCTGCTACACTTTCTAAGTGGTTGCAAAGATTCACGAAAGAGAAAACGAAGCAGGAAGCTGAACGTCACACACGTTCAATGAATAAGAGCAACATTTACATAATTGCATTCGATTTCTCTATCAATAGTTTAGTGGTTGTGTGGCATTTACAAAGCGTTGGACAGAGAATATGAATTGATGATGAGATTTAAAGGTTATCTTCCAATCACTTGTCTAGCGTCCGTTACATCCTTAATGTGACGAGAGAGATCGACAACTTCTTCCCGGGTATGTTTGAGTACCACAACATCCGGGTGTACGACGAGGAGGCCACCAACCTGCTGGAGTACTGGAACGAAACTTACAAGTTCATTAGTAAAGCCAAGTAAGCCATCATGCACACACAAATACACACACTTGCGTTTTCCCCCCCAGCTGCTGCCTAAAAAACGATGCTGTTCTTTTCTCTCCTAGGAAAGACGGTGCCAAGTGTCTCGTTCACTGTAAGATGGGCGTGAGCCGCTCGGCATCGACTGTCATCGCCTACGCGATGAAGGAGTACGGCTGGTCGCTGGACGCCGCTTTTGAATATGTGAAGGAGAGACGAGCCGTCACCAAACCGAACCCTTCCTTCATGAAGCAGCTGGAAGAATATCAGGGAATCCTGCTCGCCAGGTGGGATTTTGATGACAATTCCTGGGAGTAATCTGTATCACCGATACTTTATTTACTCTGATTTTTTTTTCTTCTGTCCTTTCCCAGCAAACAGAGGCATAATAAACTATGGCGCTCTCACTCAGATAGCGATCTGTCAGATCGGCCAGAATTGTGTAAATCCTCATCTCACTCCCTGGGACGCTCCGACTCCCAGAGCAACAACAATAATTCCTCCCCTGCCTTGCATCACTTTCTGGGCGTGGCCATGCTCCAAGCTCTAGTTTCTGAACCCGATGACGCCTGCACATCAACCTCTGACCTCCGCATGCACTGCAACGATGCCTGCAACTTGCCAATCGAGGTGGCGGTCGAAACGGCTTGCGACGACGCCCTCCCGCCCCCCTCGCCACAACAGCACGCGGCCGCGCTCACCCCAGAGGAAAAAAACGCTGCGAAGGCGGTCATCTCAGTTCCCGCCATCATTCCCAAGCTTCCCCCTTGCTCCACATCCTCCCCCCAACTCCCGAAGTCCAGCGTGCTCACAAGTCTCACACAACGCCGATGGCCGACACAGAGGACAAACCGCTGGAACTGTTTCTTCACTTCCCCGAGCAAAGCAGTTCTGCGAACCTTTCTCCCATCACGGTGATGTCCTCAGACACCTCAGAACAGTCGCCATCAGATTTGCAGAGTGAGAAACTCAGCCCACCCAGCCAGGTCGGCGACAACATCCCTCTGCTTTCCTCAACCGGGCACAGCGACGACAACAACAACCCCAGCGAGTTTCACGACGACGACGAAGTGGACGGCCGCAGTGAAGCAGACGGCTCATCGTCCAACCACAGCTCCGATAGCATCGACTTCTTCAGCGCCAGGGAGAAGTTTCTGGGCTTAGCCCAGGAAGACAGAACACAGACGCTATCAGAGCAAAGGACCACCTCCCTGGACGGCGATGACAACCGAGTAACTGAGGAAGACGAGGAGAGTGAACACAGCAGAAGTCAGGTGACAACCCGTTTTTATTTTTCCTGTCCCCAAACAGTAATATCAGTTGGAAATTTTATGTGTCTCCATACAGTAGTATCACCTGTTTTTATTTTCAGCTGTCTCTATACAGTAATATAGGTTTACAGTTTAAAAAAAAAAAAGGGGCGTATTTTCTTGCATCATCATAACGTAGTGGAGGTTTGAAGAAAAAGAATCAGTTCATTTTCATTCTCTCCCGAAAGCAGTATATGTTGAAAGTAGGTTGGGTGCACTTCAAGGTTTTTTCGTCCTCATTTCTAGAGCCCCTCATTCCGTGCGCCATACAACCAGCCACCCTAAAAACACATACTGTAAAAACAGGGTCACAACAACGAGGCTTTGAAGCCTGAGAACAGCAAACGTTTGGTCACGGGTCTCCAAGTGGCTGTTTTTCAAAACTAAACTATTATCGGTACAACTTTCCTATGCAAAGACGTAATCATCATGTTTTGAAGGTGCTTTACTGGCCTTGAAAACAGATCTTTTGGAGAATGGACTTGTGTCCTGACCGTCATTTTCGAAAAACCTATTAAAACTCATTCAGCACCACCCAATTGTGGACCAAGTCTGAAAAGACGTTTAAAAACGTCTTTGGGAGTGAATGCATTAAATTAGTTTTGTTGTATTGTCATTGCATAAAAACACAATGAAATTGCACCCCCCCCAACATTCAATCATCAGCAACCACACAAAATGTAACATAACATTTAAAATTGCTTTGATGAAAGTGCAGGCATCTTTGTGGGCAAAAGGCACATTTCAAAAAAGATTCATTTCCCCACATATGGAATGTGCTGGTGACTGTGATCTATGACGGTGATTCAGAGAGTGAATGGCTTGCTGTTGATGAATCTGGTGGTGTGCGATGTAATTCATCTGTATCGCCTGCCTGAGGGCAAAAGAGTGAAACGGTGATGACTGAGGTGAGAAGTGTCTCTCCTGATGGTCCCTGGCTCTCGTGTAATAACGGCTATTGGCAATGTCACTTAATGGTGGAAGGGAGAGGCCAATGACTTTTTCTGCAATTTTCACAAGTCTCTGTAGTGTGTGGGGTTTTTTTGGGTCCGAACAGAGCAGCTTGCATACGATGACGTAATACAGTTTGTTAAAAATGCTTTCGACAGTGGAGTGGTAAAGGTCTACCAGGAGACTGTCTGTAATTCCTAACCTTTTTTTTAAATTTGTTTTTCACAATACGTAATTTAGAAATCAAAGATGAATGAATGACTTTTTTTTTTTAATGTATTCTCCGTGCCACCTTTTTCCTCTTATACTAGCAGTAGAGTAACAGCCTCGCTACAGCTAGCAGAAGGTGCTTCCACTTCTTAAATTAAAGTTAAAATTTTCTTTGTGGTCAGCAGAGGGTTCCTCCACTTCTAATCAAAGTTGCCTCGCTCATTTGCTCAGTGGGTCACTAAACACCTCTTAGGGAAACTCGGAATCTTACATGAAATTGCTCTCTAATCCAAAAGAAAAAAAACAAGACAAAAAAAACCAATAAATGGCCTAATTTGTAACAAATAACACACAAAAAATATAATCATGAAGTGTTGCATCTAGAATCAAAATTGAGTTTTCAATCGGCTAAAAGTGTCCACAAAAGAGCCAAAAGGTTAAATTTTTGTCAACAGAATATTATTGATATATTTAAAGAGCTACAAAATTAGACCCAAATCCATACAAATATGATTAAAATTTTCCTAACACAACAAAAATTGTTAAAAAAAAAAAGAAGGCAGCGTAGTGCACATAAACGGCCAGTATCGAGCCCGCAGGGTTAACAACACAACACGTCTAATGACTTACATGTGTTGACTTGTGCAACGAAGCGCCAGAAAACATGACGTGTTCACTTTTGGATCAAACCTGACTGGACAAGAAGCAAATGTCTTCTCAACAAAGTGGCCTCACCTACCGGCCTGACATTTACTCGGTTGTTGTGATGTCAACTCACAAGCCGCATGTTTTCTTCTCTCTTTCCCGCAGTCTGAGGTGAGCGATGACAAGCTCAGCCCCGACAGTCCGCACCAGCCTCAGAACGACAACGGAATATCAGTCCGCCATATCGTCACTGAGATTGAAGCCATATGTCACCCGACGACTTCCCTAACCCCTCCTGCCCCCTCCTCCCCGTCGCCCGTCCCTCCACCCTCGCACGGCCTTCCGCTCTTCCGGTCGGATCCTCTTGAGGGGGCGGAGCCCAAAATCCAGTCGCGGCCAACGTCCCCCTCGCCGCCGCCGTGTGACCTGCCTGCCGGCTCCGTGCGGCGGGCCACGGAGCAGCTGGAGCAGAAGTTGAGGCAGGAAATGGAGATGGCGGCGGCGCAGCGCTCCCCGCTGCCTTCGCCGTGCGGCGAACACCCTCCTGTCCAAACCTCCGACCAGCCGAGCTGCTCCAAGGGCAAGACCACCGCCGAGGAACTGAACAGCTCAGAAACGGCCAACCTCCAAAACACCTCTCTCAGCCACATGTTTGGTGCTCCACTACATCCTCTAAGCCATATAAGATATGACACCCAAACAGTCGATTCATGTCTACATACCTCAGCCCAAACCCAAAGAGACAGCGGGCTCCAAATGAGTCTGGACGGTGTCACAATCCAGGAGTCGAACCCCGATGAGAACTTCGAGTCCCTCAGTGTGCGAGGGAGTTGCGATCCTGACTGCGCCGACCAGAAGCGTCTGGCGCGCGGCAGCCAGGAGCTGGAGAGGATTCGCCAAACGTTGAGAGAACTGCAGGCGTTCCTCCACGAGGGCGGCGGCCTGGAGGTGCCGGACACGGGGCCGCCGAACCTCATGAAAGCGGAGCTCCGCGCCGACCCGGATGCAGCCCGGCAGCTCAGACAAGACAGGAAGAGTCTCCGCGAGCCGGCAGGATGGCACCGCGCCAACGAGCTCGAGGCTCGCATCCGCCAAGCGGGCCTCACCCCGCCTTCTCTTATGAAGAGATCGGCCTCCTTGGCTAAACTGGACTGCCTGGAATTGTCAGCGAATGACCTCAGCGACCTTGACCTGAGGCTGCACGCCCGGGCGGCAGCGGGGCACTCCCGCCGCTCTTTCCCCACCTCGCCATCCCACTTGGACGACACATGGAAGAAGCAGAAAGTTCTCACGCGGAACTATAGCCCTCAAAAGACACGTTTGTCCCCCGAAGACCTCTCGCTGTCCCCTGAGAGGAGCGAGCGGGAAGAGACGGAGGGCGGCGGGGATGGCTCGCTCACGACGTCGTCCCGGCAACAGGGTCGGGCTCACTCTTCCAGACGTTTGCGGAAAGTCAGCGAGAGAAAGCAGCGCGCGGCCACCGCCACGCTGCTGTACAACACCATGTGACCTCACTGGAACGCACACGAGTGGACTCGGAACCGTGTGCCAACGGAATGTTGTGACAGGCGTGTTTGCAATGAAATGATGACTGCGTGTGTGGGAAATTGTTCGTGATATGACTCGGTGGATCGCCATTTGAGCATTTATTCGATATCTTAAGGGCCTCGTACTATAGTGCACTCTGTCCTCAGGAGCAAGACAATTCAGCTCACTCGTAGAACAACTGGGGCACTAGTACATACTTTTTCTTCTGGTGCGCAATGGTTCTTCCAATCGTGCGAACGGACGGATGGATGAGGACAACCTTGAACTGAATATCGATGATTGAATAAAAGCTTCAGTGGCTTTCCCTTGAAGTCAAGATTACCTCACGCAACTGAAACACCTCCATGTCATACACTGAAATGCTCTCACACATTGCACTGAAATGCTTATATACTGACATTCATCTTTTCATTCTGATTGTGAGAACATTTCAGTAGTGTGTGTGTGTGTGTGTGTGTGTGTGTGTGTGTGTGTGTTAGAGAGAGGGGTAATTCTAAAGTATGTTCCTAAGAGACCCTCATGTCAACTACTGGATGTGTTTGAACTGGACTGACAACCTTTCATGCACACAATGAACTACGCACTCCATGTCTGCGTTGCTTTTGTGTGTGTGTGTGTGTGTCTGTGTGTGCACGCGTGTGCACGCGTGTGCACGCGTGTGCATAAGTGAGTCAGACCTTCACTGCAACGTGTATAAACTCCAACAAGAGGGCTTTTCTCAAAACATGCACTTTACCGTTTTGATAATATTCTTTTATTACGACAATGTTTTGCACTGATGTTAACGGAGGCTAAATAGTCTCTTGTCGTTTTTTTTCCACAAATGTCTTTAAATTCATGTTTTAATTGAACCTGGGCAAAGCGGAATACGTTCAATACTTGTTTTTTGTTTTTTAAATTCAGTGCTTTAGCAGTTAATAAACACCGTTGGCTTGTTTTGACTGGATTGTGACTTCTCTCGCACGGCACGCACGCACGCACATACCTACATCTGCTGGGACAGTAAATGCACTTCACCGTCGTTGTGGGGATCGAGAATGCAGTCGGCGCGTGAACTAGTGATGTGTCGATCGCGAACGAGCCGGTACAAAGAGCCGGCTCTTTGAAGTGCACAATGAGAGCCGGCACCCTCCCTCAAGAGCTGGCTCTGTCATTTTCCTTCTCGCTCTGTCTGTCTCTCTCTCTGTCTGTCTGTCTGTCGCTCTCTCCTTTTCACGTGTCTGAAGCGAGGTTTGGCAGTGGCACAGCTGCCGTGCTCAGAGAGGTAGACCAGAAGAGAAAGTGGAGAGGCGAGGGGCTTGGTAGGTACTGCACGGAGGGCACGCTGAGCACATGCTCCGTCGCGTCTGCGCAGCCACAGACATAGACACATACCAGTCAACTTGTACGTTTTGCCTGTATCATTTCAAATCATGTACGGCGTATTGCAACTTATATACCGGACCCCCCTCCCCCCAATTGTGAACCGATCACACAAAACCATTTTGGCTCAAATCCAGATCGTCTCACCTGCTGGTAGCCAATGACAATGTTGTCGTCGATCGCTACTATTTTCACGGCAAACCAGCAAAAGTAATCCTCAATCGTATATTTTTTTTCATCGCTGCGTACGGTCAGATTGATAAAGCGTGATGTGCGCATGCGCGGTAAACCGTTGTAAGGGTTTTTGTTGCCTTGTAAGGGGAATCGTAATCATTTATAAGGGCAGCGATTAGCCGAGGTTTACAGGTATGCAAAAGATTTGACTTTCCCAGTTCCAACTCGTCCAGAGGATCATAAACACAACAACAAAGACCAACATGGTGAGACAGCACCTGATAAAGGTACCCATGAAGTTGTATTTTTTCGGTGCGACTGTACAGTACTTGTAAAGTTGAGAGCCACTTCAGTCATAGGTTTATCATTCCTATTGGTCACCAGTAGACGACGCCCTTACGTTAGGTCGTTTTTTTCGGCTAAAAACGCCTTACCATATACATGGTCGTTTTTTTCGGGTTGAGAGCCACTTCAGTCGAAGGTTTGTCATTCCTCAACTCAACTGTATTTATAGAGCACTTCCGAACAGCCATCGCTGCATACAAAGTGCTGTACATGGAGCAATTTAACATATACAACAAATAGTAAGTAGAAAGCATAGATGGTAGAAAGCACCGAACAGCAAAGCCAAGAACAAATCTAAGTCATACTGAGTCAAATGCCAAAGAATACGGGTTTTGAAGATGGGCAGCGAGGAGGCTTGCCGAATGTTCAGTGGGAGGTCATTCCAGAGTGAGGGACCAGCAACTGAAAAGGCTCGATCCCCTCTGGGCTTCAGTTTAGTTCTTGGTACTTCTAATAATGTCTGGTCCGCAGACCAGGTGTGTAGGAGCGGATGAGTTCAGAGAGTTAAGGTGGTGCAAGGTCATTTAGAGATTTGAAAACAAATAAGAGGATCTTGAAAAAAACTCTAAAATGTATGGGGAGCCAGTGAACGGATGCCAGAGTAGGAGTTATGTGCTCCCTCTTACGAGTACTAGTCAAGAGTCGAGCAGCGGCATTCTGGACCAGCTGGAGGCGCTTAATGGAGGACTGGCTGGTCGTTTTTTCAGTTAAACACGCCTTACTATACATGGTCGTTTTTTCGGCTAAACACGCCTTACTATACATGGTCGTTTTTAGGCTAAAACGCCTTACTATACATGGTCGTTTTTCGGTAAAAATGCCTTACTATACATGGTCGTTTTTGGCTAAAATGCCTTACTATACATGGTCGTTTTTGGCTAAAACGCCTTACTATCCATGGTCGTTTTTGGCTAAAAACACCTTACTATACATGGTCGTTTTTGGTTAAACGCCTTACTATACATGGTCGTTTTTCGTCTAAAACGCCTTACTATACATGGTCGTTTTTATCGTTAAAACGCCTTACTATACATGGTCGTTTTTTCGTAAAAATGCCTTACTATACATGGTCGTTTTTGGCTAAAACGCCTTACTATACATGGTCGTTTTTTTCAGTGAAAAACACCTTACTAAACATGGTCGTTTTTTGGCTAAAAACAAAAATGCCTTACTATACATGGTCGTTTTTTGTAAAAATGCCTTACTATACATGGTCGTTTTTGGTGAAAAATGCCTTACTATACATGGTCGATCTAAAACGCCTTTTCCATGGCTAAAACATGGTCGTTTTTTCGGTGAAAACGCCTTACTATACATGGTCGTTTTTTTCGTAAAAAACGCCTTACTATACGTGGTCGTTTTTTCGCAAAAAAATGCCTTACTATACATAATCGTTTTTTGGGGCTAAAAAAGCCTTATTATACATTGTCGGTTTTTTTCGGCTAAAAACGCCTTACTATCCATGGTCGTTTTTGGGCTAAAAACGCCTTACTATACATGGTCGTTTTTTTGGTTAAAAAAGCCTTACTATACATGGTCGTTTTTTTGGTTAAAAAAGCCTTACTATACATGGTCGTTTTTTTGGGGCTAAAAAAGCCTTATTATACATGGTCGGTTTTTTTCGGCTAAAAACGCCTTACTATCCATGGTCGTTTTTTTGGGCTAAAAACGCCTTACTATACATGGTCGTTTTTTTCGTGAAAAACGCCTTACTATACATTCATTCATTCATTCATTCATTAATCTTCCAAACCGCTTGATCCTCACTAGGGTCGCGGGGGGTGCTGGAGCCTATCCCAGCTGTCTCCGGGCAGTAGGCGGGGGACACCCTGAATCGGTTGCCAGACAATCACAGGGCACAAAGAGACGAACAACCATCCACGCTCACACCCACACCGAGGGACAATTTAGAGTCCTCAATCAGCCTGCCATGCATGTCTTTGGAATGTGGGAGGAAACCGGAGCACCCGGACAAAACCCACGCAAGCCCGGGGAGAACATGCAAACTCCACACAGGGAGGCCAGAGCTGGAATCGAACCCGGTACCTCTACACTGTGAAGCCGACGTGCTAACCACTGGACTACCGGGCCGCCCGCCTTACTATACATGGTCGTTTTTTCGGTAAAAAATGCCTTACTATACATGGTCGTTTTTTTTTGGCTAAAAACGCCTTACTATCCATGGTCGTTTTGTTCTGTGAAAAACGCCTTACTATAAATGGTCGTTTTTCGGCTAAAAACGCCTTACGATCCATGGTCGTTTTTTTCGGCTAAAAACGCTTTACTATACATGGTCATTTTTTTCGGTGAAAAACGCCTGACTATACATGGTCGTTTTTTCTGTAAAAAATGCCTTACTATACATGGTCGTTTTTTTCGGTGAAAAACGCCTTACTATACATGGTCGGTTTTTCGGCTAAAAACGCCTTACTATACATGGTCGTTTTTGGCTAAAACGCCTTACTATACATGGTCGTTTTTAGCAAAAAATGCCTTACTATACATGGTCATGGCCGTTTTTCAGTTTTTGGGGCTAAAAAGCCTTATTATACATGGTCGTTTTTGGCTAAAAGCTAAAAACGCCTTACTATCCATGGTCGTTTTTTTGGGCTAAAAACGCCTTACTATATACATGGTCGTTTTTTTCGGTGAAAAACGCCTTACTATACATGGTCGTTTTTTGTCTAAAAACGCCTGACTATACATGGTCGTTTTTTTGGTTAAAAAAGCCTTACTATACATGGTCGTTTTTTGGCTAAAAACGCCTTACTATATATACATGGTCGTTTTTTTTTCGGCTAAACACGACTTACTATACATGGTCGTTTTTTTCGTGAAAAACGCCTTACTATACCTTCATTCATTCATTCATTCATTAATCTTCCGAACCGCTTGATCCTCACTAGGGTTGCGGGGGGTGCTGGAGCCTATCCCAGCTGTCTCCGGGTAGTAGGCGGGGGACACCCTGAATCGGTTGCCAGCCAATCGCAGGGCACACAGAGACGAACAACCATCCACGCTCACACTCACACCGAGGGACAATTTAGAGTCCTCAATCAGCCTGCCATGCATGTCTTTGGAATGTGGGAGGAAACCGGAGCACCCGGACAAAACCCACGCAAGCCCGGGGAGAACATGCAAACTCCACACAGGGAGGCCAGAGCTGGAATCGAACCCGGTACCTCTGAACTGTGAAGCCGACGTGCTAACCACTGGACTACCGGGCCGCCCGCCTTACTATACATGGTCGTTTTTTCGGTAAAAAATGCCTTACTATACATGGTCGTTTTTTTTTTGGCTAAAAACGCCTTACTATCCATGGTCGTTTTGTTCTGTGAAAAACGCCTTACTATAAATGGTCGTTTTTTGGCTAAAAACGCCTTACTATACATGGTCGTTTTTTGGGGCTAAAAACGCCTTATTATACATGGTCGGTTTTTTTTCGGCTAAAAACGCCTTACGATCCATGGTCGTTTTTTTCGGCTAAAAACGCTTTACTATACATGGTCGTTTTTTTCGGTGAAAAACGCCTGACTATACATGGTCGTTTTTTCTGTAAAAAATGCCTTACTATACATGGTCGTTTTTTTCGGTGAAAAACGCCTTACTATACATGGTCGGTTTTTCGGCTAAAAACGCCTTAATATACATGGTCGTTTTTTTCGTAAAAAACGCCTTACTATACATGGTCGTTTTTTGGGGCTAAAAAAGCCTTACTATCCATGGTCGTTTTTTTCGTAAAAAACGCCTTACTATCCATGGTCGTTTTTTTCGTAAAAAACGCCTTACTATACATGGTCGTTTTTTTGGTTAAAAACGCCTTACTATACATGGTCGTTTTGTTCTGTGAAAAACACCTTACTATGAATGGTCGTTTTTTTGGTAAAAAACGCCTTACTATACATGGTCGTTTTTTCGGCTAAAAATGCCTTACTATACATGGTCGTTTTTTCGGTTAAAAACGCCTTACTATACATGGTCGTTTTTTTCGTGAAAAACGCCTTACTATACATGGTCGTTTTTTCGGTAAAAAACGCCTTACTATACATGGTCGTTTTTGGTAAAAACGCCTTACTATACATGGTCGTTTTTCGCTAAAAACGCCTTACTATACATGGTCGTTTTTGGTAAAAACGCCTTACTATACATGGTCGTTTTTCGCTAAAAACGCCTTACTATACATGGTCGCCTTACTATACATGGTCGTTTTTGGTAAAAATGCCTTACTATACATGGTCGTTTTTGGTTAAAAACGCCTTACTATACATGGTCGTTTTTCGGCTAAAAACGCCTTACTATACATGGTCGTTTTTGGGGCTAAAAAGCCTTACTATACATGGTCGTTTTTCAGCTAAAAACGCCTTACTATCCATGGTCGTTTTTTTTCATAAAAAACGCCTTACTATACATGGTCGTTTTTTTGGTTAAAAACGCCTTACTATACATGGTCGTTTTTAGGCTAAAAAAGCCTTACTATACATGGTCGTTTTTTTTCATAAAAACGCCTTACTATACATGGTCGTTTTTTTCGTGAAAAACGCCTTACTATACATGGTCGTTTTTTCGGTAAAAAACGCCTTACTATACATGGTCGGTTTTTTTGGCTAAAAACGCCTTACTATCCATGGTCGTTTTGTTCTGTGAAAAACACCTTACTATAAATGGTCGTTTTTTTGGTAAAAAACGCCTTCCTATACATGGTCGTTTTTTCGGCTAAAAATGCCTTACTATACATGGTCATTTTTGGCTAAAATCACCTTACTATACATGGTCTTTTCTTTCGGCTAAACACGCCTTACTATACATGGTCGTTTTTTTCGGTAAAAAATGCCTTACTATACATGGTCGTTTTTTCGGTTAAAAACGCCTTACTATACATGGTCGTTTTTTTCGGCTAAAAACGCCTTACTATACATGGTCGTTTTTTGGGGCTAAAAAAGCCTTACTATACACGGTCGTTTTTTTCAGCTAAAAACGCCTTACTATCCATGGTCGTTTTTTTTCATAAAAAACGCCTTACTATACATGGTCGTTTTTTTGGTTAAAAACGCCTTACTATACATGGTCGTTTTTCGGCTAAAAACGCCTTACTATACATGGTCGTTTTTTTTCATAAAAAACGCCTTACTATACATGGTCAGTTTTTTCGTGAAAAACGCCTTACTATACATGGTCGTTTTTGGTAAAAACGCCTTACTATACATGGTCGTTTTTCGCTAAAACGCCTTACTATACATGGTCGTTTTTGGCTAAAACGCCTTACTATACATGGTCGTTTTTTCGCTAAAACGCCTTACTATACATGGTCGTTTTTGGTAAAAATGCCTTACTATACATGGTCGTTTTTGGTGAAAAACGCCTTACTATACATGGTCGTTTTTGGTAAAAACGCCTTACTATACATGGTCGTTTTTTTGGCTAAAAACGCCTTACTATACATGGTCGCTTTTTTGGCTAAAAACGCCTTACTATACATTGCCGGTTTTTTTTGGCTAAACACGCCTTACTATACATGGTCGTTTTTTTCGGTAAAAAATGCCTTACTATACATGGTCGTTTTTTCGGTTAAAAACGCCTTACTATACATTGTCATTTTTTGGGTAAAAAACGCCTTACTATACATGGTCGTTTTTTCGGTTAAAAACGCCTTACTATATATGGTCGTTTTTTTTCGGCTAAACACGCCTTACTATACATGGTCGTCTTTTTTCGGCTAAACACGCCTTACTATACATGCTCGTTTTTTGGGTAAAAAACGCCTTACTATCCATGGTCGTTTTTTTTGGCTAAAAACGCCTTACTATACATGGTCGTTTTTTTCAGTGAAAAACGGCTTACTATACATGGTCGTTTACTCGGCTAAAAACGCCCTTATATACATGTTTTTTTGGGGGGTAAAAAACGCCTTACTATACATGGTCGTTTTTTCGGTGAAAAACGCCTTACTATACATGGTCGTTTTTTTGGTAAAAAACGCCTTACTATACATGGTCGTTTTTTCGGCTAAAAACGCCTTACTATACATGGTCGTTTTTTGGCTAAAAACGCCTTACTATACATGGTCGTTTTTTTTCGGCTAAACACGCCTTACTATACATGGTCGTTTTTTTCTGTAAAAAATGCCTAACTATACATGGTCGTTTTTTTTTCGGCTAAACACGCCTTACTATAAATGGTCATTTTTCGTGAAAAACGCCTTACTATACATGGTCGTTTTTTTGGTAAAAAACGCCTTACTATACATGGTCGTTTTTTTTCGGCTAAACACGCCTTACTATACATGCTCGTTTTTGGTTAAAAATGCCTTACTATACATGGTCGTTTTTTTGGTTAAAAACGCCTTAGAATACATGGTCGTTTTTTGGGTAAAAAACGCCTTACTATACATGGTCGTTTTTGGTTAAAACGCCTTACTATAAATGGTCATTTTTCGTAAAAACGCCTTACTATACATGGTCGTTTTTTTGGTAAAAAACGCCTTACTATACATGGTCTTTTCTTTCGGCTAAACACGCCTTACTATACATGGTCGTTTTTTTCGGTAAAAAATGCCTTACTATACATGGTCGTTTTTTCGGTTAAAAACGCCTTACTATACATGGTCGTTTTTGGGTAAAAACGCCTTACTATACATGGTCGTTTTTTTGGCTAAAACGCCTTACTATACATGGTCGTTTTTCAGTGAAAACGCCTTACTATACATGGTCGTTTTTTGGCTAAAAACGCCTTACTATACATGGTCGTTTTTGGGGTAAAAACGCCTTACTATACATGGTCGTTTTTGGCTAAAACGCCTTACTATACATGGTCGTTTTTGGCTAAAACGCCTTACTATACATGGTCGTTTTTTGGTAAAAACGCCTTACTATACATGGTCGTTTTTGGTTAAAAACGCCTTACTATACATGGTCGTTTTTTTGGCTAAACACGCCTTACTATACATGGTCGTTTTTGGCTAAAAACGCCTTACTATACATGGTCGTTTTTGGGTAAAACGCCTTACTATACATGGTCGTTTTTGGCTAAAAACGCCTTACTATACATGGTCGTTTTTCAGTGAAAACGCCTTACTATACATGGTCGTTTTTGGCTAAAAACGCCTTACTATACATGGTCGTTTTTGGGGTAAAAACGCCTTACTATACATGGTCGTTTTTGGTAAAACGCCTTACTATACATGGTCGTTTTTGGTAAAAACGCCTTACTATACATGGTCGTTTTTCGGCTAAAAACGCCTTACTATACATGGTCGTTTTTGGCTAAAAACGCCTTACTATACATGGTCGTTTTTTGGCTAAAACGCCTTACTATACATGGTCGTTTTTCTGTAAAAACGCCTTACTATACATGGTCGTTTTTGGCTAAAAACGCCTTACTATACATGGTCGTTTTTGTGAAAACGCCTTACTATACATGGTCGTTTTTGGTAAAAACGCCTTACTATACATGGTCGTTTTTTGGCTAAACACGCCTTACTATACATGGTCGTTTTTGGTAAAAAATGCCTTACTATACATGGTCGTTTTTGGTTAAAAACGCCTTACTATACATGGTCGTTTTTGGCTAAAAACGCCTTACTATACATGGTCGTTTTTGGGGCTAAAAACGCCTTACTATACATGGTCGTTTTTCAGCTAAAAACGCCTTACTATACATGGTCGTTTTTTCATAAAAACGCCTTACTATACATGGTCGTTTTTGGTTAAAACGCCTTACTATACATGGTCGTTTTTTGGTAAAAACGCCTTACTATACATGGTCGTTTTTTCATAAAAACGCCTTACTATACATGGTCGTTTTTTCGTGAAAAACGCCTTACTATACATGGTCGTTTTTGGCTAAAAACGCCTTACTATACATGGTCGTTTTTTGGCTAAAAACGCCTTACTATACATGGTCGTTTTTGGTAAAAATGCCTTACTATACATGGTCGTTTTTGGTAAAAACGCCTTACTATACATGGTCGTTTTTGGTAAAAACGCCTTACTATACATGGTCGTTTTTGGCTAAAAACGCCTTACTATACATGGTCGTTTTTGGCTAAAACGCCTTACTATACATGGTCGTTTTTTGGCTAAAACGCCTTACTATACATGGTCGTTTTTGGTAAAAACGCCTTACTATACATGGTCGTTTTTGGTAAAAACGCCTTACTATACATGGTCGTTTTTGGTAAAAACGCCTTACTATACATGGTCGTTTTTGGCTAAAACGCCTTACTATACATGGTCGTTTTTGGCTAAAAACGCCTTACTATACATGGTCGTTTTTTGGCTAAAAACGCCTTACTATACATGGTCGTTTTTTCTGTAAAAATGCCTTACTATACATGGTCGTTTTTTTTTAAAAACGCCTTACTATACATGGTCGTTTTTGGTAAAAACGCCTTACTATACATGGTCGTTTTTGGTAAAAACGCCTTACTATACATGGTCGTTTTTGGCTAAAAACGCCTTACTATACATGGTCGTTTTTGGGTAAAAACGCCTTACTATACATGGTCGTTTTTGGTGAAAACGCCTTACTATACATGGTCGTTTTTCTGTAAAAATGCCTTACTATACATGGTCGTTTTTGGCTAAAAATGCCTTACTATACATGGTCGTTTTTGGTTAAAAACGCCTTACTATACATGGTCGTTTTTGGTTAAAAACGCCTTACTATACATGGTCGTTTTTGGTAAAAACGCCTTACTATACATGGTCGTTTTTGGGCTAAAAACGCCTTACTATACATGGTCGTTTTTGGGCTAAAAATGCCTTACTATACATGGTCGTTTTTGGCTAAAACGCCTTACTATACATGGTCGTTTTTGGGTAAAAACGCCTTACTATACATGGTCGTTTTTGGTAAAAACGCCTTACTATACATGGTCGTTTTTGGCTAAAAACGCCTTACTATACATGGTCGTTTTTGGTAAAAACGCCTTACTATACATGGTCGTTTTTGGCTAAAAACGCCTTACTATACATGGTCGTTTTTTTCGGGTAAAAACGCCTTACTATACATGGTCGTTTTTTCTGTAAAAAACGCCTTACTATACATGGTCGTTTTTTCGGTTAAAAACGCCTTACTATACATGGTCGTTTTTTGGCTAAAAACGCCTTACTATACATGGTCGTTTTTTTGGTGAAAAACGCCTTACTATACATGGTCGTTTTTTTGTAAAAACGCCTTACTATACATGGTCGTTTTTCTGTAAAAATGCCTTACTATACATGGTCGTTTTTGGTGAAAACGCCTTACTATCCATGGTCGTTTTTTTGGGCTAAAAACGCCTTACTATACATGGTTGTATTTTTCGGTGAAAAACGCCTTACTATACATGGTCGTGTTTTCTGTAAAAAATGCCTTACTATACATGGTCGTTTTTGGGTAAAAATGCCTTACTATACATGGTCGTTTTTGGGTAAAACGCCTTACTATACATGGTCGTTTTTGGTTAAAAACGCCTTACTATACATGGTCGTTTTTTGTAAAAACGCCTTACTATACATGGTCGTTTTTGGTAAAAACGCCTTACTATACATGGTCGTTTTTGGCTAAAAACGCCTTACTATACATGGTCGTTTTTGGCTAAAACGCCTTACTATACATGGTCGTTTTTTGGCTAAAAACGCCTTACTATACATGGTCTTTTTTTGGGCTAAAAACGCCTTACTATACATGGTCGTTTTTCTGTAAAAATGCCTTACTATACATGGTCGTTTTTGGGCTAAAACGCCTTACTATACATGGTCGTTTTTCTGTAAAAACGCCTTACTATACATGGTCGTTTTTGGTTAAAACGCCTTACTATACATGGTCGTTTTTTGGTTAAAAACGCCTTACTATACATGGTCGTTTTTGGGCTAAAACGCCTTACTATACATGGTCGTTTTTGGTGAAAACGCCTTACTATACATGGTCGTTTTTGGCTAAAAACGCCTTACTATACATGGTCGTTTTTTGGAAAAACGCCTTACTATACATGGTCGTTTTTGGTTAAAAACGCCTTACTATACATGGTCGTTTTTGGCTAAAAACGCCTTACTATACATGGTCGTTTTTGGTTAAAACGCCTTACTATACATGGTCGTTTTTGGGCTAAAACGCCTTACTATACATGGTCGTTTTTGGTAAAAACGCCTTACTATACATGGTCGTTTTTCTGTAAAAACGCCTTACTATACATGGTCGTTTTTGGTAAAAACGCCTTACTATACATGGTCGTTTTTGGCTAAAAACGCCTTACTATACATGGTCGTTTTTGGTTAAAAACGCCTTACTATACATGGTCGTTTTTGGCTAAAAACGCCTTACTATACATGGTCGTTTTTGGGTAAAAACGCCTTACTATACATGGTCGTTTTGGGTAAAAACGCCTTACTATACATGGTCGTTTTTTGGTTAAAAACGCCTTACTATACATGGTCGTTTTTGGCTAAAACGCCTTACTATACATGGTCGTTTTTGGTTAAAACGCCTTACTATACATGGTCGTTTTTGGGCTAAAAACGCCTTACTATACATGGTCGTTTTTGGTAAAAACGCCTTACTATACATGGTCGTTTTTGGCTAAAAACGCCTTACTATACATGGTCGTTTTTTGTAAAAACGCCTTACTATACATGGTCGTTTTTTGTAAAAACGCCTTACTATACATGGTCGTTTTTTGGTTAAAAACGCCTTACTATACATGGTCGTTTTTGGCTAAAAACGCCTTACTATACATGGTCGTTTTTGGTAAAAACGCCTTACTATACATGGTCGTTTTTGGTAAAAACGCCTTACTATACATGGTCGTTTTTGGTTAAAAACGCCTTACTATACATGGTCGTTTTTGGCTAAAAACGCCTTACTATACATGGTCGTTTTGGGTAAAACGCCTTACTATACATGGTCGTTTTTGGGTAAAAACGCCTTACTATACATGGTCGTTTTTTGGTTAAAAACGCCTTACTATACATGGTCGTTTTTTGGTAAAAACGCCTTACTATACATGGTCGTTTTTGATAAAAATGCCTTACTATACATGGTCGTTTTTTGGCTAAAACGCCTTACTATACATGGTCGTTTTTTGGCTAAAATGCCTTACTATACATGGTCGTTTTTGGGCTAAAAACGCCTTACTATACATGGTCGTTTTTTGGTAAAAACGCCTTACTATACATGGTCGTTTTTTCTGTAAAAATGCCTTACTATACATGGTCGTTTTTGGTAAAAACGCCTTACTATACATGGTCGTTTTTGGCTAAAACGCCTTACTATACATGGTCGTTTTTTTTAAAAACGCCTTACTATACATGGTCGTTTTTGGTAAAAAATGCCTTACTATACATGGTCGTTTTTGGGCTAAAAACGCCTTACTATACATGGTCGTTTTTCTGTAAAAATGCCTTACTATACATGGTCGTTTTTGGGCTAAAACGCCTTACTATACATGGTCGTTTTTCTGTAAAAATGCCTTACTATACATGGTCGTTTTTGGGCTAAAACGCCTTACTATACATGGTCGTTTTTGGTAAAAACGCCTTACTATACATGGTCGTTTTTCTGTAAAAATGCCTTACTATACATGGTCGTTTTTGGTAAAAACGCCTTACTATACATGGTCGTTTTTGGCTAAAAACGCCTTACTATACATGGTCGTTTTTGGCTAAAAACGCCTTACTATACATGGTCGTTTTTGGTAAAAACGCCTTACTATACATGGTCGTTTTTGGCTAAAAATGCCTTACTATACATGGTCGTTTTTGGGCTAAAAACGCCTTACTATACATGGTCGTTTTTTGGCTAAAACGCCTTACTATACATGGTCGTTTTTCTGTAAAAACGCCTTACTATACATGGTCGTTTTTGGTAAAAACGCCTTACTATACATGGTCGTTTTTTTGGCTAAAACGCCTTACTATACATGGTCGTTTTTCGTAAAAACGCCTTACTATACATGGTCGTTTTTGGTAAAACGCCTTACTATACATGGTCGTTTTTGGCTAAAACGCCTTACTATACATGGTCGTTTTTTGGTAAAAACGCCTTACTATACATGGTCGTTTTTGGTTAAAAACGCCTTACTATACATGGTCGTTTTTGGTTAAAACGCCTTACTATACATGGTCGTTTTTGGGCTAAAACGCCTTACTATACATGGTCGTTTTTGGTGAAAAACGCCTTACTATACATGGTCGTTTTTTCGCTAAAAACGCCTTACTATACATGGTCGTTTTTCGGTAAAAACGCCTTACTATACATGGTCGTTTTTGGTTAAAACGCCTTACTATACATGGTCGTTTTTGGGCTAAAAAACGCCTTACTATACATGGTCGTTTTTTTCGTAAAAACGCCTTACTATACATGGTCGTTTTTTCTGTAAAAAATGCCTTACTATACATGGTCGTTTTTTTGGTGAAAAACGCCTTACTATACATGGTCGTTTTTTTCGGCTAAAAACGCCTTACTATACATGGTCGTTTTTCGTTAAAAACGCCTTACTATACATGGTCGTTTTTGGCTAAAAACGCCTTACTATACATGGTCGTTTTTTGGGTAAAAAACGCCTTACTATACATGGTCGTTTTTTGGGTAAAAAAACGCCTCATTATACATGGTCGTTTTTTCGGTTAAAAACGCCTTACTATACATGGTCGTTTTTTTGTAAAAAACGCCTTACTATACATGGTCGTTTTTTGGCTAAAAACGCCTTACTATACATGGTCGTTTTTGGGCTAAAACGCCTTACTATACATGGTCGTTTTTTGGTAAAACGCCTTACTATACATGGTCGTTTTTTCTGTAAAAAATGCCTTACTATACATGGTCGTTTTTTTGGTGAAAACGCCTTACTATACATGGTCGTTTTTTTCGGCTAAAAACGCCTTACTATACATGGTCGTTTTTTGGCTAAAAACGCCTTACTATACATGGTCGTTTTTGGGCTAAAAACGCCTTACTATACATGGTCGTTTTTTTCGTAAAAAATGCCTTACTATACATGGTCGTTTTTTCTGTAAAAAATGCCTTACTATATATACATGGTCGTTTTTTGGTGAAAAACGCCTTACTTTACATGGTCGTTTTTTTTTGGCTAAAAACGCCTTACTATCTATCCATGGTCGTTTTTTGGGGCTAAAAACGCCTTACTATACATGGTCGTTTTTTTCGGTGAAAAACGCCTTACTATACATGGTCGTTTTTTTCGGTGAAAAACGCCTTACTATCTATCCATGGTCGTTTTTTTGGGTAAAAACGCCTTACTATACATGGTCGTTTTTTTGGTGTAAAACGCCTTACTATACATGGTCGTTTTTTTCGGCTAAAAACGCCTTACTATACATGGTCGTTTTTGGCTAAAAACGCCTTACTATACATGGTCGTTTTTGGTAAAAACGCCTTACTATACATGGTCGTTTTTGGTTAAAACGCCTTACTATACATGGTCGTTTTTGGCTAAAAACGCCTTACTATACATGGTCGTTTTGGTGTAAAAACGCCTTACTATACATGGTCGTTTTTGGTTAAAACGCCTTACTATACATGGTCGTTTTTGGTAAAAACGCCTTACTATACATGGTCGTTTTTTGTAAAAACGCCTTACTATACATGGTCGTTTTTGGTAAAAACGCCTTACTATACATGGTCGTTTTTGGCTAAAAACGCCTTACTATACATGGTCGTTTTTGGCTAAAAACGCCTTACTATACATGGTCGTTTTTGGCTAAAAACGCCTTACTATACATGGTCGTTTTTGGGTAAAAACGCCTTACTATACATGGTCGTTTTTGGTTAAAAACGCCTTACTATACATGGTCGTTTTTGGCTAAAACGCCTTACTATACATGGTCGTTTTTGGCTAAAAACGCCTTACTATACATGGTCGTTTTTGGGTAAAAACGCCTTACTATACATGGTCGTTTTTGGTTAAAAACGCCTTACTATACATGGTCGTTTTTGGTAAAACGCCTTACTATACATGGTCGTTTTTGGTAAAAAACGCCTTACTATACATGGTCGTTTTTGGCTAAAACGCCTTATATACATGGTCGTTTTTGGCTAAAACGCCTTACTATACATGGTCGTTTTTGGGCTAAAACGCCTTACTATACATGGTCGTTTTTGGTAAAAACGCCTTACTATACATGGTCGTTTTTCTGTAAAAAATGCCTTACTATACATGGTCGTTTTTTGGTGAAAACGCCTTACTATACATGGTCGTTTTTTTGGGGTAAAAACGCCTTACTATACATGGTCGTTTTTTGTAAAAACGCCTTACTATACATGGTCGTTTTTGCTAAAAATGCCTTACTATACATGGTCGTTTTTTTGTAAAAACGCCTTACTATACATGGTCGTTTTTTGGTAAAAACGCCTTACTATACATGGTCGTTTTTGGTTAAAAACGCCTTACTATACATGGTCGTTTTTGGCTAAAAACGCCTTACTATACATGGTCGTTTTTTGGTAAAAACGCCTTACTATACATGGTCGTTTTTCTGTAAAAACGCCTTACTATACATGGTCGTTTTTGGTAAAAACGCCTTACTATACATGGTCGTTTTTTGCTAAAAACGCCTTACTATACATGGTCGTTTTTCGTAAAAACGCCTTACTATACATGGTCGTTTTTGGCTAAAACGCCTTACTATACATGGTCGTTTTTGGTTAAAACGCCTTACTATACATGGTCGTTTTTCTGTAAAAAACGCCTTACTATACATGGTCGTTTTTGGTGAAAAACGCCTTACTATACATGGTCGTTTTTGGCTAAAAACGCCTTACTATACATGGTCGTTTTTGGTAAAAACGCCTTACTATACATGGTCGTTTTTGGCTAAAAACGCCTTACTATACATGGTCGTTTTTGGGCTAAAAACGCCTTACTATACATGGTCGTTTTTGGGCTAAAAACGCCTTACTATACATGGTCGTTTTTGGTAAAAACGCCTTACTATACATGGTCGTTTTTCTGTAAAAACGCCTTACTATACATGGTCGTTTTTGGTAAAAACGCCTTACTATACATGGTCGTTTTTGGTTAAAAACGCCTTACTATACATGGTCGTTTTTTGGTAAAAACGCCTTACTATACATGGTCGTTTTTTGGTAAAAACGCCTTACTATACATGGTCGTTTTTTGTAAAAACGCCTTACTATACATGGTCGTTTTTGGCTAAAAACGCCTTACTATACATGGTCGTTTTTTTAAAACGCCTTACTATACATGGTCGTTTTTGGCTAAAAACGCCTTACTATACATGGTCGTTTTGGGTTAAAAACGCCTTACTATACATGGTCGTTTTTGGCTAAAAACGCCTTACTATACATGGTCGTTTTTCTTAAAAACGCCTTACTATACATGGTCGTTTTTCTGTAAAAACGCCTTACTATACATGGTCGTTTTTGGTAAAAACGCCTTACTATACATGGTCGTTTTTGGACTAAAAACGCCTTACTATCTATCCATGGTCGTTTTTTTGGGCTAAAAACGCCTTACTATACATGGTCGTTTTTTCGTAAAAACGCCTTACTATACATGGTCGTTTTTTGGCTAAAAACGCCTTACTATACATGGTCGTTTTTTCGCTAAAAACGCCTTACTATACATGGTCGTTTTTCGTAAAAACGCCTTACTATACATGGTCGTTTTTTGGTTAAAACGCCTTACTATACATGGTCGTTTTTTTGCTAAAAACGCCTTACTATACATGGTCGTTTTTGATTAAAAACGCCTTACTATACATGGTCGTTTTTCTGTAAAAACGCCTTACTATACATGGTCGTTTTTGGCTAAAACGCCTTACTATACATGGTCGTTTTTGGCTAAAACGCCTTACTATACATGGTCGTTTTTGGGTTAAAAACGCCTTACTATACATGGTCGTTTTTGGGCTAAAAACGCCTTACTATACATGGTCGTTTTTTGTAAAACGCCTTACTATACATGGTCGTTTTTGGTTAAAAACGCCTTACTATACATGGTCGTTTTTGGTGAAAACGCCTTACTATACATGGTCGTTTTTTGTAAAAACGCCTTACTATACATGGTCGTTTTTGGTAAAACGCCTTACTATACATGGTCGTTTTTGGCTAAAAACGCCTTACTATACATGGTCGTTTTTGGCTAAAACGCCTTACTATACATGGTCGTTTTTGGTTAAAAACGCCTTACTATACATGGTCGTTTTTGGCTAAAAACGCCTTACTATACATGGTCGTTTTTGGTTAAAAACGCCTTACTATACATGGTCGTTTTTGGTTAAAAACGCCTTACTATACATGGTCGTTTTTTCGGTTAAAAACGCCTTACTATACATGGTCGTTTTTTGGCTAAAAACGCCTTACTATACATGGTCGTTTTTTTGGTAAAAACGCCTTACTATACATGGTCGTTTTTGGCTAAAAATGCCTTACTATACATGGTCGTTTTTGGCTAAAAACGCCTTACTATACATGGTCGTTTTTTTGGGCTAAAAACGCCTTACTATCCATGGTCGTTTTTTTCGTAAAAAATGCCTTACTATACATGGTCGTTTTTTCTGTAAAAAATGCCTTACTATACATGGTCGTTTTTTGGTGAAAAACGCCTTACTTTACATGGTCGTTTTTTTTGGACTAAAAACGCCTTACTATCTATCCATGGTCGTTTTTTTGGGCTAAAAACGCCTTACTATACATGGTCGTTTTTCGCTAAAAAATGCCTTACTATACATGGTCGTTTTTTTGGGCTAAAAACGCCTTACTATACATGGTCGTTTTTGGGCTAAAACGCCTTACTATACATGGTCGTTTTTGGTAAAAATGCCTTACTATACATGGTCGTTTTTTGTAAAAACGCCTTACTATACATGGTCGTTTTTGGTGAAAAACGCCTTACTATACATGGTCGTTTTTTGACTAAAAACGCCTTTACTATACATGGTCGTTTTTGGGCTAAAACGCCTTACTATACATGGTCGTTTTTTGGTAAAAACGCCTTACTATACATGGTCGTTTTTTCAGCTAAAAACGCCTTACTATACATGGTCGTTTTTGGTAAAAACGCCTTACTATACATGGTCGTTTTTTCGTAAAAACGCCTTACTATACATGGTCGTTTTTGGTTAAAAACGCCTTACTATACATGGTCGTTTTTGGCTAAAAACGCCTTACTATACATGGTCGTTTTTGGTTAAAAACGCCTTACTATACATGGTCGTTTTTTGGTAAAAACGCCTTACTATACATGGTCGTTTTTTGGTGAAAACGCCTTACTATACATGGTCGTTTTTTTGTAAAAACGCCTTACTATACATGGTCGTTTTTGTTAAAAACGCCTTACTATACATGGTCGTTTTTGGCTAAAAACGCCTTACTATACATGGTCGTTTTTGGCTAAAAACGCCTTACTATACATGGTCGTTTTTGGGTTAAAAACGCCTTACTATACATGGTCGTTTTTGGGCTAAAAACGCCTTACTATACATGGTCGTTTTTCGTAAAAACGCCTTACTATACATGGTCGTTTTTGGTTAAAAACGCCTTACTATACATGGTCGTTTTTGGCTAAAAACGCCTTACTATACATGGTCGTTTTTGGTTAAAAACGCCTTACTATACATGGTCGTTTTTGGTAAAAACGCCTTACTATACATGGTCGTTTTTGGTAAAAATGCCTTACTATACATGGTCGTTTTTGGGCTAAAAACGCCTTACTATACATGGTCGTTTTTTGGTAAAAACGCCTTACTATACATGGTCGTTTTTCTGTAAAAACGCCTTACTATACATGGTCGTTTTTTTAAAAACGCCTTACTATACATGGTCGTTTTTTGGTAAAAACGCCTTACTATACATGGTCGTTTTTTGTTAAAAACGCCTTACTATACATGGTCGTTTTTGGCTAAAAACGCCTTACTATACATGGTCGTTTTTTGGTTAAAAACGCCTTACTATACATGGTCGTTTTTGGGCTAAAAACGCCTTACTATACATGGTCGTTTTTGGGTAAAAACGCCTTACTATACATGGTCGTTTTTTGTAAAAACGCCTTACTATACATGGTCGTTTTTTGGTAAAACGCCTTACTATACATGGTCGTTTTTTTGGGCTAAAACGCCTTACTATACATGGTCGTTTTTTGGTAAAAACGCCTTACTATACATGGTCGTTTTTTGTAAAAACGCCTTACTATACATGGTCGTTTTTGGCTAAAAACGCCTTACTATACATGGTCGTTTTTTCGTAAAAACGCCTTACTATACATGGTCGTTTTTGGTTAAAAACGCCTTACTATACATGGTCGTTTTTGGCTAAAAACGCCTTACTATACATGGTCGTTTTTTGGTTAAAAACGCCTTACTATACATGGTCGTTTTTGGGCTAAAAACGCCTTACTATACATGGTCGTTTTTTGGTAAAAACGCCTTACTATACATGGTCGTTTTTCTGTAAAAACGCCTTACTATACATGGTCGTTTTTTGGCTAAAAACGCCTTACTATACATGGTCGTTTTTGGTAAAAACGCCTTACTATACATGGTCGTTTTTGGTTAAAAACGCCTTACTATACATGGTCGTTTTTGGTTAAAACGCCTTACTATACATGGTCGTTTTTGGTAAAAACGCCTTACTATACATGGTCGTTTTTGGTAAAAACGCCTTACTATACATGGTCGTTTTTGGGCTAAAAACGCCTTACTATACATGGTCGTTTTTTTAAAAACGCCTTACTATACATGGTCGTTTTTGGTTAAAACGCCTTACTATACATGGTCGTTTTTGGTAAAACGCCTTACTATACATGGTCGTTTTTGGTAAAAACGCCTTACTATACATGGTCGTTTTTTGGTTAAAAACGCCTTACTATACATGGTCGTTTTTGGCTAAAACGCCTTACTATACATGGTCGTTTTTGGTTAAAACGCCTTACTATACATGGTCGTTTTTTTGGCTAAAACGCCTTACTATACATGGTCGTTTTTTCGTTAAAAACGCCTTACTATACATGGTCGTTTTTCTGTAAAAACGCCTTACTATACATGGTCGTTTTTGGTGAAAAACGCCTTACTATACATGGTCGTTTTTGGGCTAAAACGCCTTACTATACATGGTCGTTTTTTCGTGAAAACGCCTTACTATACATGGTCGTTTTTTTGTAAAAACGCCTTACTATACATGGTCGTTTTTTGGTAAAAACGCCTTACTATACATGGTCGTTTTTTGGCTAAAACGCCTTACTATACATGGTCGTTTTTTGTAAAAACGCCTTACTATACATGGTCGTTTTTGGTTAAAAACGCCTTACTATACATGGTCGTTTTTGGCTAAAACGCCTTACTATACATGGTCGTTTTTTGGTTAAAACGCCTTACTATACATGGTCGTTTTTGGTAAAAACGCCTTACTATACATGGTCGTTTTTGGTAAAAACGCCTTACTATACATGGTCGTTTTTGGTAAAAACGCCTTACTATACATGGTCGTTTTTTGGTTAAAACGCCTTACTATACATGGTCGTTTTTGGTAAAAATGCCTTACTATACATGGTCGTTTTTGGGCTAAAACGCCTTACTATACATGGTCGTTTTTTGGCTAAAACGCCTTACTATACATGGTCGTTTTTTTCGTTAAAAACGCCTTACTATACATGGTCGTTTTTCGCTAAAAACGCCTTACTATACATGGTCGTTTTTTCGGAAAAACGCCTTACTATACATGGTCGTTTTTCTGTAAAAATGCCTTACTATACATGGTCGTTTTTGGTGCTAAAAACGCCTTACTATACATGGTCGTTTTTTCGTTAAAAACGCCTTATTATACATGGTCGTTTTTTTCGGCTAAAAACGCCTTACTATACATGGTCGTTTTTTTCGTAAAAACGCCTTACTATACATGGTCGTTTTTTCTGTAAAAAATGCCTTACTATACATGGTCGTTTTTTTGGTGAAAAATGCCTTACTATACATGGTCATTTTTTGGGGATAAAACGCCTTACTATCCATGGTCGTTTTTTTCGTGAAAAACGCCTTACTATACATGGTCGTTTTTTCTGTAAAAAATGCCTTACTATACATGGTCGTTTTTTTGGTGAAAAACGCCTTACTATACATGGTCGTTTTTCGTAAAAAACGCCTTACTATACATGTTCGTTTTTTGGTTAAAACGCCTTACTATACATGGTCGTTTTTGGCTAAAACGCCTTACTATACATGGTCGTTTTTGGTTAAAAACGCCTTACTATACATGGTCGTTTTTAGTAAAAACGCCTTACTATACATGGTCGTTTTTTGGTAAAAACGCCTTACTATACATGGTCGTTTTTTGTAAAAACGCCTTACTATACATGGTCGTTTTTTTGGTTAAAAACGCCTTACTATACATGGTCGTTTTTTCGTAAAAAACGCCTTACTATACATTGTCGTTTTTTTCGGCTAAAATAGCCTTACTATACATGGTCGTTTTGTTCGGTGAAAAACGCCTTACTATACATGGTCGTTTTTTCTGTAAAAAATGCCTTACTATACATGGTCGTTTTTTGGTGAAAAACGCCTTACTATACATGGTCATTTTTTGGGGCTAAAAACGCCTTACTATCCATGGTCGTTTTTTTCGTGAAAAACGCCTTACTATACATGGTCGTTTTTCTGTAAAAAATGCCTTACTATACATGGTCGTTTTTTTGGTGAAAAACGCCTTACTATACATGGTCGTTTTTTTTTGGCTAAAAACGCCTTATTATACATGGTCGTTTTTTCGGTTAAAAACGCCTTACTATACATGGTCGTTTTTTTCGTAAAAAACGCCTTACTATACATGGTCGTTTTTTTGGTAAAAAATGCCTTACTATCCATGGTCGTTTTTTTGGCTAAAAACGCCTTATTATACATGGTCGTTTTTTAAAAACGCCTTACTATCCATGGTCGTTTTTTTGGGCTAAAAACGCCTTACCTATACATGGTCGTTTTTTTTGTAAAAAACGCCTTACTATCCATGGTCGTTTTTTCGTAAAAACGCCTTACTATACATGGTCGTTTTTTCTGTAAAAAATGCCTTACTATACATGGTCGTTTTTTTGGTGAAAAACTCCTTACTATCTATCCATGGTCGTTTTTTGGGGCTAAAAACGCCTTACTATACATGGTCGTTTTTTTCGTAAAAAACGCCTTACTATACATGGTCGTTTTTTTGCTAAAAAACGCTTTTACTATACATGGTCGTTTTTGTGTAAAAAATGCCTTACTATACATGGTCGTTTTTGGTGAAAACGCCTTACTATACATGGTCGTTTTTTGGTAAAAACGCCTTACTATACATGGTCGTTTTTGTAAAAACGCCTTACTATACATGGTCGTTTTTAGTAAAACGCCTTACTATACATGGTCGTTTTTGGTAAAAATGCCTTACTATACATGGTCGTTTTTGGGGCTAAAACGCCTTACTATACATGGTCGTTTTTTGGCTAAAAACGCCTTACTATACATGGTCGTTTTTTTGGTTAAAAACGCCTTATTATACATGGTCGTTTTTTTCGGCTAAAAACGCCTTACTATACATGGTACAATTAGACTGCACTGATTGGGGCGTCTTTGAAACTTCAACGGGCACACTGGATGAATACACAGACACTGTAACATCTTACATCAGTTTCTGTGAGGACATGTGTGTACCAACGAAGTCCTTCCGTTCCTTCAACAATAACAAGCCATGGTTTACTCCCAAACTCAGGCAACTCAGGAAAGAGAAAGAGGCCGCATTTCGAAGTGGAGATCGGGCACTGTACAAACACGCCCGAAACCAATTGACAAAGGAAATTAACATCGCAAAGAGAAGCTATGCAGAGAGGCTGAAAAACCAGTTCTCTGCTAACGACTCTGCATTTGTGTGGAATGGCCTGAAAGCAATCACAAACTATAGAACGCCATCCCCCCAAACAGTGAACAATAAGGGTCTTGCTGATGAACTAAACACGTTTTTCTGCAGATTTGAAAAGGACACCCCCATTTCCCACACTCACCCACATCTACCAGATACTACTCTATCTACCCCCCCACCCTCTTTTTCTCCACTACAGATCCACGAACAGGACGTGAGACGGCTCTTCAAGCAGCAGAAGATCAAGAAAGCTGCGGGGCCCGACAAAGTGTCCCCCTCCTGCCTAAAGTCTGCGCTGACCAGCTGGCTCCGGTCTTCACACAAATCTTCAACAGATCCCTGGAGCTGTGTGAGGTCCCATCCTGCTTCAAACAGTCTACCATCATCCCAGTTCCCAAGAAATCGGCAACATCGGAACTGAACGACTACAGGCCTGTCGCTCTGACGTCTGTGGTCATGAAGTCCTTTGAACGCCTTGTGCTGAACCACCTAAAGAACGTCACCGGACCCCTGCTGGACCCTCTTCAGTTTGCCTACCGGGCAAACAGGTCTGTGGAGGCGCCCAGTCAACATAGGTCTGCACTACATCCTCGAGCACCTCGACAGCACAGGGACCTACGCAAGGATCCTGTTTGTGGATTTCAGCTCTGCGTTCAACACCATCATACCGAACTCCTCACCCCAAACTCCTCCACCTCGGTGTGTCCCCTACGATCTGCCAGTGGATCCTCAGCTTCCTGACGGGACGGACACAACAGGTGAGACTGGGGCGACAACATCATCAACACGCACCACTAGCACTGGAGCCCCACAGGGATGTGTCCTCTCTCCACTGCTCTTCTCCCTCTACACAAACGACTGCACCTCAACAAGTCCAGCTGTCAAACTCATAAAGTTCGCAGACGACACCACGGTCATCGGTCTCATCAAAGGCGGCGCGAGTCTGCGTGCCGACAACAAGTGGAGCAGCTGGAGCTTTGGTGCAGCCGACACAACCTCGGGCTGAACACGCTCAAGGCGGTAGAGATGATCGTGGACTTCAGGAAACATCCTTCTCCAGAGTTGCCCCTCACACTATCCAACTGCCCTGTGTCAACCGTCGAGACCTTCAAGTTCCTGGGAATCACAGTCTCCCAGGACATGAAGTGGGAAGTCAACACCATCTCCATCCTGAAAAGGGCCCAGCAGAGGATGTACTTCCTGAGGCTGCTGAGGAAGCATGGCCTGCCACAGGAGGTGCTACGTCAGTTCTACACGGCAGTCATCGAATCAATCCTGTGTTCTTCCATCACGGTTTGGTTTGGGGCCGCCACAAAGAAGGACAAAATCCGACTTCAACGGACAATTAGGACGGCGGAAAAATCATTGGCACCGCCCTACCCACTCTTGAGGACTTGCACACCGCAAGAATCAAGACAAGGGCACAGAAAATCCTCCTGGATCCCCGCATCCTGCCCACCACCTTTTCCAGTTACTCCCCTCAGGCAGGCGCTACAGATCCATGCGCACCAAATCCAGCAGACACTTGAACAGCTTCTTCCCTCTAGCCATTAACTCCCTAAACAGTCACTGACGTAGTCACTCTTCTTGTGCAACAAATATTGTATCTCTCTAAAATGGTTCAATGATTTTCTGCACCAACTGTACAAACTGTAATAATATTGTATTCTACCACTGATCACTTTAGCTCTGCTTGAAAACTATGGTTCACTTACATTATGAAATGTCCTTCCATACCAATTTGTCATGTTCTTGTTTATGATGATACTAATGCAGCGTGTATACCGGAGACAAATTCCTTGTGTGTTCTACATACTTGGCCAATAAAGATGATTCTGATTCTGATTCTGATTCTGATGGTCGTTTTTTTGGGCTAAAACGCCTTACTATCCATGGTCGTTTTTTTCGTAAAAAACGCCTTACTATACATGGTAGTTTTTTTCGGTGAAAAACGCCTTACTATACATGGTCGTTTTTTTCGTAAAAAACGCCTCACTATACATGCTCGTTTTTTCGGTTAAAAACGCCTTACTATACATGGTCGTTTTTTCTGTAAAAAATGCCTTACTATACATGGTCGTTTTTTTTGGTGAAAAACGCCTTACTATACATGTTGGTTTTTTCGGCTAAAAACGCCTTACTATACATGGTCGTTTTTTTCGTAAAAAACGCCTTACTATACATGGTCGTTTTTTGGGGCTAAAAACGCCTTACCTATACATGGTCGTTTTTTTGGGCTAAAAACGCCTTACTATCCATGGTTGTTTTTTTCGTAAAAAACACCTTACTATACATGGTCGTTTTTTCTGTAAAAAATGCCTTACTATACATGGTCGTTTTTTTGGCTAAAAACGCCATGGTCGTTTTTTTGGGCTAAAACGCCTTACTATCCATGGTCGTTTTTTTCGTAAAAAACGCCTTACTATACATGGTCGTTTTTTTGGTGAAAACGCCATGGTCGTTTTTCGCTAAAACGCCTTACTATACATGCTCGTTTTTTGGTTAAAAACGCCTTACTATACATGGTCGTTTTTCGTAAAAATCTTACTATACATGGTCGTTTTTGGCTAAAAAACATGGTCGTTTTTGGGTGAAAACGCCTTACTATACATGGTCGTTTTTCGCTAAAAACACCTTACTATACATGGTCGTTTTTCGCAAAAAATGCCTTACTATACATGGTTGTTTTTAGGTGAAAACGCCTTACTATACATGGTCGTTTTTCTGGAAAAAATGACTTACTATACATGGTCGTTTTTTGGTGAAAACGCCTTACTATACATGGTCATTTTTTTTCTAAAAACGCCTTACTATACATGGTCGTTTTTAAGTAAAAACGCCTTACTATACATGGTCGTTTCTTCGCTAAAAATGCCTTACTATACATGGTCGTTTTTGGGCTAAAAATGCCTTACCTATATATGGTCGTTTTTCGGTTAAAACGCCTTACTATACATGGTCGTTTTTGGTAAAAACGCCTTACTATACATGCTCGTTTTTCGGTTAAAACGCCTTACTATACATGGTCGTTTTTGGTAAAACGCCTTACTATACATGCTCGTTTTTGGTTAAAAACGCCTTACTATACATGGTCGTTTTTCGTAAAAACGCCTTACTATACATGGTCGTTTTTGGTAAAAATGCCTTACTATACATGGTCGTTTTTGGCTAAAACGCCTTACTATACATGGTCGTTTTTTTTCGGCTAAAAACGCCTTACTATCCATGGTCGTTTTTTTGGGCTAAAAACACCTTACTATACATGGTTGTTTTTTTTGGTGAAAATCGCCTTACTATACATGGTCGTTTTTTTCCGCTAAAAACGCTTTACTATACATGGTCGTTTTTCTTAAAACGCCTTACTATACATGCTCGTTTTTGGTTAAAAATGCCTTACTATACATGGTCGTTTTTGGTAAAAACGCCTTACTATACATGGTCATTTTTCGCTAAAACGCCTTACTATACATGGTCGTTTTTGGGTAAAAACGCCTTAGTATACATGGTCGTTTTTAGTAAAACGCCTTACTATACAAGGTCGTTTTTGGTTAAAACGCCTTACTATACATGGTCGTTTTTTTGGTAAAAAATGCCTTAGTATACATGGTCGTTTTTGGGCTAAAAACGCCTTACTATACATGGTCGTTTTTTTCAGTGAAAAAGGCCTTACTATACATGGTCGTTTTTTTGGTGAAAAACGCCTTACTATACATGGTCGTTTTTTTCGGATAAAAACGCCTTACTATACATGCTCGTTTTTTCGGTTAAAAACGCCTTACTATACATGGTCGTTTTTTTCGTAAAAAATGCCTTACTATACATGGTCGTTTTATGGCTAAAAACATGGTCGTTTTTTGGGTGAAAAACGCCTTACTATACATGGTCGTTTTTTTCGGCTAAAAACGCCTTACTATACATGGTCGTTTTTTCGCAAAAAAAATGCCTTACTATACATAGTTGTTTTTTTTCGGCTAAAAACGCCTTACTATCCATGGTCGTTTTTTTGGGCTAAAAACACCTTACTATACATGGTTGTTGTTTTTCGGTGAAAAACGCCTTACTATACATGGTCGTTTTTTCTGGAAAAAATGCCTTACTATACATGGTCGTTTTTTTGGTGAAAAACGCCTTACTATACATGGTCATTTTTTTCGGCTAAAAACGCCTTACTATACATGGTCGTTTTTTCGCAAAAAAAATGCCTTACTATACATGGTCGTTTTTTTGGACTAAAAACGCCTTACTATACATGGTCGTTTTTTTCGTAAAAAACGCCTTACTATACATGGTCGTTTCTTCGCTAAAAAATGCCTTACTATACATGGTCGTTTTTTTTGGGCTAAAAACGCCTTACCTATATATGGTCGTTTTTGTCGGTTAAAAACGCCTTACTATACATGGTCGTTTTTTCTGGAAAAAATGCCTTACTATACATGGTCGTTTTTTTGGTGAAAAACGCCTTACTATACATGGTCATTTTTTTCGGCTAAAAACGCCTTACTATACATGGTCGTTTCTTCGCTAAAAAATGCCTTACTATACATGGTCGTTTTTTTGGGCTAAAAACGCCTTACCTATATATGGTCGTTTTTGTCGGTTAAAAACGCCATACTATACATGGTCGTTTTTTTGGTAAAAAACGCCTTACTATACATGCTCGTTTTTTCGGTTAAAAACGCCTTAGTATACATGGTCGTTTTTTTCGTAAAAAACGCCTTACTATACATGGTCGTTTTTTGGTAAAAAATGCCTTACTATACATGGTCGTTTTTTTGGCTAAAAACGCCTTATTACACATGGTCGTTTTTTTTCGGCTAAAAACGCCTTACTATCCATGGTCGTTTTTTTGGGCTAAAAACACCTTACTATACATGGTTGTTTTTTTCGGTGAAAAACGCCTTACTATACATGGTCGTTTTTTCTGTAAAAAATGCCTTACTATACATGGTCATTTTTTTGGTGAAAATCGCCTTACTATACATGGTCGTTTTTTTCGGCTAAAAACGCTTTACTATACATGGTCGTTTTTTTCTTAAAAAACGCCTTACTATACATGCTCGTTTTTTCGGTTAAAAATGCCTTACTATACATGGTCGTTTTTTTCGTAAAAAACGCCTTACTATACATGGTCATTTTTTTCGGCTAAAAACGCCTTACTATACATGGTCGTTTTTTTGGTAAAAAACGCCTTAGTATACATGGTCGTTTTTTTCGTAAAAAACGCCTTACTATACAAGGTCGTTTTTTGGTTAAAAACGCCTTACTATACATGGTCGTTTTTTTGGTAAAAAATGCCTTAGTATACATGGTCGTTTTTTTGGGCTAAAAACGCCTTACTATACATGGTCGTTTTTTTCAGTGAAAAAGGCCTTACTATACATGGTCGTTTTTTCTGTAAAAAATGCCTTACTATACATGGTTGTTTTTTGGGTGAAAAACGCCTTACTATACATGGTCGTTTTTTTCGGCTAAAAACGCCTTACTATACATGGTCGGTTTTTTCGTAAAAAACGCCTTACTATACATGCTCGTTTTTTCTGTAAAAATTGCCTTACTATACATGGTCGTTTTTTTGATGAAAAACGCCTTACTATACATGGTCGTTTTTTTCGGCTAAAAAGGCCTTACTATACATGGTCGTTTTTTCGCAAAAAAAATGCCTTACTATACATGGTCGTTTTTTGGGCTAAAAACGCCTTACTATACATGGTCGTTTTTTTGGGCTAAAATGCCTTACTATCCATGGTCGTTTTTAAGTAAAAACGCCTTACTATATATGCTCGTTTTTTCGGTTAAAAACGCCTTTCTATTCATGGTCGTTTTTTGGCTAAAAATGCCTTACTATACATGGTCGTTTTTTTGGTTAAAAACGCCTTAATATACATGGTCGTTTTTTCGTAAAAAACGCCTTACTATACATGGTCGTTTTTTTGGTAAAAAATGCCTTACTTTACATGGTCGTTTTTTTGGGCTAAAAACGCCTTACTATACATGGTCGTTTTTTTCTTAAAAAATGCCTTACTATACATGTTCGTTTTTTCTGTAAAAAATGCCTTACTATACATGGTCGTTTTTTTGGTGAAAAACGCCTTACTATACATCAGGGGTGTCAAACTCATTTTTGTCGTGGGCCACATTTTAGTGACTGTTTCCCTTGGAGGGCCATTATGAATTTGGGTAAACCACATACATGTTTAAACCCCTCAACATATCACAGATACAACGCACAACAAATTAATGAATAACTAGTTATTATTATTATTATTATTATTATTATTAGTTACTATACATGGTCGTCTTTTGGTGAAAAACGCCTTACTATACATGGTCGTTTTTTTCGGCTAAAAACGCCTTACTATACATGGTCGTTTTTCGCAAAAAAAATGCCTTACTATACATGGTCGTTTTTTTGGACTAAAAACGCCTTACTATACATGGTCGTTTTTTTCGGTGAAAAACGCCTTACTATACATGTTCGTTTTTTCTGTAAAAAATGCCTTACTATACATGGTCGTTTTTTTGGTGAAAAACGCCTTACTATACATCAGGGGTGTCAAACTCATTTTTGTCGCGGGCCACATTTTAGTGACTGTTTCCCTTGGAGGGCCATTATGAATTTGGGTAAACCACATAAATGTTTAAACCCCTCAACATATCACAGATACAACGCACAACAAATTAATGAATAACTAGTTTTAAAATCAGAAGTCAAGAATAATGATTGTTATTGTGGATTACATATGACAATTTGAAATTTTGGTTCGACTTTCATAAGCATCATGGAACTTGACATGCTTGATTTGATTCGCGAGCCACATAAAATGATGTGGCGGGCCAGATCTGGCCCCCGGGCCTTGACTTTGACACCTGTGCTATACATGGTCGTTTTTTCGGCTAAACACGCCTTACTATACAAGGTCGTTTTTTTCGGCTAAAAACGCCTTACTATACATGGTCGTTTTTTGGCTAAAAACGCCTTACTATCAATGGTCGTTTTTGGTGAAAACGCCTTACTATACATGGTCGTTTTTCGCTAAAACGCCTTACTATACATGGTCGTTTTTAGTAAAACGCCTTACTATACATGGTCGTTTTTTGGGGCTAAAAACGCCTTACCTATACATGGTCGTTTTTTTGGGCTAAAAACGCCTTACTATCCATGGTCGTTTTTTTTGTAAAAACACCTTACTATACATGGTCGTTTTTTCTGTAAAAATGGCTTACTATACATGGTCGTTTTTGGCTAAAACGCCTTACTATACATGGTCGTTTTGGGCTAAAACGCCTTACTATCCATGGTCGTTGTTTTCGTAAAACGCCTTACTATACATGGTCGTTTTTGGTGAAAACGCCTTACTATACATGGTCGTTTTTCGCTAAAACGCCTTACTATACATGGTCGTTTTTCGTAAAAACGCCTTACTATACATGCTCGTTTTTTCGTTAAAACGCCTTACTATACATGGTCGTTTTTGGCTAAAACGCCTTACTATACATGGTCGTTTTGGGTAAAAACGCCTTACTATACATGGTCGTTTTTAGGTTAAAAACGCCTCACTATACATGGTCGTTTTTTTCGTAAAAAACGCCTTACCATACATGGTCGTTTTTTTGGTAAAAAATGCCTTACTATACATGGTCGTTTTTGGACTAAAACGCCTTACTATACATGGTCGTTTTTAGGTGAAAACGCCTTACTATACATGTTCGTTTTTTCTGTAAAAAATGCCTTACTATACATGGTCGTTTTTTTCGTAGAAAACGCCTTACTATACATCAGGGGTGTTAAACTCATTTTTGTCGCGGGCCACATTTTAGTGACTGTTTCCCTTGGAGGGCCATTATGAATTTGGGTAAACCACATAAATGTTTAAACCCCTCAACATATCACAGATACAACGCACAACAAATTAATGAATAACTAGTTATTATTATTATTATTATTATTAGTTACTATACATGGTCGTCTTTTTGGTGAAAAACGCCTTACTATACATGGTCGTTTTTTTCGGCTAAAAACATGGTCGTTTTTTCGCAAAAAAAATGCCTTACTATACATGGTCGTTTTTTGGGCTAAAAACGCCTTACTATACATGGTCGTTTTTTTGGGCTAAAAACGCCTTACTATCCATGGTCGTTTTTTTCGTAAAAAACGCCTTACTATATATGCTCGTTTTTTCGGTTAAAAACGCCTTTCTATTCATGGTCGTTTTTTGGCTAAAAATGCCTTACTATACATGGTCGTTTTTTTGGTTAAAAACGCCTTAATATACATGGTCGTTTTTTTCGGTGAAAAACATTTTACTATACATGTTCGTTTTTTCTGTAAAAAATGCCTTACTATACATGGTCGTTTTTTTGGTGGAAAACGCCTTACTATACATCAGGGGTGTCAAACTCATTTTTGTCGCGGGCCACATTTTAGTGACTGTTTCCCTTGGAGGGCCATTATGAATTTGGGTAAACCACATAAATGTTTAAACCCCTCAACATATCACAGATACAACGCACAACAAATTAATGAATAACTAGTTTTAAAATCAGAAGTCAAGAATAATGATTGTTATTGTGGATTACATATGACAATTTGAAATTTTGGTTCGGACTTTCGCAAGCATCATGGAACTTGACATGCTTGATTTGATTTCGCGGGCCACATAAAATGATGTGGCGGGCCAGATCTGGCCCCCGGGCCTTGACTTTGACACCTGTGCTATACATGGTCGTTTTTTCGGCTAAACACGCCTTACTATACATGGTCGTTTTTTGGGTAAAAAACGCCTTACTATACATGGTCGTTTTTTGGGGTAAAAAAACATACGACCGTATAACATACGGCCGGAACCGGCCCGCAAGGAGGTTTGATCAGGCCCGCAGGTGAAAAAAATGCACAAAAGACACGGAATGAATATTTTAATAGGGTGCATTTCGTGGAATATCCGCTAGGGGGAGACACGGTTTTGATCAGAGGAAAAGACAACATTGTTTTGATCAGAGAAGAGAACAGCAGTCTCAGTCTGTCACTGAGACAGACCCAACACAACAAGCCTCATTTCATTTTTCAGAGTTGAAGGAGGATTTTTCTTGGGTCCTCCGTGCCACAAGAGGGAGTCACCTGCTCACCGCCAGAGTCCACCTACGAGCACAGACCTGCAGTCTTTTTGCTCTTCTTCCCGTTATTGGCAAGGTGCTGAAGTCAAACTTTGGGCCAACCTGAGAAGTAGGAGACATTTACACTCGTTCAATGCACCATCATGACTACGTTTTTGACTTTTTTTTTCTCCCCCAGGCAGCAGTAAACATGATCGGCTTCCTGCTCTCGAAAGACCCAACAGTCTATCTCCCTGGTCAGTTTCATGCCCAACACATCTTTGTCTGCACAAGAAATTGACTTACGTGTAACTCACAGATGCCGTTCCTCTCAGGTCAACACACCTGTCCCACGTTCTTCTCAAGAGCTGACCACTTCGCCGCCCAGCAACAAGCAGACTGCCATCCAACTTGCAGCTTTTTCCTCTGTTTTTGTGATTATCTACTCTGCAAAAGAAATAAAGCTTGATTACAAAGAACACTTCATCTCAACTTCATTTTTAAACACATCACCAAAATCTAACCTAAAAAAAATAACAAAATTAAACAAAATTATTTTTTTCAAAACTTTTTAAAAACTTTTTTAAAAAAATTTTCCTGGATTTTTTTTTTCCAGGCAGAGAAATCCAGGAAAGTGGGTGTGGCCTGGCTGGAATGATGGCTGATGATTCGCTGATAGCTGTTAAGTGGATGGAGCATAACGATAACATGCTGTGATTGGTGGAAAGGGGGGGGGGGGTTAAGCAAATTAGGTCTTCTCTGATTGGGGTGCTCTTTGGGCGTGGTTATGCAAATCTAGAGCAATCTGATTGGCCAGAACTCGGGAACGTGGGTGTGGTTATGCAAATGAAGGGCCTCCCCACGATTGGTGGGTGTCAAATTGGGTGTGGTTTGGGGCGGGCATTGCAGCACTTTTTCAAAGTCCCACTTGAGTCTTGAGTTCAGACTTGCACTTGGGTCACATCATACCTTTTCACTGTTCCCGTCGTTTTCACATGACCCAAAAGCTCGATTCCTGGAGTTTCGAGTCATGTGGAGACCAACGGCAACAGTAAAAAGACTGTCTGATCTGACTGAAGCGCAAGTCTAAGCTCAAGACTTCAGTATTTGAAAAGGCTTCGAGTGAGTTGAGGATGGATTTCGTCACGATAGGCAAAGACTCGAATTCAAGTTGAACAATTTATTGGACAGAAAAGTGAACATGACAATGTGAAGGCATTTGACTAGTCAATCTTTGTGTGGGCCAGTTCAAGTTGCACGCACACAAACACTGACGACAGGCCTGAGATGGGAGCATGTGCTTGAGCAGCTCATGCGTGATGTCACTGAAATCTCATGACACACCAAGGGGGACATGAGCACGTCCGACTTCTCGATGTAAGTGAAAGTGAATGCTGATCGTAAATTTCGCAATTTCTTTCCCTTTTTTTCTTTTTACACTACTAGTGTCAAATAAGTGTGTGCTCATACTTATGCACTATTGGAATAAAAATAGAGTACACATACATTTGTGTGTGTGTACACATACGTTTGTGTGTGTGGGCGTGTGTGTGCTTACATCTGAGATCAAATTTGCTACAATGAAAAACCCTCTGTTGTGAAAAATGTCTTGCTTCAAACATGATTTCGTTGTAGAGGAGTTTAACTGTATTGCAGTTTTTGTTATATAAACAGGTTTTGGACAGTATATTTTTGCATTTTATTGATTGTGTTGTTACACGTGCATTTTGTCAACATACTTACAGGTTCATAAAGGACTATACATGGTCGTTTTTTCGTAAAACGCCTTACTATACATGGTCGTTTTTTTGGTTAAAAACGCCTTACTATACATGGTCGTTTTTTTGGTAAAAAATGCCTTAGTATACATGGTCGTTTTTTTGGGCTAAAAACGCCTTACTATACATGGTCGTTTTTTTCGGTGAAAAACGCCTTACTATACATGTTCGTTTTTTCTGTAAAAAATGCCTTACTATATACATGGTCGTTTTTTTGGTGGAAAACGCCTTACTATACATCAGGGGTGTCAAACTCATTTTTGTCGCGGGCCACATTTTAGTGACTGTTTCCCTTGGAGGGCCATTATGAATTTGGGTAAACCACATAAATGTTTAAACCCCTCAACATATCACAGATACAACGCACAACAAATTAATGAATAACTAGTTTTAAAATCAGAAGTCAAGAATAATGATTGTTATTGTGGATTACATATGACAATTTGAAATTTTGGTTCGGACTTTCGCAAGCATCATGGAACTTGACATGCTTGATTTGATTTCGCGGGCCACATAAAATGATGTGGCGGGCCAGATCTGGCCCCCGGGCCTTGACTTTGATACCTGTGCTATACATGGTCGTTTTTTCGGCTAAACACGCCTTACTATACATGGTCGTTTTTTTCGGCTAAAAACGCCTTACTATACATGGTCGTTTTTTGGGTAAAAAACGCCTTACTATATATGGTCGTTTTTTTGGGTAAAAAAACATACGACCGTATAACATACGGCCGGAACCGGCCCGCAAGGAGGTTTGATCAGGCCCGCAGGTGAAAAAAATGCACAAAAGACACGGAATGAATATTTTAATAGGGTGCATTTCGTGGAATATCCGCTAGGGGGAGACACGGTTTTGATCAGAGGAAAAGACAACATTGTTTTGATCAGAGAAGAAGAGAACAGCAGTCTCAGTCTGTCACTGAGACAGACCCAACACAACAAGCCTCATTTCATTTTTCAGAGTTGAAGGAGGATTTTTCTTGGGTCCTCCGTGCCACAAGAGGGAGTCACCTGCTCACCGCCAGAGTCCACCTACGAGCACAGACCTGCAGGCAACACTTTTTGCTCTTCTTCCCGTTATTGGCAAGGTGCTGAAGTCAAACTTTGGGCCAACCTGAAAAGTAGGAGACATTTACACTCGTTCAATGCACCATCATGACTACGTTTTTGACTTTTTTTTTCTCCCCCAGGCAGCAGTAAACATGATCGGCTTCCTGCTCTCGAAAGACCCAACAGTCTATCTCCCTGGTAAGTTTCATGCCCAACACATCTTTGTCTGCACAAGAAATTGACTTACGTGTAACTCACAGATGCCGTTCCTCTCAGGTCAACACACCTGTCCCACGTTCTTCTCAAGAGCTGACCACTTCGCCGCCCAGCAACAAGCAGACTGCCATCCAACTTGCAGCTTTTTCCTCTGCTTTTGTGATTATCTACTCTGCAAAAGAAATAAAGCTTGATTACAAAGAACACTTCATCTCAACTTCATTTTTAAACACATCACCAAAATCTAACCTAAAAAAAATAACAAAATTAAACAAAATTATTATTTTTTTCAAAACTTTTTAAAAACTTTTAAAAAAAAATTTTCCTGGATTTTTTTTTTCCAGGCAGAGAAATCCAGGAAAGTGGGTGTGGCCTGGCTGGAATGATAGCTGATGATTCGCTGATAGCTGTTAAGTGGATGGAGCATAACGATAACATGCTGTGATTGGTGGAAAGGGGGGGGGGGTTAAGCAAATTGGGTCTTCTCTGATTGGGGTGCTCTTTGGGCGTGGTTATGCAAATCTAGAGCAATCTGATTGGCCAGAACTCGGGAATGTGGGTGTGGTTATGCAAATGAAGGGCCTCCCCGCGATTGGTGGGTGTCAAATTGGGTGTGGTTTGGGGCGGGCATTGCAGCACTTTTTCAAAGTCCCACTTGAGTCTTGAGTTCAGACTTGCACTTGGGTCACATCATACCTTTTCACTGTTCCCGTCGTTTTCACATGACCCAAAAGCTCGATTCCTGGAGTTTCGAGTCATGTGGAGACCAACGGCAACAGTAAAAAGACTGTCTGATCTGACTGAAGCGCAAGTCTAAGCTCAAGACTTCAGTATTTGAAAAGGCTTCGAGTGAGTTGAGGATGGATTTCGTCACGATAGGCAAAGACTCGAATTCAAGTTGAACAATTTATTGGACAGAAAAGTGAACATGACAATGTGAAGGCATTTGACCAGTCAATCTTTGTGTGGGCCAGTTCAAGTTGCACGCACACAAACACTGACGACAGGCCTGAGATGGGAGCATGTGCTTGAGCAGCTCATGCGTGATGTCACTGAAATCTCATGACACACCAAGGGGGACATGAGCACGTCCGACTTCTCGATGTAAGTGAAAGTGAATGCTGATCGTAAATTTCGCAATTTCTTTCCCTTTTTTTCTTTTTACACTACTAGTGTCAAATAAGTGTGTGCTCATACTTATGCACTATTGGAATAAAAATAGAGTACACTTACATTTGTGTGTGTGTACACATACGTTTGTGTGTGTGGGCGTGTGTGTGCTTACATCTGAGATCAAATTTGCTACAATGAAAAACCCTCTGTTGTGAAAAATGTCTTGCTTCAAACATGATTTCGTTGTAGAGGAGTTTAACTGTATTGCAGTTTTTGTTATATAAACAGGTTTTGGACAGTATATTTTTGCATTTTATTGATTGTGTTGTTACACGTGCATTTTGTCAACATACTTACAGGTTCATAAAGGACATGTTCCATGCTCATTTCCCAAATGAGGAATTTCTGTTGTCAGGGCAGATTGGACAGCGCAAACACGAGTCCGTACTAGAGAATGTTTACTGTATTATATATATATATATATATATATATATATATATATATATATATATATATATGCATACATAGACACATTTTTAAACTAACTTGGTCCACTTCAAGGTTTGAAAACATATTCCAGAAGTGCTTGATGATGCTCGGGTTGTCTATGTGGAGTTGACACTGTTGTGCAGGACACGAAGCAGAAGTTTAACCCTGGAGAACCTAAGAACCAGTTTCTTCTTTGGAAAATGATGAATTATACATTAAATGACTGCTATATGTTCACTGAACACCAACATATATGTATTTTCAAATATTCAATGCTTTAATCCGAATTTAATATTAGGGCCAGATTTGACCCTTTGGGATTTAAGGGTAGCATTTGAGTAGCAGAATTTATAGGGGCCAAATTTGACCCTGTGGGTTCTCCAGGGTTAAGTTGAGTGATAGATAGACAGGCGGGCGCACTCACCTCCACCTTGTGGTGCAACGTGACATCAGACATCAACTCTTCAAGCACACCACACAGCTCAATACTCGCGCGTGTCCAAATGCAGGTTGACGTCCCTTCCGCATGTCCTCCGAGTCTGGCAGCTGCGCCTTTGGCCCAGTCATCTAGTCAGGCAGAAAAACAAAACAAAAGTGGAAAGTCACACACTGTAGTCCATAAAAAAGTTTTTTCTTTTTTTCTTTTTAATTTGAGTCATTATTCGTAAAGTGGCAGACGTTTACTTTCAACCCGTCCATTTCCAAACGTGCCCGCACTCGCAATGCATCTGTTTGAGCGATCCACTCGCGGCTCTCTCCCCACACCTCAAGTACGGTACAATGAGCAACCTCCTTTCGAAAAACAAATGAACAAAGTCACGGATGCATTTGTGGGAATATAGTAGTTTTGAAACAAATCTGCCCCCGCCCCCCCTGATGTGAAGCCAATGGCTTCCACAGCCATAGCTGATAGCAGCTTTGGTGTGGAAAACATACAGAATAGTAATCAAGTCAAACGCTGTTCGCGATTACTTTTTGCTTGACAGCTGAGGTCTACTTGTCGGCGGCGTGCTCGCTTACCGCCCCCTTTGCTGGCGTTGTTTTTTACGTTGAGTCACAGCAACTAAATTAAAGGATCAACGTGTCGTAATAACTCTCCCCAATTGTCTACATCTATAGACTCAGAGATCAACTGCGAAGTCAGTTTAAAATGTAAAAAATACTCACCGAGAACAGAGCTTGTGGATAGCGGAAAAACTTGCTCATTGAACCGGATGCGGTACCGTTCTTGTGCTTGTACTTGTTCTTCTTCTTGGTAAAGTGGATGTCTTTATTTCATATCGCCCCCTACTGTTCGGGAAACCACAAAGGCGTTTGGCAAGCAATCTGAATTTAATTTACAGCATTAGTCCAGCGTGCCAAAACCCAAAACACTAAATTAGGGCATATCTTGAAGAATCACAGATTTCAAGGGCAGCTGATCCACTGAGCTGCTGGAAATACCGAGCTTCCGTCTACCCCCGTTTGATCAAAGTATTGGAGAGTAGATTGTGCATTGTAGCAACATCTGTCCCGTCAGAGAGGGTGTTCTCAAAGACTGGACAAATTGAAGTGTTCCAAGTTGAAGTATTTAGTTTTGTTGACTGCAAATTTAAAATAAAGCAAGGAGTAGCTCATGTTTGTTCACTGCTGCTGTTGCAGTTAATACTCACTATTTTGTTATGATGCAGCATGTTTGATTGTTGTTGGGTGAAGTTTAATTTTGTTGCTTGTTTATTGTTCGAGCCTTTTTAATGGTCAATAAAATAAGTAAAAAGCCATTTCTTTGCTTGATAATTGTTGCTATTTGCAGTCAGTGGAGTGGAATATTTAGTTCACCAAGTCATTTACCAAAATGTATGCTAAATTTGTCATAAATATTTAAAAGAAAAGCTAAAGTTAAAAGAGCCGTTTGAGAGCCAAAAAGAGCCGTCTCTTTTCACTGAGCCGATCCAAATGAACCGGATCACCGAAAAGAGCCGAATATCCCATAACGAGCGTGAACTTCAGCCGCACGTCTCAGTGGGGGTTGGGGCGGGGGTCTGTTAGTAATTGTTGGGTGACGATGTATGCCACTAGCACTACTGTATAGTTTAATGTTGGTACTAGTTTGTGTGGAGGGATACATGTTCTGGGTGTATGTAAATAAAGGGGGTGGAGCTTCCCTGCAGTTCGCTTCTGGCAGTGAAGGTGCACTGTGGCACGCCAGGTGTTTAGCGACTCAGTGATAGCGACCACACAAAGAAAAATAAGAATCGTCTCCTGTCTTGTGCTTGAACCGAGTGTAGTCACCAGCAATGATGCCTACACATGAACAGCGAGGACTTCCGCAGCAGAAGGATCAACAGGTTATGGGCCCAGGTGGGTTCCAGGCACAGCGCGCTCCATGGGAGAGGATTACCGCCCGCGATTTGACGGAGATGAGGCCCGCTATCACATCTGGGAGGCGAGGTTCCTAGCATACTTGAAAACCATCGGGCTAAAAGATGCTATCCTCGGGTGTGATGTAGCTACGGGATCCAGCGAACAGGCCGCAACAGAAACCGTGTGGAAAAACGAACTGGCATATGCTGAACTGTGCGGCTGCTTGGATGATAAAACACTGACACTCATCCTGTATGAAGCACCAGAAGATGGTAAGAAAAGTCTGGAAATATTGAGACGCCATTTTGAGTCCGAAGAAAAGCCGCGAATTGTCGGGCTGTACACAGAGCTAACCAATATGCTAATGGCTAACGGCGAGAGCTAGCGGGCTATCTAGCACGTGTCGAGAAGCTAGTGGTCGCGCTACAAAGAGCTAAAGAGAACCTAAGCGATGCACTATTGGTGGCTATGGTGTTGAAAGGACTCACTGATGAATACAACCCATTTTCTGTGCATGTGACTCAAACGAGGGAAGTGTTAACCTTTGCTGAATTCAAGACTAGGCTGAGAAGTTTTGAATGCACCCTCCGCTACCGAAGCAGGCCCAGACCAGATGAAGTAATGACCGCCAAGTCATTCAAGCCGAAGCCCAAAGAAAAAGACAAGAAATACGTCTTCAATGGAGAATGCTTTATTTGTGAGAAAGTGGGGCATAAAGCAAGAGACTGCACGAGTAAGGATAAGAAACCACACAAGCGAACGACAAAAGCTGATAAGAACAATAAAGTGGCTACAGTTATGGACGATTCGGAAAAAGTTTTCCGTGGCAGAGACCAAGCCAAATCTTCGAGGAAGAAGAAGAAACATTATTGCTCGGGTGAGTGAATGGCGACCCAAGGAGCGCAGCAATATGGACTACTCGTGGACAGCGGTGCTTCTGCCCACATAATCACCGACAAGACCGCATTCATCCGATTTGATGAGAGTTTCCGGCCTAAAGATCACATCATGCAGCTGACTGATGGAAGGCGGATCACGGAAGTGTCGAGAAGAAGGGGACGCGCAAATCAAGCTGGCCGACAGCAGTGGACGAGTAGTGAGTGTCAAGCTCACAAATGCTCTCCTCATCCCAGAATACCCGCAGAATATCCTTTCTGTGGATGCAGCAACCGAAAGGAGCAAAGTTCAACTTTGCGAAGAATGACAACTAAATTATTCTTTCAGATGGGACAATATGCAAGATGATTGTAAAGGACCGAATGTACTATCTTGACATTGTCACAGAAAATTCTGAATGCAGTGAGGACTCCTGCAATGCATCTTTAGACATGAAAACATGGCATGAAATAATGGGCCATTGTAACTATGGTGATATTGCTAAACTTGAAGCTGTGGTAGAAGGTATGAAAATTAGTAACAAAACTAGACCTAACCAGTGTGAAACCTGTATTCAAGGAAATTCACCCAGAATAGAAACAGGAAAAGTGATGTGAGAGCTAAAGAGCCATTAGGGCTGGTACATACAGATCTAGGTGGGCCTATTGACCCAGAGTCATTCGACGGGTACAAATATGCCATCACTTTTACTGATGACTTTCTGGAGCTGTTTTTGTATACTTTCTCAGGAACAAAAACATGGCAGTCGAGGCTACAAAGCAGTTCTTGGCAGACACAGCACCATATGGTAAAGTGAAGCGAATGAGATCGGATAATGGGACAGAGTTTGTTTCAAAGAGTATCAATCTCTACTTCGAGATAATATGATAAAACATGAGAGATCAGCGCCCTACTCCCCACATCAAAATGGGACAGCAGAGAGGAACTGGCGCACATTGTTTGAGATGGTCAGGTGTATGCTGATAGAATCAGGCTTACCCAAAGAGCTATGGCCATATGCAGCCAGAACAGCAGCAGTTATACGGAACAGATGTTACTGCGAAAGAACAGGGAGACTCCTTATTTCCTTTTCACAGGAAAAAGACCAGATTTGTCAAAAATGAAAAAGTTTGGTTCAGAATGCATGGTGTATGAGCAAAACAGGAGAAAGCTAGATCCAAAGGGCAAAAGGGGATCTTTGTTGGTTTTGACCGTCATTCACCTGCTTATTTGATTTATTTTCCAGAGACAAACAAAGTTCAGAAACACAGACTGGTCCACTTCATCACAAAGACCGTGACTGAGAGTGAGCGCAGACCGAGAAGACCCAACTGGAGGACCACTATGTAGAGTGGGTAACTATGCCTAAAGCAAGTCAGTTACAGACGGAATATGTAGGAAAAGATTCTGACACTGAACCAGAGCTTAAACCTGACTGCGACACAGACTCAACCAATGGTAATGAGACTCTTCGTACTTCTGGTAGAGAAAGGAAGACACCAAAATATTTAGAGGATTATGAATGTGTGATAAAAGGCAATGAGATCACAATTGATTACTGCTATAGAGCAACAGTGGGATTGCCACAAACATTCTACGAGGCAATGGCATCGCCAAAGTCAGAAAAGTGGAGAAAGGCGATGATAGATGAGATGACTTCTTTTAAAGAGAATGACACTTTCACCCTTGTGCCATTACCGGAGGGTAGACAGACAGTGGGGGGAAGGTGGGTGTATGCTTTAAAGGAGGATGACAAAGGCAATGAAACATATAAAGCAAGATATGTAGCCAAAGGGTACAGTCAGAGAGAAGGACTTGACTATTCTGAGACATTTTCGCCGACCGCTAATCTGACATCACTGCGACTACTGATGCAGCTTGCTGCACAGTATGAGTTGCTGTTAAACCAAATGGACGTGAAGGCAGCATACTTACATGCACCTATTGACTGCGAACTATACATGGATCAACCTGAAGGTTTTGTGTGAAACAAAGGGATGGTGTACAACTTGTGTGTAAGTTAAACAAATCCATATATGGCCTCAAACAGTCTGGGAGAAATTGGAACATGATGCTTCATGAGTTTTTACTTGCGAACGAGTTTGTACAGAGTCAAGCAGACCACTGTATTTACACCAAAATGTCTGACAAAGAAAAAGTAATTTTGTTAGTGTGGGTCGATGATATCATTGTGGCTGCCAGCAATGAGAGGTGTTTATGCGAGATCAAAGAGAAACTCAAGAGTAAGTTTAGGATGAAAGATCTCGGATGCCTCACTCATTTCATTGGGATTGATTTCAAACAAAATGTGGGCTCAATCACATTGAACCAATCCAGATATATTGAGAAAATATTGGAAAGGTTTGGCATGTCTGAATGCAAAGCAAGAGCCACTCCAAGTGAAATCAAATGTGACCTGGCTCCAGAAGGGGACAAAACTGATCAGAGGAAATATAGAGCAATGCTGGGCAGCCTCATATACATCATGACCTGCACTAGACCTGATATTAGCTGGATTGTGAGTAGACTATCTCAGTATATGTCTGATCCAAAAGAAAAGCACTTGACAGCATTAAAACATGTGTATAGGTACTTAAAAGGAACTAAGAACCAAGTGCTATGTTACAAAAAGAGTGAAGCACAATTAGAGTTGGTAGGCTACTCCGATGCCGACTGGGCAAATGATAAAGAGGACAGAAAGAGCACCTCAGGCTATTGCTTTAGTCTGTCACAAGGGGTGCTATTGTCTCATGGAAGACAAAGAAACAACAGACAGTTGCACTTTCAACTTGTGAGGCTGAATATGTTGCACTGGCGGCTACCATTCAGGAGGCACTATATCTTACACAAGTTTTGAAAGACTTCCACCCAGGATTTGAACAATCCACGAAGATATTCGAGGACAATCAGGGAACGATACACCTTGCGAAGAATCCAGTGTATCGCCAAAGGAGCAAGCATGTGGACATTAAATACCATTTCATCAGGTCCAATGTTTTGCTGAAAAGAATTGTTTTGATGTATTGTCCAACAGATAGTATGGTAGCAGACGTGTTTACTAAATCTGCTACAAGGGCAAAAATTGAAAAGTTTAGACCCTATATGTTTGGTAACTAATGCAATGTTAGTGTACGTGGCACCATCGAGTGGGGGTGTTGGGTGACGATGTATGCCACTAGCACTACTGTATAGTTTAATGTTGGTACTAGTTTGTGTGGAGGGATACATGTTCTGGGTGTATGTAAATAAAGGGGGTGGAGCTTCCCTGCAGTTCGCTTCTGGCAGTGAAGGTGCACTGTGGCACGCCAGGTGTTTAGCGACTCAGTGATAGCGACCACACAAAGAAAAATAAGAATCGTCTCCTGTCTTGTGCTTCGAACCGAGTGTAGTCACCAGCAATGATGCCTACACATGAACAGCGAGGGACTTCCGCAGCAGAAGGATCAACAGTAATGACATTTTACCTATTGCTTCATGCGGCTAATTAAACACCGATAGAGGCCACCAGGGCCTCTCTCACTCAATTATTTAACCAGGAAAGGGTGACATTAAAGTATGTCATAATAAAGTCGATTTTAAAAAAAGACATCACAAGCGCCACTTGGTATTTTTGTAATGAGAGCATCGGAAATTGGAAGTGTGAGGAGTAGGGAGCAGATGAAAGTGGTTCATTCGATTTTGCTGATCAAATCTACACCAGTAGGCTAAACAAAGTGGATAAAAGGACTTTTAATTGACTATTCGTTGTCACGCAAATTGATCTGAAATTTGCAGGACTTCTCTCCAAAAAAAGCGAGGCACCTGTGAGTACTAAATGGTTTTCTGTTTATTCAAGCAGATTTGGAAAAATTCCTCACAATCTTGGCTTTTGGAGACAAATGTCAGCCACTTGGTCACTGCTGTTGGATTCTACCCGCACAGGGAACACGCATCGTTCTCCGTGGGACAAACTGCACCTTAAACGTTTCAACTGCAGAATATTTTACGATAATTAAAAAAATTTAAAAAAAACCCTCTGCCACGTATAGAGACATACACATAAGAAATGATGTTCTTTTATTTGTGTTGATCCTTCTGCTGCGGAAGTCCCTCGCTGTTCATGTGTAGGCATCATTGCTGGTGACTACACTCGGTTCGAGGCACAAGACAGGAGACGATTCTTATTTTTCTTTGTGTGGTCGCTATCACTGAGTCGCTAAACACCTGGCGTGCCACAGTGCACCTTCACTGCCAGAAGCGAACTGCAGGGAAGCTCCACCCCCTTTATTTACATACACCCCAGAACATGGTATCCCTCCACACAAAATAGTACCAACATTAAACTCTAATGCTAGTGGCGTACATCGTCACCCAACACCCCCACTCGATGGCGCCACATACACTAACATTGCATTAGTTGCCTATACACCTGTTTTAATGCTGTCAAGTGCTTTTCCTTGGATCAGACATATACTGAGATAGTCTACTCACAATCCAGCTAATATCAGGTCTAGTGCAGGTCATGATGTATATGAGGCTGCCCAGCATTGCTCTATATTTCCTCTGATCAGTTTTGTCCCCTTCTGGAGCCAGGTCACATTTGATTTCACTTGGAGTGGCTCTTGCTTTGCATTCAGACATGCCAAACCTTTCCAATATTTTCTCAATATATCTGGATTGGTTCAATGTGATTGAGCCCACATTTTGCTTGAAATCAATCCCAATGAAATGAGTGAGGCATCCGAGATCTTTCATCCTAAACTTACTCTTGAGTTTCTCTTTGATCTCGCATAAACACCTCTCATTGCTGGCAGCCACAATGATATCATCGACCCACACTAACAAAATTACTTTTTCTTTGTCAGACATTTTGGTGTAAATACAGTGGTCTGCTTGACTCTGTACAAACTCGTTCGCAAGTAAAAACTCATGAAGCATCATGTTCCAATTTCTCCCAGACTGTTTGAGGCCATATATGGATTTGTTTAACTTACACACAAGTTGTACACCATCCCTTTGTTTCACACAAAAACCTTCAGGTTGATCCATGTATAGTTCGCAGTCAATAGGTGCATGTAAGTATGCTGCCTTCACGTCCATTTGGTTTAACAGCAACTCATACTGTGCAGCAAGCTGCATCAGTAGTCGCAGTGATGTCAGATTAGCGGTCGTGAAAATGTCTCAGAATAGTCAAGTCCTTCTCTCTGACTGTACCCTTTGGCTACATATCTCGCTTTATATGTTTCATTGCCTTTGTCATCCTCCTTTAAAGCATACACCCACCTTCCCCCACTGTCTGTCTACCCTCCGGTAATGGCACAAGGGTGAAAGTGTCGTTCTCTTTAAAAGAAGTCATCTCATCTATCATCGCCTTTCTCCACTTTTCTGACTTTGGCGATGCCATTGCCTCGTAGAATGTTTGTGGCAATCCCACTGTTGCTCTATAGCAGTAATCAATTGTGATCTCATTGCCTTTTATCACACATTCATAATCCTCTAAATATTTTGGTGTCTTCCTTTCTCTACCAGAAGTACGAGGAGTCTCATTACCATTGGTTGAGTCCGTGTCGCAGTCAGGTTTAAGCTCTGGTTCAGTGTCAGAATCTTTTCCTACATATTCCGTCTGTAACTGACTTGCTTTAGGCATAGTTACCCACTCTACATAGTGGTCCTCCAGTTGGGTCTTCTCAGTCTGCGTCTCACTCTCAGTCACGGTCTTTGTGATGAAGTGGACCAGTCTGTGTTTCTGAACTTTGTTTGTCTCTGGAAAATAAATCAAATAAGCAGGTGAATGACGGTCAAAACCAACAAAGATCCCCTTTTGCCCTTTGGATCTAGCTTTCTCCTGTTTTGCTCATACACCATGCATTCTGAACCAAACTTTTTCATTTTTGACAAATCTGGTCTTTTTCCTGTGAAAAGGAAATAAGGAGTCTCCCTGTTCTTTCGCAGTAACATCTGTTCCGTATAACTGCTGCTGTTCTGGCTGCATATGGCCATAGCTCTTTGGGTAAGCCTGATTCTATCAGCATACACCTGACCATCTCAAACAATGTGCGCCAGTTCCTCTCTGCTGTCCCATTTTGATGTGGGGAGTAGGGCGCTGATCTCTCATGTTTTATCATATTATCTCGAAGTAGAGATTGATACTCTTTTGAAACAAACTCTGTCCCATTATCCGATCTCATTCGCTTCACTTTACCATATGGTGCTGTGTCTGCCAAGAACTGCTTTGTAGCCTCGACTGCCATGTTTTTGTTCCTGAGAAAGTATACAAAAACAGCTCCAGAAAAGTCATCAGTAAAAGTGATGGCATATTTGTACCCGTCGAATGACTCTGGGTCAATAGGCCCACCTAGATCTGTATGTACCAGCCCTAATGGCTCTTTAGCTTTCACATCACTTTTCCTGTTTCTATTCTGGGTGAATTTCCCTTGAATACAGGTTTCACACTGGTTAGGTCTAGTTTTGTTACTAATTTTCATACCTTCTACCACAGCTTCAAGTTTAGCAATATCACCATAGTTACAATGGCCCATTATCTCATGCCATGTTTTCATGTCTAAAGATGCATTGCAGGAGTCCTCACTGCATTCAGAATTTTCTGTGACAATGTCAAGATAGTACATACGGTCCTTTACAATCATCTTGCATATTGTCCCATCTGAAAGAATCATTTTGTTGTCATTCTTCGCAAAGTTGAACTTCGCTCCTTTCGGTTGCTGCATCCACAGAAAGGATATTCTGCGGGTATTCTGGGATGAGGAGAGCATTTGTGAGCTTGACACTCACTACTCGTCCACTGCTGTCGGCCAGCTTGATTTGCGCGTCCCCCTTCTTCTCGACACTTCCGGTGATCCGTCTTCCATCAGCCAGCTGCATGATGTGATCTTTAGGCCGGAAACTCTCATCAAATCGGATGAATGCGGTCTTGTCGGTGATTATGTGGGCAGAAGCACCGCTGTCCACGAGTAGTCCATATTGCTGCGCTCCCTTGGGTCGCCATTCACTCACCGAGCAATAATGTTTCTTCTTCTTCCCTCGAAGATTTGGCTTGGTCTCTGCCACGGAAAACTTTTTCCGAATCGTCCATAACTGTAGCCACTTTATTGTTCTTATCAGCTTTTGTCGTTCGCTTGTGTGGTTTCTTATCCTTACTCGTGCAGTCTCTTGCTTTATGCCCCACTTTCTCACAAATAAAGCATTCTCCATTGAAGACGTATTTCTTGTCTTTTTCTTTGGGCTTCGGCTTGAATGACTTGGCGGTCATTACTTCATCTGGTCTGGGCCTGCTTCGGTAGCGGAGGGTGCATTCAAAACTTCTCAGCCTAGTCTTGAATTCAGCAAAGGTTAACACTTCCCTCGTTTGAGTCACATGCACAGAAAATGGGTTGTATTCATCAGTGAGTCCTTTCAACACCATAGCCACCAATAGTGCATCGCTTAGGTTCTCTTTAGCTCTTTGTAGCGCGCCACTAGCTTCTCGACACGTGCTAGATAGCCCGCTAGCTCCTCGCCGTTATCCATTAGCATATTGGTTAGCTCTGTGTACAGCCCGACAATTCGCGGCTTTTCTTCGGACTCAAAATGGCGTCTCAATATTTCCAGACTTTTCTTACCATCTTCTGGTGCTTCATACAGGATGAGTGTCAGTGTTTTATCATCTAAGCAGCCGCACAGTTCAGCATATGCCAGTTCGTTTTTCCACACGGTTTCTGTTGCGGCCTGTTCGCTGGATCCCGTAGCTACATCACACCCGAGGATAGCATCTTTTAGCCCGATGGTTTTCAAGTATGCTAGGAACCTCGCCTCCCAGATGTGATAGCGGGCCTCATCTCCGTCAAATCGCGCGGTAATCCTCTCCCATGGAGCGCGCTGTGCCTGGAACCCACCTGGGCCCATAACCTGTTGATCCTTCTGCTGCGAAGTCCTCGCTGTTCATGTGTAGGCATCATTGCTGGTGACTACACTCGGTTCGAGGCACAAGACAGGAGACGATTCTTATTTTTCTTTGTGTGGTCGCTATCACTGAGTCGCTAAACACCTGGCGTGCCACAGTGCACCTTCACTGCCAGAAGCGAACTGCAGGGAAGCTCCACCCCCTTTATTTACATACACCCCAGAACATGGTATCCCTCCACACAAAATAGTACCAACATTAAACTCTAATGCTAGTGGCGTACATCGTCACCCAACAATTTGATTAGCATAGCCATAAAAACATTTGAAGTGATTAAAAAAACTAGGAATACTCGTGAATGAATTAAAAAGGAGCAGGATGAATCTCCTCAAGTTGTGCTGCTATTGGTGAGAAAAGTATGCATCTGTATCAAAGCTGTAGGTCTGTCTTTTCCGTTGTTATTGACATTATTTATTAGCATTTCAGAGATGGTGGGTCGTGGATACATCTGAAATCCAATATAAGAGTTCCATCCAACATTCTGTCTTTACAAAAAAAAATAATAAATAACCCATCATCCATTCCCCCCATTTCGCTAATTTGGGGGCGAGAGGCACGATACAAGCCATTCAGCAGTTACACACTGATAAAATAAAGTCCTTGATTTTTCGGTCGCAAACTTGTACGTGATTAAAATGTGTCAAACTAACGGATATCAAAACGGCATGTAAAATCAGAATGTTTGATACAACTCCTGTATTTGCTCACATCAGATTGCAGTACACTTAATGTCATCGGAAAAATCATGCCTGCGCTCCTGCGGTTTAGTTTGTGCCCCGGTTTGTCACCTCAAACATCTTAATTCCAGACACAGTGTAAATACAGTACATTTGGATTTTGTGCAAGTAAAAACACAAGTACCTAACTACAACTCAGCAACTTATTTTGTTTTTCCTTTTTTTTCTCCATTATCATAACAGTATTATGGGACAAAGGGTTCAACGTTCACATGTCACTTCCACCAGCTGATTGAGACCTTTGTCCAAACAGGTATTGGGTACCATTGTTATTTGTAAACTGGCACTGGGGAAGAAGTGCCATGCAGAGAGGAAATACCGGTGTCAATTATCTTGACATCAGCATCATCATCCTATGGCTTTGCAAGAAAGCTGAGTCATGGATGGCTGTGAAAGCACAACAGTCATATTTTTTTACTTTAATTTGTTTTTTTTTTGTGCTTACATTGTTTTAACCACCTCACTGACCCATTGGCCAGCTCACTTCTCCATGAGCGACAGCTGGATGATGTGCAGCAGCTCTCCCTCCTCCTTCCGTCGCCGCAGCTCAGCTTCCTCTTGCTCCCGAGCTGACATCTCCATGGCGATGCGCAGCTGCCGGTCGTAGCTGCAGCTGCTCGACTGCAGCTTCTTGGAGGGGGTTGAGGAGCGGCTGGAAGGGGAGCGAGGCTTCGTTTGGGGGTTCCTAGGCAGGGCGAGACAAGAGATGTTGTCTAGTCACCGGTAGATGATTTCTTTGGGGGGGGGGGGCATGAATACAAATGTGGACTTGAGTTTTCTGTCTGTGGGAGAATGAGAACTGCTGGGGCAAGCGTGTGAAGTGAGAAGGAAGAAGAGGAAGTTGTGCTTGTCCATCCGGCAGTCTCCAAACAAGGAAGGACAGCCAGAGAAAAGATAACATGGCAAAGTCAACATCTGTAGACTGTGAAAGCAGGAAACTGTCATCTCTCCCCCCACTTGCTCTCCAAAAACACACGCGTGCACGTTAAACAGGAGTGCGCGACGAGAAAAATACAGGATGTGAGTCGGGGATGGAAGGAAAGATGAAAAGAGTACAAAAACAAACAATAGCGCAGAGCAGTGACAGGAAGTCGGAGACAATGTTGGTAAAGGGAGCAGGATGCACAGTTCTTTACTGTGAAAGGTTTGAGGTTTTTTTTTTTCCTGCCATCGAGTTTCAGAAAATACAAGCCTTGCGTATTTGATTTGATTTCCCCTGATAAGTGCACTTGGGTATGTGAAGAAAGACAGACCAATGTGTGTGTATTGATGTAACTTAAGGCTGACCTCTCCAGGCGACTTGGATCACAAGAGAGGGGGTGTGTTCCAGGCTTGCTATTGGTCAGTGCCTCCCAAATGGTCACCTAGAAACAAATGACAGGGAGTCAGGACGCAAGCAGAAACCTTTAAAATTGTTGACCAATTGTGGACCACTTAAACACTGTTGGCAATGGTGGGTTGTCTACATCTCCTTCATGATTGGCCGGCGATGCGTCCAAGGGTGTGCTTTGCCTCTCGCCCAATGCAAGCTGAGGTAGGCTCCAGAAAGTCAAACTGTACGCCTGCATTTTATTTTCCAGCAACGTGAGCTCTTTGCTCATATTCATGTTTTGAATGAAATTCCCAAAAGAACCTCAAAGTAGATCCACCAACCCTCCCCCAAGGCCAAAATAATGGCAGACAGTCAAAAGTTCATCCCTCCGAGTTTAGCAGCTAATGTAATCCTGTACGCAAGAGAAATGGAGGAGAAAACATTCAAGTAAGTGAAAAACGTCCAAGGCATCATCATATCGCCGTGTCAGTGAAACCTACGGGTGCCTTAGTTCAGCAAGCATCAAAGTCACGGCATCTGAGCATTTTACAGTCTGTCCCTCACATCTGAGCGTCCCAAGTATGATCGCCATTTTCAATCCGGACAAAATATGCGCATGTGTGTTTTTCATTTAACCAATATACATATACGGCGCCTGGTGCTTGGAGCATCATAGCAACGTCTTCTTCTTCCTATTTGATTGTTCTTATTCTGATGCTGGCCTTGCTTTGATTGTACCGTATTGGCCCGAATATAAGATGGTGTTTTTTGCATTTAAATAAGACTGAAAAAGTGGGGTCGTCTTATATTCGGGGTCTAGACATTATACCCATTCACGACGCTAGATGGTGCCAGATATCAATGAAGCGGATGCTGACCTTGACTCCCCAGGCCAAAGTGAACCCCTGACACGAAGAATAAAAATAAAAAGAGCGGTAGCACGAAGAAGAAAAATAAAAAATAGTGGTCAGAAGGAAAAGAGAAGAAAATAATAGAAGAGACAATCTGGAGAAAAGTGGGTCGAAGATCGGCCAGGTTAACCGGCAGCTGAGGAGAAGTTATGATGTCATTTACATTTCAAAAACCAGAAGCCATTCATTTACGAATGTGATTGCACTTTAGATTTGAATGAGGCAAAATAACATGCTTTTTCTCTCAAATATATTGTTATAATCATTTGTTTCAGATGTACTGTAATTATTTTCTGTATCAAAAATTAATTTGGTGTGCAAAAAGTAATTTTTCATACTTGAGTCTTGAAAAAGAGGGGGTCGTCTTATAATCAGGGCCGTTTTATATTCGGACCAATACGGTAGTTCTTTAACTTGCACAGCCAATTGACAGTAACAAACCTCTTTTAAAGCTTCCATGAAAGACAAAGGGTGTCATGGTTTTTCAAGGTCATTGAGGGAAGCGGGGAGTGCCTTTTTCAAGACTCTCCGAGGAGCACCGCGGTCACACCTGATCGTATTCCGAGCCGGCCTCCAGCAGACTCTGTTGAATGGCGAACTGCAGCAGGTCGTCCTCCTCTTCCCTCATGCTGTCTCTCTGTTTGCCTCCAAGCATGGTGTATCCAGGCGGGGGCTCAAACACACAGGGGGGGATCTCGCCGGCTCGACATGACACTGCACATATGCAGGGAAGGCGAAAGGGCAAAAGATGGGAAGGTATCGGACATTGATGGGATTACACTCGAGGTGGAGAGCAGGAAAGGGAAGGAAGCGATAACCCTGTTTGGAAAGAGGACAAATTGGTGAATGTAAGAAATTCAGGCAGGTCCTTTTACCTTCAAAAAGCCCCCCTGCTCCTCGCACAACTCAGCCGAGTGATTTTCCATGCGGCTAAGTGACACATTTTCAAACTCTAGAAATGACATCCGGGCAATCAAAACTGACGTTAAATGCGATGATCATCGTGTCCATAAAGCTTTCCAGTGACCCTCTCGCAGCCAAAGTCGAACATTGCAGAATTGCCGAAGAACAATTACAGCTCACCCAGCCAGAATGAACTTGAACATTTTGTTTTCTGAATCCAGCTGGTGATTCCATCACGCCTCATTCAAATGTTCTTTTTTTTTTCCCCCGCAATAAAAGTCTAAAGCGCTTGTCTCACCATTCTTCCAATGTGTGAGGGAGTGAGGGAGCGTGTGAATGTTCTCACTGGTGGAGCTGGAGCTGGACACACTCGAGGAGTCGCTGCCAGGCGACGGGGTGTCCGTCCTCAGGTTATACCTTTGTCCGCTCCCTTCCACCACGGCTTCGTTGTCAGGGCGCGCGCTTGCCCCCTCCTCGCAGCCGTTCAAGTTGCTGAAGGTAATCCTGGCATTTAGGATGTGATAGAGAGGGATCTCTGTGGGGGTGGGGGTGGGGGGCAAAGAAATGACATTTGAAGCATTTTCATCCTTTTTCAAACGAGCATTTCTCGTTCCTTCGCTTCCTCTTCACTTTTCTACGACCGCTTCCTCACATCCGTGTCGAATATTTCACCTTTTCATTTTTATTCCAACAATCTTCTGGGTTTTTTCCGCCCGGCTTCCTCGTCACTCACCGATCTTGACGGGAAAGCCGGGCGGCAAGCGCAGCATGATGAAGTCACGCAGCTTGGCAAACAGGGCGTTGGAAATGGCCATGAGGTCGATGATAGGCGCCACTTGATCTGCCAACGACAGAGGATGGGACTCGCACAGCCACAGCTTGGCTTTGAATCTGGAGAAAAGAGACTTGACAAATTAACATGACTTATCTTTCAGCTCAAGTCAACACTTAAGGACCTCATTTGTGTCTTTTACATCCCGAATCCTAATTATTACTTTCAATAGATATTAATCAGAGAATCGGATAACAATGACAGTCAACGAGTCTCCGAGTCGCGTTTGGCCGATCGATGCCCAAATTGGAAATGGATCCGCGAATGAGCGTGGCATTGAGAGCAGCCTTACAGATTTCCTCATCATCATGTACTGTCGCCTTGAATTACGCCACGATGAACAGTGAGCAGAATGCAAAACATGATAAAAGAGGCCATTGCGGTGACAAACACGCAGTGTCTGGATACAGCTAGCTTGTGATGAGCCAAGCTTGTGAAGAGCCAAATTCGACGAGCGAAACGCGGCCGTTTCGATCTGCACTACGGGTCGAACGACTTCAGATTTGTTGTCGTCAACGCTACTTTAATGCTAGCTGAGTCGACGTGAATCAGTGATGTCATTGATGCTATTCTCGACGTGCTCTGCACGCCACTATCAAAAAGATAAAGACATAAATCGAACATTGCTGCGCGAGCACTCACTCACTCACTCACTCACTCACTCACTCACTCACTCACTCACTCACTCACTCACTCACTCACTCACTCACTCACTCACTCACTCACTCACTCACTCACTCACTCACTCACTCACTCATTCGCCAAGTGTGTCTCTGTGTCCAAAACGCGAGTGGCAATTAGTCAAGCACAAGCTATGACTGTCATCTCCATACCTGAATAGGCTAATTTTCATCATTTTAATTCCACAATAGCTGACCGAAGAGGAGAAATTGATTTGGTCTCGGACATACAGTGATACCTCCACTCACGAACGCTTAAGCTCACGAACTTTTCGCCTCAAGAACATTAAATTCGCGAGCATATAGTCTCTGCTGACGAACTAATTTTCGGCGGACGAACCAAACCAAACGGTCGAACAGTGCCACGGTGGCGGCCACGAGAAGCTGACGCACGCTCACGGCGTCCCAGTTCGTAACCCCCTTTCTTTGAGTGCGGACGTGGTTTGTGTTTGCTAGACATTTTGGACCATATTGAGTGTACTTTTGCTATTATGGGACCGAAAAAGACCCCGCCACAGGCTAGTGTTAAGCCTAAGAAGACATTAAAGAAAATTACGATCGAGTAGAAGAAGGAGATCATTGAAAAACACGAATGAGGTGTGCGTTTGTGTGACTTAGCGTCCCAGTACCAGTACGCTAACACGCAACAGGTGTCAATTAAGAGGTTTTTAGTCAGCAAAAAGGATAAAGAGTCTCCTTCTAAGAAGCAAAGAAGAGAAGCCACACCGGAGGTTGAGTTATCTACAGTCCTTATGGAAGGTGACTCTCCTTCCAAACCGTAACTCCCTCCCTCTCCATTCCATCAAGCCATCAACTACGATCACAAAGGTAAATAAAAACGACTTTATTATACAGTACAGTTTATTTCTTTAATTTCAATACAATAGCACATTTATTATGCATAAAATAAGGTATATTTTTGTGTAGTTTTAAGGCTTATTTAGTAGAAAATTATGTTTATGGGGACCTGGGAACGGATTATTCTCATTTTAATGGTTTCTTATGGGAAATAAATGTTCGGAAGATGAACTTTTCGGCTCACACACACTTTCTGGGAACCAATTAAGTTCGTGAGTATCACTGTACTTCAAAATCAAATTTTAAGCAAGACTTTTCCATAAAAGGAGACGAGTCGCGGTAAACATGCGCTGACCCAATCAAAAACAGAAGTGAAGGAAAACATATTTCAATGTACCTCCTGGTGTGCTGCGTGCCTCACATGCACAATGCAGTGGGGCTCACAACAGCTCAGACATGCTAATCGCCCAAATACCGTGCTGGGCATATGGCAGTAGCAATTATTTATTACACACTCCAGCACCATCTCGGTGAGTTTGAAAATGTCATTTGAAAGTTCAAACGATGGCTCAGCTTGAAGCAATTAGGTGTGATTCAGATACTGTACAGCTGTATTATTAATGCGGCGGCGCGGCACTCGACTGGTTAGCACCTCGGCCTCACGGCGCAGAGGTGTAGGGTTCGATTCCGGCTCCGGCCTTCCGGTTTAGAGTTTGCATGTTCTCCACGTGCCTGCGTGGGTTTTCTCCGGGTAATCCGGTTTCCTCCCAAATTCCCCAAATATGCAAAAACACTTGAAATTGTCCCTCCAGATGTGTCAGTGTGAATGGTTCTTTGTCTCGTGTGCCCAGCGACTGGCTGGCAACCGCTTCAGGGTTGTCCCCTGCCTACTGGCCAAAGTCAGCAGGGATGCACTCCAGCACTCCAGCGACCCTTGTGAGAATAAGCGGATGGATAATATGTATAAATTAAGAAGGTACGCTATAGTTGCACTTGGAATTGTTCCAACCCCATCGCTTTCCTTCACTTGTGTTTTGGTTGGGTCAGCACGTGTATGCCGGGACATGTCTCCAACAATACACAAACAGTTTGTTACTGGGTCGCTGAGTTCACTGCTGCAAGTGCAGTTTTTTAACTTTCACCGACACTTTACACATTGCAGGAGCCTCGATTACATGAAAATGATATGATCCAAGCTCGCTGTGAGAAGAAAAGAGTGAAGCCGTGTCTCAATTTTGCCTTATAAGTGAGCCAAAGGAATTTTGAAGAGACATTTCCTCAAATTCGACTTTCTGCTCCGTGTCAAGTTCGGATTTATCAACATATCACATGAATGATCCTCAAGTGCAAATGGTCCAACACTGGTTCTGAATGTGGAGATGGCATTGAATGTTGTCTACTCTTCAAGTGCCCTGTGATTGGCTGGCGACCAGTCCAAAGTCAGATGGGATTCGCTCCAGATCACCTGCAACTCTAATGAGGGTGAAGATGGATGGCTGGATAATAATGAATGTAACCAGTGGTCTCATTTGGGGCTGCGTGTCCATGATAGCTCAGAAGAAACCAATATGGCCGATGGACCCTCATAAATCAAATCAAGGCATCAATGTCAGAAAGTACCGCCAGAAATGTATTTGTAGTTTTGTCAGTTTGACAGCAACTTGGTGGCCGGGTTTGCAGGGCCACATCAATGTATGCATGGCTGCTTCTCTGTCAGCTGGCTCACCTCTGGGTCTTGGTGGTGAGTTGGCACGGGTGGCCGATGTCCCTCAGCGTGGGAGAAGAGCTGGGGTTGAAGTATTCCTCAGCGCTCAGCGCAGCGGGGTTGGTCGCTGCTGGAGCGGACATTTGGGTCACCAGGGCCTACAGAGCCGACACAAATACAGAAAGGAGACTTTGCTTCAAAACCTCAAATCAGCTCTTATGCTTTTTACAGTTGTTCAATTCGACTAAATCACGGATAAAAGAACTGAAGATACTGCAAATTGTGAAGGATAGAGCCTGCAGTAAATTCAAGCATAATTTTATAATTAGATTCAATCCTACAGTTAATGTTATTTTTTTTAGGCATACCTTGCCAGTAATAAAAAACATGCTCTTTACAAGCAATGTGAACGAACTCAAGATGCCGCGACTCACCCCGTTGTTTGTGCCCATGTGTTGCTCTGCAATCCCAAGGAAGTTCTGCAGGGGAGTCTTCCCACCTGCTCACACACAAACAGCCAAGATAATTCATGAGTGCTTGGTGTTCTGGTAGACCGATTTTTTTTTTTTTAAACACATCTCCGGCACACCTGACAATTGGGTGACAGAAAGTAGACAAAACCCTAGAGAAACCCTAAAAACAAACACAGACAAGAATGATTGAGGTGAAAGGCGATCTCCAGGTGCCCAGTTCATAGCGGTGATCTGTGATCGCCCCGGTCAACTTCACATCATCTGCAGGTGGGGGTCTTGCAGTTTGTTTTTAAATGTACTTTGCATGCTTCAATCTTCTGAAATTGTAAATTACTTCGCTTTATTACGCAATACTAATTTACCTTTTTTTCAATCTTGCATTTGATCAGCATATTATAAATAAACAAACAAACAAACAAATAAATAAATAAATAAATAAATAAATAAATAAATAAATAAATAAATAAATAAATAAAAATAAGTATTTCCAAAACATCAAACTCCCAAACCTGCTCTAACAGCTAAAAAACGAACTAAAATGAAAATGACCAAACTATGAAAATAACCCTTGTGGCAACATCCTATATCAGCTGATAAATTATTCGGAACCTTTAATCTTGTTCTTGTTCTGGTCTGACAAGTGGTCCGTTCTGGTCCTGGTGATAAGCTCCACATTTGACGCAGCATACACCTAAAAATGGACGAAAAGATGAAAATGATGGTGATGAGCAAACAATAAAGTAGCAAACGGCTGCTTGGCGCCATGCTGAATAAGAACTCGTTTTTATTGCCACAATAAAGATGTACAAAACATTAACCCCACAGCAATACACGATAACAATTCAGCCCATCACACTATAATGTTCATCAAGTTACATCGTCAGGCGATGCTCCACGACCAGAATGTCAAATATCTCAAACAACAGCCGCGAGCAAAGTAGATCAACGGAGTGGATCCATCTTTTCTCCGAACTTTTCATCAGTGACGTAGAAAATAGCAATTACTGCTGAGCCCTGTCCGAATAGCTTTTAAAGCAGTTGGTGATTGAGGGTACTCGATATTCGACACGTCTCCGATTGACGCTTGAGCAAACATATGCAGTCTAGGGTATCTATATTGTTGGTCTAAACCGCAAAACATCTTTTTCTCTCCATTTTGTTGGAGGCCATGAACCCTTTCAGGGACAGCGGTCACTACAGTGGATGGCTTGTCATGTGATCAGGTCACAGGGTGCATGAAAGGGTTAAGATGGGGACAATGATGCCGACGAGCATTCCGGTGATGAAATCAAGAATCATAAAGCAAAAAGAAAGCAATCGAATTGTTCTGGAAAGCACACTTGTCGACGAGTCATCGCAGGAAACATCAACTGTGTGTTTTGCCTGGACAGCGTGAGAGACTCGACGGGCTGTCAGTGGCTCTCCCTACCTTGGCTTCATATCCGTTCACAGTCTCGGTCTTCTCGCTCCTCCAGCCCAGAATGCCTGTCTTATTCCTGCAATCAACAAATTTTACATCAATATACAAGCTCTAGAAAATATGTACTGTCAATGTTTTTTTTTCCTTATTTAGTCCACAAATACACTGCTCAATGCAATGAGATTTTTTGAGGTATTACAGTTGGGAAATAACTTCAAATAATGAAGAACGTCTCATCTTTTTATGAAAGAAAGTGGCACTAAAATAAAGGGAAATGGGTTGTTTTTCTATTTCGTGTCCCTAAATTGGTGCTCATTTTAATACAGTATAGTGCTGCTCAAGGTCCTAATCCCGCTAAATACTAAAAGAACATCAAATATTTGGTGTGCTGTGACTAGAGGATCTTATTTAAATATGGGCATGGAACATTTGTCTTAATTTATTTGGGTTTTACTCCAGGGCTTGCCTAGAGTGTAATGTAAAACAAAAACAAATCCATTTTCTATACCGATTGTCATCATTAGAGTCGTGGGTGTGCCGGAGCTTGTCTCGGTTTCTCGGGTAAGAGCTAGTCAATCGCAGACAGAAAGGAATCGACAGAAATGAACATCAAAATTATTATGGAGATACAGTGCATAATTTTATCGGACAGTCGTGATTTTCTCACCAACAAAGTTCAATAATGCAGCAATGTAAACTGCATTACAAAATTGTGGTTGGCAATACATCATAGTGTGGAGGTCAAATTTGTCCCAGCAGTGCTCAGAAATTAAAACAGATGCATTGAATGGATTACAAATTATTCGATTTCTAAAAAAAAAAAAAAACGATGAATGGCTTACAAATTATTTGATTTCTAAAAAAAAAAAAAAATGCACTGGAAGTGCGCATATACGTTCCATAAAGACGTAATATAACTTCCACTAACAACCCAGGCTAAAGCTAGCTCTTTCCTGACATACAAGATGTTGTTCTGTCAGTCGAGATATTACGGTATCACTCCAACAAACTTCCTTGATACCAATTAGTACTTTCCCGGTAAAGAGTGCTTTGGCAGCATCTTTTGTCAACTTGAAGTGAAATAGAAAGAGCACAAAAGTTGCAAATAGGTGAGTTTTTCTTTATTTGTCAATCGCGAATTGTGAGTAGGTAGGGATTCACAATATAATCAAATCTTGAAAAAGTAGACTGTTGCTATGCTTTTTGTTCATGGCCGACTAGACTAAAGATATGCAACCCGTGTGTGGGGCTTCACAGTTTGGCTTGCTCACATGCATTCTAAATAATTAATTTGCATATAGAAAGGGAGCACAATGGCAAGCAAAATGCAAGGTTGGCACTTTGAGCTACACACCTGACGAAAAGCTTACTTTCACCTCACAAACTTACCTCCACGTCGCTATCAGTCTTCTCGCTCTCTCTTGAAACTTTTTATTCTGCCCGTGTGCAAGTGGTCACAGTTGTGTAAAGAAATCAGTGCCATGAAGCATTACACTTAAAGACAGCGAAAGTCAAGTGTGCTGTAATAAATTACTTCAGTGTCCAGAGGGGATTAGGAAGATAGGTTTAATTTATTAACTCTTCTCTTTCCATCAGAAATTGCCTCACACGCTTTCTTTCTTTCCTTATTTGAAGGTTTGAGGCAGAGGATGCTGAGTTCATATCTTCATATCCTGTGCATGTTTCAGTTTCCAGTGTGAAAAGTTAAACCCGTCAGTATTATAGCATCATTAGCACTAATTCGAGCACCAATACAACATCTGATTTGATCTGAGAATATACGCTGGAGGTGAGTGCAACTGCACAGACGCTCAATCCCAATCTTCGTTATTATAAACTAATGCAATATTCAGGTTGGTTTGAAGCTGTTTCTTCATTTAGCCTCAGATTTTCTTTGCAGGTGGAAGCACGGAGACTCATCAAGCTCGGTCAGTATCTAACTGCCCACTGGGTGACATAGAAGAGGCGGGTGAGAGGAGGATGTTAAAAAAAAAATGGACATCAATCATGCATGACCGCTTTCACCCTCTGTATGACACAGTGGGGGCTTTAAGCGACTGCTTCGGCAACAGACCGCACACTGACACCCACGGTGCTGCTGCGGGGATGTCAGGATGTATAACATAAGCAATAGCGGTGAGTTTGTTGCGTCAAACATATAAAGCAGGGGTGCCCGACCAGTCAAGATCGACCGGTGGCCCGCGGATTGGTCCCAAGTCGATCGCGAGGAATGTAGGGGTAAGATTTGTGTGTCTGTGTGCGTTATTAATATTATACATCGTATTTTCCGCACTATAAGGCGCTTCGAAGTATAAGGCACACCTTCAATGAATGGCCTATTTTAAAACTTGTCATATATAGGGCGCACCACATTATAAGGCGCATAGAATAGAAGCTACGATAGTGGCTGCAGCTACAGTTGCATTACGCATCCACTAGATGGAGCTACACCACAGGTAATACAATACAATACAGTGTTTTTTATATAGAGATTTCACAACTACTGCAGTTGCAGTAAAGCACTTTCCACAGCATTTAATATACTTCGTCCAAGAAATCTGAATATTGATCCATATATCAGGCGCGTCGGGTGATAAGGCGCATTGTCGGCTTTTGAGAAAATTGAATGCTTTTAGGTGCACCTTATATAAAATATGGTATCCTACTGATAACTCCTTAGCCAGTGCCCATCAGAGAAGGAATGCTTTGAGTTCGAATCTGTGAGATCTTTTTGTTGAATGTTTGCCCATAATCCAGACTATGTATCAAGTGGGCCAAGTCTAAATGTGAGTATCTCGAGTCTACTGGAGAGTATCTGAGACATGTGGCATCCATTATATCTGACCTCTCAAAGGCAATGTTGCGCGTGTCCAGCTGAGTGGTCACCACAGCGGCAGACAGTCGCGCCGCCACCTGCTCGTCACTGGGCTGCACTCCCCCCAATAGGCCCAAACCAGCAGCTGTAGTGCTGCAGGCGCCGCCTTTCCCTCGGCCAGGTGAAAGCGCTGCGAGAGATGAGACGCACAAGGTCTCACAGAACACCAGCTGCCTATCGTGGTCGACCTCGATCACCTCTGCGTTGGAGCCTGGGATGTGAGATGAGAAAGTTAGGGTTGCAGAGGAAAGTTACGGCAGCTTAAGCATCCAAAAATATGACAAAATATCTCCAAAGGCACAAATTGTGTGTCCGTGAGTGATTTGAACAGGGAAAATGTTAATATAGGCTCACATGGGCAGAGGAAAAGGAGACAAACACAGTGGGAGAATATTTTGCAGAGTCGAAGATGAGCCCAGGGAAAAGTCAGATGAAAAATTATTCAAGATGTAAGAGGAACAAATATAAATATAAAATGAGAACTATGGCGCCAGGGGAGAAGAATGAGCACAAGGATTTGTGATGTAATTCTAAAGAAGGGTGCTGGGGAAAGAGACAAAAATACAGATACAGTCACACTTTGGGATTTGTTTCATTTCGCATTTACATCCCGTGATTGAGAATGATCAAAATGTGCTTGAGAAACCTTATGCTAATTTATGTGTGGAAATATCAGCTTAGTTTATATATTGCCATATCGACTCAAGTGCAATGTCATTCTGACATTGGGAGTGATTTTTTTTTTAGATTCTAGGTTCGTGCATGTGCAAATATAACTGAACATTTTGACCTTGCCCCCTGAAAATGAAGCTCCGATTTCCTCTTTGCCACGTCATCTGCTCAAATCCGGTCAGAGTGGTGTCGACGCGGAGACACTGACCACTCTTCCAAACCCTGTAGGTGTCGCTGGGGCAGATACGAGACACCAGGGGCACTGAGGACGAATACAAATAGATTAGATAGACAGATTAGATAGAGATCTGAGATAGACAGTATAAATGGACGGTATAGATAATGCAGATGGACGATAGATGGATAGATGGATAGATGGATAGATGGAGAGATGGAGAGATAGACAGACAGACAGACAGACAGACAGATAGATAGATAGATAGATAGATAGATAGATAGATAGATAGATAGATAGATAGATAGATAGATAGATAGATAGATAGATAGATAGATAGATAGATAGATAGATAGATAGATAGATAGATAGATAGATAGATAGATAGATAGTCGGTGCCCCCCAAAAACGAAACACATAGTACCGACCCCAGCTGGTAAACTCCCATTTCATCTCCACATAGAAGTCCTGGGCCTGCACAGACAACACAATGCAACCATTAGTGAAAACAAAGCAGCAGAAAGCCATTGATAAAGAGAGCTGGCGAGGTAACGACTTTATTTACAGATGGCCATTAACCCAATGGGCAGGAAAAGATGGAGCGTGAATAAAGAGGGTGATGCCTGCCAAAAGGTGTTGTGACTGGCACGGAGCACTGCTTGTGTATTATGTGCGCGTGGGTATATAATAGCACATGATGGAGGAGAAAGGATGTGGGTGAGCGCAGCGGAGGAGGAACGCTGCCTGATGTTTGTGACATTTGCAAGGGTGTGCTTGACTGCACATTGAACGCTTGTCAGGGGTTCGCGTGCACCACGCAGATGTATATGGTGGTAGGTTCTCCCAAGTATAGAAACAAGTAATGTGATGGCATGACTGAAAGATATAATGCCAGCCAAATGTGCATCAGAACGGTCAAATCAAATTCTTTATTACATATTTTGGTCATTACGAAAAAGCTAAGATGTCATTAATTGTGACCTCCTCTGACACTACAATTCCTTTTTTTCTAACCCCAAAATAAGCCCACTCTAAGGCTTAACTGGAATGTGTATCTGACACTGAAAACTGCTTTCGAGAGCAAGCCCGACAAAAATTTGTTTCCACACAAGTGATTTGAGCAACTTGTGCCTCGAGCCAAGCTACAGTAAATCTACCGTCTTGTTTTCTGTGTGTGTTTTCCTGTCAAAGTGTAGAGAAGATATTGTAGATCCAAAGCCGTCTCCGTTGTCAGGTATGCTCAAAATATCCGATGAGAAATCCTTACACAAGCACACTGTAAACAAGTGCATATATCTGCACTTAATATGTAACAATACGGTACCCACTTCAAAAATGGTTTTGATATGTGGCAAATTTCTCAACTTCTACCAGTCAATATCATCATCATTTCTGTTGGATATAACCGTGGCTCACTGTTTATGTTAGGTGGGTTAGTTGCAGGTTTTTTTGTAGGTTAACCTTCTTCCCTGTACGTCTCAAAATGATGTTGTTATGCTTAATTTTGAACTTTTAGAGTGTTTCTTGTGGTTACTGTGCATATAAATACACACAAAAAGTTCTCCCTTTTGCTTTTTTGAAGAAAAAAGATACCTAGTTAAAAGAAATACAAATTCAATAGGGCGACATTAGCAGTCAATTTATGTACTGCACTGATGGTGTCAATAACAAGGAGGGCAAAGACCGCAAAACATGAAAATGCATGAAAATCAAGTCAAAATAGGAACGCATGTCAGATAAACAAGCAGCAGCGCATTTTGCAGTTTGTCCCTCGAGACGAATAATTTATTCGTGGGTTTTAAAGAAAGCTAGGAATATTCCATCTGAAAATAAGGATGTAAAATTTAAAAAAACTGATCTCTTATTCAAATGATAGCATCACTGCTTCAAAGCCTCTTTTGATGTGCAATTGTTGAGTTGTTTTGTTTTGTTTTTTTTTTTTTGCATGTATTTGTGTGAAAACTCACTTGGCGCAGTCGTTCCAGCAGTACGGGGATGCCCGCCAGTCTCTTGGCGGTCCTCTGGTAGTCACGGTAACGCAGCACAAGGCGCACCAGCTCTGGATCTCTTGTACTGACTGCCTCCTGAAGAACTGAGAGATAGCGAGAGAAGTAGTGACAAATAAGAGCCAATCACTTGGGCCTCATCTAAAATTGATGTGCGGGAGCAATTTAAGGCAGCGGGCAGAATCTGAAGTGGGTCGAAGAAAACTTTGGCATGACGAATAGGCGCATTTTTGAACCCATTCATCGGGTAGCCACTTCATTACTAATTTTACAGCTTGCTTGATACCGAAAGAAAGCTATAACAAGACAATTGTGTTTCTTAGCGACTAAAGCTGGAGTTTTTTTTCAACATTGTACTCAAAGTGTCTCCCTTGAGAATGTCAGTTCATCACAAGGTGATACGTCAAATTTGCATAATGTAAGCTAACGATAGCTGATTGAGTAAAGTGAGAGTCAGCGGTGACACGCATTTGCATCAAGTTGTTGAGCAGTGTTTTAAATCCAAACCACTTTACAACCTGAAAAATAAAAACCAAGTCTTGTTCAAAGACGGGAGCAGAACAGACGTAAAACATCCCTGCCCGAGAGAATCAACAGAGACGATCCTCCTCACTTTGTTTTAATAAACCGGTCGCTACGGCAAACAGCCATATCATGGATATTATGTCAAATGTACTTCAATGAAAAAGAAATACAAAAGCCACTCACCAGTCCAGCCGTTGCGGTTCTCCTTGCTGACATCAGCTCCATGCTGCAGCAGAACTCTGGCACAGTCCAGATGGCCCAGTGTGACAGCCAGGTGGAGAGGAGTTCGACCCCGGGGATCCACAGACTCTAAATCAGTCTGAGGGAAGAAAAAAAAAGAGAGGGAAACAGATACAGAGAGAAATTAAAGTAATGTGACATCAGATCGTAGAATATATCTGGAATAAATGCAAAATAGTGTGCCTCTCCGGAGCGGGGAGAGTATGTAAATATAAATAGAAACATCAACAAGAAGTTGACAGCAGAAAGGTGGAGAGGGAGCGGGTGACAGGTGCTAATTGATCTGTCTACAGACTCTAATGATGATGGCTGTCTTCCGTATTTTGGGGCTGTTTTACCTCTGGTTCCCTCCTACTTTTCCAGTTCATTTTCTGAGAACCGTTCAAAATTCACCGTAAGATTTAATTTTGGAAAACTCAATTCCTTTTTGCATCATTTGTGCAACAAAAGACACAACGAGGCTGAAAATCTCAAAGCTGAGATTTGCTGAGCAAAGCTGGTGCATACCTGATGATCCATTCTTCATTACAGTATGAGTAAAGTGTGATTGTTCTTCTGGATATAGGGATAAGATCATTTAAATACATAATCAGTATATATGTGTGTGTATATATATATATATATATATATATATATATATATATATATATATATATATATATATATATATATATATATATATATATGTATATATATATATATGTTCAATGTACTTGAATGGAGTATATCTATTTGTCCTCTGTCTATTCACGCCGCGCTTAAGCAACCACCATGGAGACACGGTCAGAGATAGACGGGAAAACCTGGAAGGAGAGAATGCGGATGACATACTGCTGCGAGTGATGGGAAACATAGAATGGGATGAGTGTGGAGCTGAAAAGTAGAGCATGCAGCGAGAGGGAGGATGAAGGAGGCTGAGAAGTGAGCTGAAGAAGAGAACAACAACAGAGATTCCCTCAGGTGCCAATGTCAGCTGGGGGATAGGCAGCGGATGAGTCGTTGCAATGCAGGAGGAGCGAGACAGTTTGCCTGCGTGTGCTGTGCAACAAGAGTGCAGTATGCAAATTAAGCCTCATTCCTTTTCGTCTGTCACGTCTCTAAGGACACTGCGGACAGCATATGGCTGAGCTGCATGAATGTCAAAGGAAGCATTTTACAGTCCAAATTGTGCCTTCCATTGTTTAACAATGCAGCTGGATATTTATAGCAAGGCTTTGAAATGATACCATTCAAAATGGAAATGGTCATTGTGCAAGGACCCTCTAGACAAGTTATGTTGTGAACGAGGATGACGGAACGGTATGTGCATGGAATCGTGGAATGGCAAATGCGGAGTAAAAAGTTTTCAACTGTCAAATACATTTGAACATATTTTCATTTGAATATACTTGGGAGTACTGTACATTCGAATGTATTTGCGAGGGCATTCGAACGTACTTACAAATGCGTTTGAACGTTCCAACCAAAACCATGTTTACATAGAACAGAACTGACAAGAATAAAGATAGACAGTAAAACATAAATGCTTTATTTATCTTCTATTTGTCTCCTTCAAAATCTCTTTTTGCCTTTAAATTGGGCCTGATTTATTAAGATCCCAAATGTACACCGCCGACAGCCCGGAGACAGTTGGGATAGGCTCCAGCATGCCCTGCGACCCTTGTGAGGATAAAGCAGATCAGAAAATGGATGGATGCATGCCCTCAGGTCTGTTTTCCCTGAGCCTACTACCACAATTTTAAAATCAAAAAGTACATTTTCCAGCAGGATGAATAGTGTTGTGTGACAATTAAACAAGATATGTCCTCAGAAACAAGGACATTGAGTCGCTTTGAAAAACATCTACAAAACAAAAGTGGTCCGTGTTGTTACTGTTACTATTGCTTGCTCATACAGCGACTCAAAAAGAAAGGTGGAGGGAGGATTTTTTTGTTGTTCTCAGAAAGAATGATTTCCAATATCAAATGGAAATGAGATATATTTAGGCTTGAAACATTGTTTGAGTACGTGTCAGCTCTTTGATGTCTCAAATAGCCACATTCTTATTTTTAGCTGAGGTGGCACAATTGACGTAGAGCAGGCCATACATGGATCAATAACGTTTATTTATATTTAATATATACCGGTATAATTTTTCCCACATTTTTTTACGTTTCATTCAGTAGGCAATATTATTTGAATTGGATATGAGCAGGATGCCCAGGAGTGGGCTTTGCATTGGAAATAAAATAAGATGTGCCATCACTTTGTCAAAGTGTGATAGAAGACCCGACCGGTCACAATGAGATGAAAGTAAATTGGTTCAGATATTCACAAATAATCAGAGGCCGAATTCTGTCATGGACTGGTAATTGCTGCAACATTAGTGTCACCGTCTACATCATAGGTGTCAAACTCAGGTCCTGGAGGGCCAATGCCCTGCATGTTTTCCAAGTCTCCCTGTTGCAACACACCTGATTCAAATGAACAGGTTCAATGTCAGGCTTCCTCAGAGCTTGCCGATGATCTGATCATTTGAATCAGGTGTGTTGCAACAGGGAGAGTTGGAAAACATGCAGGGCATTGGCCCTCCAGGACCTGAGTTTGACACCTATGGTCTACATGCACAGTGCACAACATATGATGAATAACTAGTTTTAAAATTAGAAGTCAAGAATAATAACTGTTATTGTGGATTACATATGACAATTTGGAGTTTTGGTTCAGACTTTAGCAAGCATTATGGAACTTGACATGCTTGATTTGCTTTCGTGGACCACATAAAATGATGTGGCGGGCCACATCTGGCCCCCGAGCCTTGAGTTTGACACCTTTGCCTACGATGTGGTCTATGATGAAGCAAGTTTTTATCATCATGGCCTATGCTGACAAGCCGGGTCTGTGTAAGGAAACCAACCAGTTGAAATGAACCTTCAGGCTCATAATATCTGTTCTCATTTGGTGTTTGATGATGTCACATTAAACTCACCCAAACTTGCTTTGCTTCCTAAAAAATGACCCCTAAAAGTTATGAGAATGTCTAACTGGGTTCTAACACATTAACCTGAATAAGGTTTTATTTAATAGGTCCTGAATAGACTTTTAGTAAAAGTTCAAGTGCTGTGGGAAAGATTTTGAACACACCAAACTGTACTGATGGTATGAGCAAACATGTGGGATAGTAACCAGGTGCTCATTATTATGCATTTGAAAGGTGGACGGGATCACCGTCATTCCATATTTAAAGGGTATGCTTTGGTACCAAAATCTTTTTGTTTTTATCAGCACATTCAAGAGCAAAACTACACAATGTTGTAGAATCCTGCAGCTTGATCAATTTGTCACACGTTATGGGAAGACAGAGAGAGCAGCACAACAGGGCCCCGAGACACAATTTGTTGTACTGTGTTCATCGTGTAAAATCTCAGTTTAGACCGCAAGGTCGGCAAGGTGGGAGAAGAACACCCATCTGTGTTCTGCTCATTGGAGATATCACTTTTTTTAGGTCTTTTCATAACCTGCTATTGTTTCAATGTGCAGCGCACTGCAGTTAACATCTGCCGCTTGCCACAATATGACGGACAGACTGAGACATTAACACTTCTGATGACAAGAGCACCACTTAAGGGTGCCTAAGTGCTAATGTCCACCCAGTGTTACATAACCGACCTGCAGAAATTACATGGGGAGGGGGGGAACCAAGCTGAAAAGCAAGCAACAGAACTATATGTAGTGAATGATAACGAATCTCTATTTCAAAGATTTTAGAGATGTGATGTGTTTATTTTCCGCTGCTATACTGCAAAACATATTGTACATTTTAAGCATTGCTGCAGAACGAGCGATTTGTGGATGACATATCTTTTGCTTCAAAACAAAACGTTAAACTTTAGCAACTCATAAGAGTAATGTTTACAGGACGGTTGATGAGTTGACGCTGCACTATCTTCTTTCTTTCTTTCTTTTGAGTGATTTCTTAACTATACTTTACAGTCAAATTCTGTCCAAGTAATACCTCCCTCCTCTCGTCCATTTTCCTTCACCCCCACCATCTCAGTGGTGAGCTCAAAGACTGCATTATTGATATGCATTTCTAGCTACGGCATCTGCTCCTTCTCTCACACCGACCCACATCCCCCTTTCCTCACTCACTGTGTTTGTGGCCCGATGCAGCTTGGCAGGTACTTAGGCCAGCATCAATCTTTCATTCAAAAGCCACACGCACGTGCACGCACACACACTCACACACCTAGTCTCACATTTAAAAATGTGCCTACATACCCAAAAGGTAATTTTCCCCAAATGTTTGTGCATGGCCGACATTGTGGAAGTGAGTGGTGACAGAGAGATCTTTTACTTCCCCCGACACAGATGCTAGACTGCCATGAAACACCGATTCGTGTGCAGCAAACGAGGGACGATAACTCAAAGAACAAATTGACAAAACGTCGCAGCTGAAATTTACTTGCATTGCGGGCTGTGAATTGAAGTACTGGACAGAAGAGCAAAACATACTGAAACTTAAGAGTGCAAACGCTGACCTACATTTCAGAATGTTTTGTGTTACGATTTTCACTGCATTTTAGTCCCTGTCACCCCTAATCTCCACAGAAGGCAGAGAGAGTTTCACTGATGCTTATCTAAAGTTGCACACTTGCATAGACCGTGAGAGATCCACACACTAGCGCCACTCCTTTCTTGCCATGCCCTCACACCAGTGTCTATTTGATTCACTGGGAGGTACACATATTAATTTAACATATTTTTTATTGAAATAGATTAAGTGTAGAACGATACAGGATCACACTGGGCGTTTTTTTCTGATATTTTGAGCCTGTAGTTCTACACCACAATACGACTACAAATATTGTTTCTCTAGCTATCTATTTATCTAGCTAGCCGGCTAGCTGGCTAGCTAACCTAGCTAGCTAAATACTGATCTAATCACGAGATTAATTTATGTCATGGCTAGGTACAAATTGCCCTGCCGTCCACCTTCCATTTAGAACGTTTCAGTTCAATAGGCGTGCAATATATTCCCCCAGTTGCTCAAGAATTTATTATGGGATGCTGAGGAACAGTTCCAAGCGCTTGACTTAGGTCTTCAAAATGTTTAAAAATATTACTCCTGCATCTATTTTCGAGCAAACATCCTATTTTTCCTCTGAGCATGTCTTTTTTTGGAGAGCTGCAAAAATGATGAAATGTTGAAGATGAGGCAGTGTGAAGAAGGCGTTACTCTTCATGTGTAAAAAAATATGAGGGCAGTGAGGTTACTCACTGTTTTCTTTGTGTGTTGTTTTCAAGTTCATCTTAACACGTAGTTAAAATACATATAATAACATTATAATAATACATTTCATTTATAAGCGCCTTTCAAGACCGGTTGTGTTGTGTTTTTCGCATTGACTTTTTTCTTATAACTGTTTATTTTAATGTGTCTTTTCCTCACAGTTTTTTTTTTCCAGAATGGCGCCAAAAAACAACTCAACAGCAATGAACAAAAGTGGATCAGGACAGCCCACCCTTTCTGCTATGCAGCAAAATGGTGGAAATTAACTGTTTCAACAACCAGAATATGGCTCTCCTCTGTCAACCTCGGGAGTTGGTCAGAAACAGAAACTCTGTAAAACGAACAAAAATCATTGATAAAACAGTTCATAAAACCAAAGGTCACACAAACAAATGGAAATAAAAGCATCTGAGGAGAGGTTGTATATATTCTTAAGGTCACTGATGCAGTAAAAAAAAAAGGCTTTATCCCACATGAGGCATATGTCTCGTGTCTAGACTTTCATTTGTAGCTTTTTAATCCACTACCTCCTGCTTCGACTTCCGTCCCTTGCTAAGATTGCTTTCTTCCACCAATCAATTCTCATTTGCATTTGCTTTTATCATTTACTCTCAATCTTGAGCTTGTATTGTCTTCTTCTGTGAAAAGCTTTCTGCAACTTAACTAAATCTGACCCCCAACCATACTGGCTTCTCTTTGTGGCTTCTCTCCGCTGCATTTAGGAATTTGGGATTCATTACACCAAGGAAAGTAAGAGGGCTGAGGGTGGGGTTAATCAATAGGGGAAGAAGGATGGTAGTAGACGGAGAAGAGGAGAGGAGAGGCCGGTCACAGACAACCTATGAGCAATAATTAATGGCTCTTTTCCCTTAGGTCAGCTGATAAATCTTGTGCTGATTAACCATTAACACCTCACGGGTTGTATCGTGTGCACTGCTTCCATGAGTTAGCCTTTTGCTTTAGTTTAGCACAATACCATATCTATTACAGAGCAAAGTTGTAAAGGGTGTACAAATATTAAATCAACCAAACATATCTTGTGGAAGCCAGAGTGTCTGGCGAGAAACCTCACATGCACTGAAGGCAGAAATTTAAATGCACAACTTTTTGCTCTGAGGCAACAGTTCTACACTTTCTCACAACTGTTTGTACAGTAAACACTCCTTTACCCAATGTTCATTTTCCAATCAACCAAGCATCTCAAAATAAGTGATATTAGCCATTTTTTGGCACGTTTTAGGTGGGAGCCAACTTCATTGTGAGAAAACAGTAGATAGAGGATTTATAAAACAGCCCATCATACATTAGTACCTGCACAGTACAGCGAGGTGGTAAAAAGGTGGAGAAAACGCTGGGCCATGTTTAAAGGGCTTGTGCCGTGATGTCATGTTAATTACATTGCTAACACAGCTAATATGATCTAGACATCTCACCATGGAAATACGAGGCCGTTTAATGTTCCGTACCATTCCATGGCGAGCTGAATTGAATTATACTGCGACACAGTGACAATGACAAAAGAGAGCTGGATGAAAAACTGCAATGGAAAGAGCTTGATGAGATCATAGGGTCAATTCCCGACTTTGTCTTGAGATAACCCATCAGTCTTTTTTTGTGCTTTCTGAGCCAGACAGACTCTGCTCCAAATCAAGCCAGCCCTCTCCCCCATCACCATATTTGTACCTCCTCTCTTTCATTCTTTAACTGTTGCCCGCTTTTACTTTTCCACTGCTTCTGCCAACTTGGTTATTTACACAGGAGAGCACAGCTGAAGATTCATCTCTGAGATTTTTTTTTCTCTCCTCAGCACATCCTTCAACTTGGACTACCCTCATATCACCTTGGTACTCCTCACCAACGGTCTGTTGTGGATAACATCCCCCTTTTTGTTTTCATCTAAAGTCCGTTGAAGCAGCGATTTGGCACATGAATAATGTAATATGCTTGCAAGTGTCTGATTATTGTAAATAAGTGAAAGTTTGATCAGATATAGTATTGCAGTGCGCAGTGGAAATAAATTCAACAAGGGGCCTGTCTAGATTTAAAAGTAGTAGATATAAAATACATACAGATCTGTTTGATCTATTGCAGTTTCCCACACTGCTCAGTTGGACAAAGATTGTGATATCATTGGAAATGATTTCTATATTCCCTGTCATGGAAATGATTTCTATTTACCCTGTCATGCAAGAGGAACAATTTCAATATTCTTCCTCTTTTGCGTGCCTGTTTTCTTTTTGCCATTGATGTTGCTTTTTTTTAAATGTGAATTTAATACACAATTTGTAATCAAGTAAAGTCCCTGTAATGTGTAAATGTCTTCTATATTCGACACCCCAAAGAGAAGAATGTTGTTACCAACCCTACAAAATTGAATGATTGTAAAAAAAAGAACAGGTATGAACTGTAAATTGGAACCCTACTATTTGCGGGGCATAGGGGCCAACCCTGGCCAAGCTGACTGTCACCTTGAACTAATTTTTACTGCTCGTGCCTACTTGGCTTTTAAACAACACATAAAGGCAGATATAATTATGTCCTTTATTGGTTCCTCTTGGTCACTTATCAGTCACATCTTTCTGAACTGTGCAGTTCAACTAGTTTTGACAAATATGAGCGCTTTGATTTGCTGAATTTACTGGCAAAGCTACACACTGCACTCCTTCTTCTATCTAAAGGGCTCATATAGCTATCTGCTATGATATTCAGTAGTCAGCTCCACGCCCGTTGTTAAAACGGGTGCGAAAAAAAGGGTGTCGAATCGACTGGTCCAAACTGTGCCTATGTGAACTGTACAGCTTGTTCCAAAAGTGGCGACACTCAATAAATAGCTCAGTTTTAAACAAGAAACTCTTACCTTTGTTGAAAAAGGGATATTTATAGATTACATGTGAACACAGGAACAAGAAGAAAGGAAGAACGAAGGGGAAGTGTTTGCTCTGCTTTGCTACCTGTCTTCCTGCGTCATCACAACTTGCTCTCCACCTGACATCTGACAAAACTGGATGACTGCTCAGGTTTACAATCTGAGAGTATTTTTCTGAAGTTAATGATAAAGGAACATAGAATGTGTGTGTGTGTGTGTGTGTGTGTGTGTGTGTGTGTGTGTGTGTGTGTGTGTGTGTGTGTGTGTCCGTCCTATTTTCAGTATTATCATTCTGTTGTTTTTGACATAATATTGGACCCAATATTTTAGTACCTATGGAAAATCAGGAAACTATACCAACAATCGTCCCTGTATCGTCCAGGGGGGGGGGGGGTCTTGTACATAATTTTGTGATGTAATGACGTTATTAAGAAGTGGATTAGGTCACTAAATACCCATTGCAGGCCCAGGTTGAAACTTACCAACCATCACTGATTTATAGTCATGTTCGTTCATTCCTTGAATTTGAAGGTTAATGTCACATTCAAATTCTGCTTTTAGACAGTTATTTCAGGTTGAGTCTACAATAAAAGTCACTTCCGCATAACTATTGCTTCCCTCTCTTGTCTTTATGAACATGAATGTACAGTATGTTCATTCTCCACCAGTGATTGAGCCTACATTTTGAAAACCACCACTCACTGCACACGGTTGAACGTCTTTGGATATCTTAGCAGGTAGAGCAATTCTGTAATTGACAAATAGCTATGTACACAAATGAAGAGCTCTTTTTCACAACACAATAAAAGCCAGTTTTAAAAGATGGATTTAGCCATTTCATTCTGCTGAGTACCGACTGTATTAGCCACAATCTAACCTTGTTTCTCTCTTATTTTGTCTTTCTCATTTACTCTTTATATTCCAGAGATTTTGAATGTGATTTTGAATTTGTAGACTAAGATTGTGTGAATGTGAGTGTGAATGGATGTTTCTCTATATATCCTCTGTGATTGACTAATGGCCAATTCAGGCTCTAGTCTGCCTTCCGCCCACAGTCAGCAGGGAAAAAAAGCTCCAGATCCCCACAAATTGGAACAGAATGAGCGGAAAAGAAAAGAGATGCAGAAGTATGAACAAGTGAATTCGAACATTACTGTAAAGTTGACTTGTCTGAACCAACAAGATGAGTCATGTAACATTGTTGGTGATGATGTTTCTGATAACTGACTCTCTCATGTAATTAACTGAGGTCATATTAGGAATATCTGTTAATGTGATTTTGCAGATTTATTTTATACATTAATTGTGCTAGTGTTGTGACTGGTCGGTGTAAGCAACTGGATGGTATGTCTAAAGCGTAGGATTTTTTAAAAAATGTTTGCTGATCAGCCACAATAACTGCAATTTGACATGGGGATTATTTGGGGCACTTTATGAAGTAGTTTGTGCTTCAAATAGAAGGCTAGCAGTATATGTTTTGTGCCTGTTCATAGTGTACACAACGTGTAGGAAAGTGTGTAGAAGTGCGGTACCTTGAGACTGATGCATGCACTCAAAACCTATCCTGCAAAGCATCTCTTATATAATGACATTGAGTGTCAGTACATTTGTTTCAAAAAAGAAACTGTACTCAATGCAAATCACTGACACGCAAATGCATTGTCTTTTCTTTAGGCCAAACTTAAGTGGTCAATTTTAAAGAATAAGTGAAAAATATATATTTTTTTAATAATTAGGATTTTACTCTCTGGAAACCTATAATATTGGACATTTCCTCCCCCATCTGTACTGCACATGCTACATCATCTAATTTGATGTTTTAATCTACTCAATGCACGTCATCGTCCACCACGGGGAGCAGAAGAAAATCTACACTACAACGGAGGAAAACAGAGCACAATTAAGCGATGCATATCGTTAACAAGTGCCCACTACCTCCAATTATTGAGCAGGTAAATGAAGTGCTCCGCGATTCCACCAGCACCACGTTATAATTCTCGACTGGCTCCAGCGCGCGCACAAAACACGCCCAACAGACGCCACAAATACAGAATCAGGCCCACGTACGGAATATGAAATGTGTGTTTAAAAAGGGGCTGCCTCCGGCTCTCACCTCCTCGTTGACTGTCAGCTCTTTTTCCAGCTGCCGGTGCTTGTTGTGCCACACCAGATAGTGGACAGGATAGCGACTCTTCTCCGGAGTTTTCTTAGCAGAAATCATGCTCGTTCATAGTTTTTCCTCCTCCTCCGTCTTCACTGTGGCTGGTTAGGATACTTTGTTTAGTGATGCTCGCTATACGATGAAGCTAACCATCATGTCGCTGTCATCCAGAGTCGAGAGCGTTTGTTTTACGGCGGCACCCGGTCGCGCGGCGATATTTTTTGGCTGCGCGTTCATTTCTTCTGAACCACCCCGCTTGGCCACCTCTTTCTCCCTCCCCTGCCTACTCTAGTAACACATCTCTCCTACTCGCCCCCTCTCCTCCCATCCGCCCGCTGACTGAGATGCGCTGACAAGCTGCAAGCAAATGTGCTCGTACTCAGCCAATCCGCGCTACGGGATGCTGTGATTGAACTTATGTCTCAAAATAAGCCGCACAAATAATGAGCAAACACTCAGAACGGTATTACATCGTCCCAAGCCCCCGTGCCAAGCAGGCAGAGGAAGTTAGTATCTCGTACGGCACATGGAATGAGTAAAGCGCATCAAGCAGCAGAGCATTTATTTGTATGCGCATCCTTATTATTCATATTCTTTTATATGCCCATGCGCAAACACTACAACTGTTTTCTTATCCTGAATTCATTATTCAATGGATACACTACTTATATTTATTCAAACACTCTATAGCAATGAAATGACACAGCAAGCATGATAACAACAATAGTAATAAGAATCCATTCATTTTCATACAGCGTTTTCTGTTCAGGTTCAAAGGGAGAGCATGTCTATCCCTGTTGACTGTTGGAGAAAGGCTGACGAGACCCCCAGATTGGTCGCCACTCAATCACAGGGCACATATAGAGACGGACAACCGTTCACATGATTCCTGAGTCGGAATTGAACCCACACTGCTTCACATGAGACAATTGAAAGAATTAATCAGTGCACCATTGGTGACTTGAGACAAACCACTAAAAACGCTTAATTTTGAACTACAGTGCTATCATCTGGGGCGCCGTCCACATTTAACAGGTCCCTCCGTTTGACTTTTGACCCTGTTCTTCCTTTGAGGAGTTTGCATGCTTTCCTAATGCTTGTGTAGTTTTCTCTACGTGCTTTCGCTTCACACATTCCAAAAAAAGCATCCACATCACATTAATTGAAAGCTCTAAATTGTCCATAAGTGTGAACGTGACCGGTTTGTTTGTATTAGACATCAGAATTTGAATCGAAATCGTTTCTCCCTTGGAAGATTCCTCATCTGCAGCTATGATGGACCGTCTGTAACAATTTTATTTCAATTAGCTGGTATGGGCTATGGCTCACTCTCAACCGCTGTAAGGAGAAGGGAAGAGGTACAGAAATTGGATGGCTGGATTTAATGCTATTTTACAGCATATCACCCTAGATATAATGCAAATCGAACCCATAAAGGAACTGTGAGTTAGCGCACACATGATCATCACTAATCTTTTCAGACACTGAGTAACTTCTTTGTTTTCTAGCATCAAAAATATTCAGATATGTATTTATACATGCAGCAGTGAGATACTATATATCTGCGTTGCCCAAAGGCATACATGACACAGCACAGTGAAGCCGTAATGAAAGAGCATTACTTCAGAGTAACCGTCATCTGTAGGATAAATGTCCTTTTTCACTTTGCCTCTTTAAAGGACAGTCTTAAGTACACTTATTTAATATTGAATGAGGTAATTAGAAAACGTGTCCGTTTTAGTGCACTGGTTTGTCTTCAGTCGTGGGAAGTAACAAAGAATAATTATGTCCTTACTGCGCTTGAGCTGATTTCTCTGGCACTTTACATGAGCATTTTTCTGCCAACTTTTTACTTTCACTTACATTAGAAACCCTGTGTCTTATACAGTGGGGGAAAAAATAGGCTGAAAAGACATGGTACAACGTGAACAACGGAGTATTAATGACAAAGACAACAGCTTTGGAGAAGTGCGGTAATACCCATCCATGTCCTTATATAAAACATCCATCCAGACATTATCCAAGCCGCTGATCCTCATGAGGGCTGTGGGCGTGCTGTAGCCTATCTCAGCTGCCTTCGGGCAGTGGGCGGGTTAGACCCTGAACTGGCTGTCAGCCAATTGCAGTTTATACAAAAGAATTGTTTGATAATGCTGTTGTTTGGAACGCATTGTGCATTGTGCCGGCCCCAAAATTCTGAAATTCTTCGTCTACAATAAAACCCCACTATTTGCAGGGATGGGGACTGAATGCTTCCAGGAGTGGCAAAAATCTGTCAGTATTTGACATCTACCCAATAAGTTTAGTTGTTGCCTATAAATGTCCTAAGACTGTAGCAAAGCATTTTCTTTCAATTATTATTTAATTACAGTACTGCAATCTGAAAAAAAAAAAACACTATGACTAAGTGTGTTTTTTTTTAGTTGTTATCCTTAGCTATTTTTGGCACTTTATATTTTTCAGTTTGTAGAATTGATCAACAACAAAACATGATTTATTTCCCTTCTCAGTACTATGCGCACTATACAAATGATGAAAAAATTTAGACTATTTTGAATCAATACACGTGCGTTATTCTTATTATTGGGCCGGGGGGGGGGGTTGTTGTTTTTGGTACATTTCAGAGTTTGTAACTTTTTAATTAAGTGCAGTAATTGAATAATTATTTATTTATTTATCCAAGTCTTTTTACACAAGCATGTACTGTATACTTATACATAACTACCTGTACCATGTGCGATAGCTACTTTTTTCTTTTATACAATACAATACACTACAATACATCCTGATTTATAGAGCGCTTTCAAAACAGCTGCAGCTATAACAAAGAGCTTTACAAAACAGTTAACACAAAGTAAAATAAATAACACACAACATAAAAACACGGACAGTCGTGCAATCTTTTTGTAATCTTGCAGAACAGTGTAAGAGGAAAAGTATCAAATTCCCCATTGCCTCGGTATTCATAGCATGGCAGTATTTAGATTTCCAAATGCATGCTGACTTTAAAATACAGTAAATACTGTACCGGCTTGGACCACATTTAGCATAACCGCAGGTAGGCTAACATGGGAGTTGGGTCTGTGGCAGGTAGGGAGCTGACACCTCTCGGCGAGATGCTGTCAATGCAGCTGTTACATGGACAAACAAACTGCGGAAAGCGCTTTACACCGCAACAGTACAATTAGCCACGTTACGTGCACAGTGCACACACCAAAGCGATATAGATTAAGTTACTTCACCAATGCGTGCAGCGAATGAACTGGGGGGAACGTACGCAGAATTTCAGCTGCCAGTCGCCGGCCGAGAAAACCTCTCGCACCAGCCGGCTTCCGGGGATTGAGAGAGTCTACATCGGCTGACGGGTGACGGCACGGCAGACGTCGCTTCTGTGGTTCGGCCAGGGGGAAAGGGCGAACTAGCACATCTTCGCCGATATCCGCCTTTCGATTTCGGACGCTCCGATATGTCAAGAAAACTACAGCGGACGGAAATCTGCGCCGACTGCAGTGCGCCAGGTAGAGAATCGAAACACTGGGGAAATTGTTACCCGGTTGTATCAGCGCAATACCTCGGGAGAGCGACACGTTTCGAAGAATGGGGCCGAGATTGGGCGCTCTTTCTACGGCTGCGTAGAGCAGGAAAACGGCCAGTGCTTCGAAGCGTCGCTTAGGCCTCACATATTGTGCGAAAATAGGCGTGTTTTAAACACAAGATAACGTTAGCCAATTGTAGCTAACCATTGTTTTACCTTGGAAGACAGACTTGTATGTTGATTTGGCAGGAAAGGATGTATGCGCGTACACGATAGCGTAATGTCGTACTGTTTAAGATTTGCATCGCTTTTTGATCCGAAGAGGTTTGTTTTGATTTTTGGGGCAGAAACAGTCTGAGCTGAGTAATTTGCCGAATCTCACCCTTTCTGTTGTGCTTTTTTAAATTGAATACAATGCTAATGCATAGAATAAATGCAGAGTTTTTTATTCCAACGTGTTTCGAGTTTATTTGGAATTTGAAGCACTTGTTTGTTGTGTTTTGAATCGTTTCGTGGTCATTGTTGCTAGTTGAGCTAACGCCAAGCTCGCTCACCAACTTTGGCTAAATGACAAGTTTTCCCAAGATGTTATAGTTTATACGTTCAATGTCAGTCATGTGTAGCAATATTCATTTATATTTCACAGTTTATTTTAATGATTCATAGAACTCAATACAAAATCTCGACACATTAAACATGTCTTTTGAAATTTTCATTTGCCACAATTATTGTACTGTACAACTGAGTTTTATTTATTATGTTGCGTGGAAGTCATGTACGCCAATGACATTTACTTTCTTTGACTTTATCCGGCAAAAATGGAAACAAACACACAAGCGACATTTATTTACATCTCACTAAAGTCTAATAATCATTAATATGACTGCTCAGTAAACAAGTCCTCACGTTTAGTTCGGACTCTGGCTCATGATTATTGATGCTTGTGTGTGTTGCCTGTATTCATTCATGTGTACATGCATTACAACAGCTGCTCTTTGCCTGCTGATGCCTCTGGTTGCAAAGCATGTGTATTCAAAGCTGTCAAAATAGCTTTATGGCCCCAGCACTCCGTGCAAGATGGCTACAACTTGCAACATTTTTTCATTTACATCTCAGCATCTTGCTACTGTCCATGTCAATAAACGAACAGGCACTTTCGAACATCAGTTATTGTTTAACTGATGTTCGAAAGTGCCTGTTGACTAAGGTGTAATTCACATTGATTTAATAATGCAAACTGTGTGCTTCTTTTATTTCTTCTTAAGAGTTTTCCTTTTCAGCTTGTGCTCCGCTCTTAGAAAGAGCTATGAAGTGGGCACAGTCTCCACGTGCCCACTTAACAGTGCGCGACAGCCTTTTGCATGGACTCCAGTGAGTCAGTTTTTGCTCCCATCAAGTAGTCCGTGTGCCTCTTCTGTGCTGAATTGGTGAATTTAAAGGGAATGAGAGGAGCCACTTCCATTGGCTGCTTAGCTCGTCGGCTGTGTTCATGCCCACAAGCACCCGTCTCTAAATGTGCTCTAAATCTACTCCACCCATCCGCAAAGTTCAACTGCACTTGGCATTCGATTTGCGTCCTGCACGAGAATAGGGCCCCAAGGGTCCTGCTGTAAGTAAAGGTCAGATGAGATCTACACATTCCAGTATGTTTTATAGACGGCCTGGGATTGGCTGGCGACCAGTTCGGGTGTACCCTGCCTCTTGCCTAAAGTCAGCATCGATATGGCTTCAGCTCTTAAGCGACACAGAGAATGGATGGATGCACTGTCAATGGCTGCTTGTAAAGAAAGCCTGAAGCTTGTTAAACCATTTTTAGTGTTGAAAGGTGTCACTGTCACGTAAACCATGTTTACAAAGCTCATAAAACCCACGCATATTGTTGTTTTTCAGACCCGGGCTGGACCAGTATCAACCGAGGTGTACTGATCTGCGATGAATGCTGTTCAGTCCACCGCAGTTTAGGTCGCCATATCTCCATCGTCAAGCACCTGAGGCACAGCGGATGGCCGCCTGCATTAATGCAGGTGAGAGTGAGGGAACATTGAGGGGGCGGGGACATGGATGGCCATTCCAAAATAAGAATAAATGCTTCCTAGAGTTGGCCGGTATCACCTTTGATGTCAATTTAGATTGGTTAGCAATTTGCAAAAATAACATACATGTTGGTACTGACCAACAGTATCGATCACGTATGTCAGGCTCACTTCAAAAAACATTTCCTTTATATCAATGACTACTTACCTATTAGCCAGGGCTTTGGCAGAATCTTTTGATTTTACACGACATTACAGAAAAGTACAACAAATTGCCAATAGGTACGATTTTCCGCGAATAGCTGAGGATAAGTTCTATGGGAATCAATGCAAATGAATATAGAACAGCAAATTGGCAGGGCTTCACTGTACTGATCGAACAAGATTGTCGGTTTGTTTTGTGATTGATGCAATATTTTATGTGGTCACTGATACCGGTAATATCAATTTGTTGCTTTTCAGTTCTTCCCAATGTTTTACTGGGTCAGTTTGCTTGTGCTTGTAAGGTGTGTGCTGCTCAAGGTGAAAGCCATTAACTGCCCTGCTTGTGTATTTGTTCAGATGGTTCAAACGTTGGCTGGCAATGGGGCCAACTCCATATGGGAACACAGTCTTCTGGATCCCGCTCAAGTGCAGAGCGGTCGAAGGAAACCCAACCCGCAGGACAAAGTCCAGTAAGCATAGTCCCTCACTACCTTAAATACTATTGTATGGTAATACCACAATACATTCATTCAGTAGTTTTCATTGACAAAATAATATTTATGCAGTCACACCAGTTTCTTTACCTAGAATAGCTTTGCAAATATTAACTCCTTATAGTTGCAATCTTGTATTCTGTATTAGTATTATCATCATCATCATCATCATCACCATCACCACCACCCCCACTACCACAAAATCCCTTTGAGGTGTACATTTTTGTACAATTGCCCCACCTACAGTCCCACAAAATCTGAGTTCATCAGAGCCAAATACCAGATGCTGGCCTTTGTGCACAAGCTACCCTGCCGCGATGACGACGGCGTGACCACCAAGGACCTCAGCAAGGTGGGTGCTCAACTGCGGACCCTTGAGTCATCGTTTCAGCCTGATTATAAAAATTGGAGTCGGACATAATGTTGAATTACATACATGTGCAAGCACAGTGGATGTTTAATTTCCAGATGTCAGCGGGTGGTCCCACACGTAAAACGTGGATGCATAGACACGTGTGCACACACGCAAACTAGCTTATTAAACCCCCATGGCATAATGTAAATTGAATGACAAAGCAGGATGGAATAATGACCTGCGCTGCTGCGTGGCTTCAATGGGCCAATAAGGAGGATGTGCCTGTTTCTATCTCGGCCTCATGTTTTATCACCCCCTCTTGTGTCCTTTTCTCTCTCCGTGGATTCCTCTGCCTTTCATTGTTTTCCTGTCAGCAACTTCACTCAAGTGTGCGAACAGGAAGTTTAGAGACGTGTCTTCGGCTGCTGTCCCTCGGCGCTCAGGCCAACTTCTTTCATCCAGTATGCAAATAACACACAGGATTTCCTAAACTGACCGCTCTAATTTAGGCCTGCTGCTTGACACTCTTTTTCATCTCCCCAGGAGAAGGGTACTACACCTCTCCATGTGGCAGCCAAGGCAGGGCAGATTTTACAAGCTGAGCTACTAGTGGTGTACGGCGCTGACCCCGGAGCACCTGACATCAATGGACGCACACCCATGGATTACGCCAGGTAAAGACTGGTAGAAAATCGTTAAATCACACTCCGTGCGTGTTGGCATCCGGTGTAAACTGTGAAATGTATTCCAGAACTAAATTGGTCTTGTGTGTTTTAGGCAGGCGGGCCACATAGAGTTAGCCGAGCGACTGGTTGAATGTCAATATGAGTTGACGGACAGGCTGGCCTTCTACCTTTGTGGCCGGCGCCCAGGTAAGCCATCGCAGGAACAGGCAGTTACTATACAAAAGGGACAAGTAGTTTGTACACTTAGATTTATGTGCTTTTCCCTTCAGACCACAAGAATGGCCATTACATCATCCCTCAAATGGCAGACAGGTATGGACCAAAAAGTTGGTGTTTTCTACTCAATGCCTTTTTATGATTAGATAGTATAAAACAGCCTTGGGATTCCTGCAGTTTGATGCAGTTGAGTACTGTGACCAGAGGGTGGCACCGGATTATATTTTAGCCCACATTTAAAAGCCGATAAAGTAGGTGCTTTGGATTGCAGGTCAATATTTAGATACTGTGCGTTTAAATTTTTCATTTTCATCAACAGGAAGTTTGATTCAATGTCCAAGAAGTGCGCTATCATATAAATCAAACATTCACAGCGTCGACAATAGATGCTGAAGGGTTGACAGCCAAATGTGCAATACGCATCACTCGTGTATTACAAAATCTTTTTGTTGCCGAACAGAACGTTATTGTAGGACCTGCCTCCCACGTCACTCGATCTGTTGAATGGTATTTGCGGATGATGACAGTCTAAGCCGGTTCTCCACCCTTCTCTCTGTCTATTTCTTTCTTTTGCTCACTCGTTTTCTGTTCTCTCCATTTTGCTTCGCTCGATGGAGCCAGAGCTCGTCCTAAGTGCCCAACACAGAGGTATCTTTACTTTCTTGTTCTTCTTTCCCCCCCAGAATTTCTCTTCATTTTAAGCACCGTTTCCGCAACCCTATCTGTTGTACATTCCCTTGTTGTACAAAAAGCTCTCAAAGTGGGAAGCCAAACTTTCGGCTTTAATATCTTACAGTACGCTAGGAAACGAAGCAGCAGATTAAGTAGGGTTCATTAATAAAGTAGCAAGGCAACAGTTTGGCAACTTTTGGCTGCCCAGCTGTGCCTTTCACCACCTCAGGTTCATCCTCCCTCGGAGACGGTAAATCCATCCAAATCCAAATGTGCTTGTTCTCTCTGTCTCCCCACTTCCTTATCTCTTACTCATCTCTCCTTATCGCCATGTTGTCCAACATGTTCCCCAAAATGTTCAGCACCCTCCCTCCCACTGTGTGTCTACTCGGCGGTGTAATTACCTGTGCTGTGTGCTACCATTTTACTGTTGTTGTTTTTTTTTTTTGTTTGTTTTGTTTTTTGTTTCGTTTTGTTTTTGTAGTCTGGACCTCTCCGAACTTGCAAAGGCGGCCAAGAAAAAGCTGCAAGCGGTGAGTTCATTGGGGGAGATCAGTCGGATTGAACCAACGCATTGAATTTATTAGTTGGGATGGGTTTTTTCAAATCTTTTTTTTTTGTAGCCGTAACTGTACTTCAAAGGACGTCTCCTCCGATGTACACTCTTCACTCATGACAACTGTGAACAGAGGGTAGTTAGTTTACCTAAGGGCAGTCAGTAGAAATTTGGTACAACATTTTTCCAATTAAAAAAAAAAATGTATATCTTAAAATTCTGTTTTGTAGGTACACAAATCCATTTTTTATTCATTTATTTTTTTAACACTGTATCTGAGAGAATGTAAGTTCCTAAAAATATCTGCATACACGTGGACAAGAAAAAGCCGAAATGTCTGAGACCAAATCTTTGTGAAAATTGCCCTTGATGCCTCTCGCTGGGTCTTCAGTTGATATGTCTTTTTTTTTTATGTAATGATATTTACAGTATACATATTTGTCTTTGTATCTGTTGTCTGACAGCTGAATAATCGTCTGTTTGAGGAGCTTGCCATGGATGTCTATGACGAAGTGGATCGCAGAGAAAATGATGCAGGTGAGCCATGTCCCTTTTTTGTGGCGAAAATAAAGTAGCTTTCATCTGTTGACCTTTGCCAAGTAGCTGTTTGAATTTTAATAGTCCTCAAGAGTTTTGACGGGGATCAATTCAAAAAAGGAAAGGCAAAGGAAAACACGTGTTCGTAGACATTGAAAATTAGAAAGTAATTTTGGAGCAAAGGAAAAAAAGTTTTCGGAGTGAGGGAGGAGAAACAAGAGGGAGGAGGAGAGACTGCCTCCAAAAAGTGTCAAGTCTCCTCTTTGGCATTTTTTCTTATTCCCTCTGTGTTGAGAAGGAGCACGCAAATTCGCTCTTTTACTATTGCGCTCGAGGTAAGTGGGGCAAGGACACACACACACACACACACACACACACACACACACACACACACACACACACACACACACGAGGGCTGAGAACACAATCGTGCATGTTGCAGGATCTGTCTTTGCAGTATGTAACTGTGTTTGAGGATTTGGTTGGCTGTGAGACATCCAAGACCTTGTTACTTAACCACACACATTTATTTTTGGTCCTCTTGCATATGTCTCCAGTGTGGCTTACTACACAGAACCACAGTACTCTGGTTACGGAGCGAAGCGCTGTGCCTTTCTTACCAGTTAACCCTGAGTACTCCGCCACGCGAAACCAGGTAAACCAACACATATGAAGACTTTTGTTGAATGCACGAGGAAAGCTGTGAGAAAGTGTGAATCTGTAAGCATTTGCATCTTTTCTCCCCATCTTACTCCACTCAGTGTAAGGAACAAATCTTTCATGTCTTCTTGCATAGCTTATGTTTGTCTGTATTGCTTGTGAGCATAAACATGACATTTTTCTCACAGTTAAAAAAAAAAAAATCAAATTTATGCTTGTTTATTTTGTAATGAAAAGTTCACCGCGTTCGTAACCACAGTCTATTCTTGATGCAAAAGAGAATGGATACTTTGACACCAGAATAATAACTTTGGTTTAACTCCAGAGTAAGCTTTTTTTTCTAGTCTCTATAATGTATGCTTTTGCTCATATTCATGTATTTATCTACTCACTAATCATAATTGCATGTGTGTTTGTGTCTGTTCCAAACATTCAGTATGACTGTATTTTTCCACAGCGGCACATGGTCATTGACCACAGTAGTCTCACTGGCAGTGAACCATGAGCTCTAAAATGGATTACTATGCTGCAAAACCAATGAAAGATGATATATTTGAGCTGAATTTCAGCTCAGCGGTGAACCTTTTTTTTTGTTTTTGTTTTTTTAAATATGTTCCTTTCTCCCCTAGGGTCGTCAGAAACTTGCACGTTTCAATGCTCGGGAGTTTGCTACCCTCATCATTGACATCCTAAGTGATGCCAAAAGGAGACAGCAGGGGAAAGGTCTCAGCAGTCCAACCGGTGAGAAAATGATGGGAGGGTTACACTGCCAAAAGTTTGACCATACTTTGTTATGATTGAATATTTAGAATTGGGACATTCATTTAGCAATTGCTGCAAGCAGCCAATCATGTTGTGTCGTGCTTAGAAAGTCCAATTAGCGCATGACCAGTGATGGACAGTTTGAGCGGTTAGAGATCATCTTGCACAAGAGACGACGAGTGCTGATATTGTAATACAGTATACCTATCGATGGCATATGATGTATGTATGTGTTTTCTCCATAGATCCATTGGACCTAGGATTTGATGATGACCAGCATGACTATGATAGTGTAGCCTCTGATGATGACACAGACAGCGAGCTGACCACCCAAAATAACAACAACACCCAACGCAACAACCGTGCAAAGGTAGCCCACTTGAGCAAGAAAACTATTGTCGACTTCAAATATGAAGAATAAGCTAATAAGTTGGTCCCTGCATCCTACACAAGGGAGTGGCCTCTATTAGTGGTGCCACATAGCTCTCGAGTGACATCATATGGGGTCCTGTCAGAGAGGCATTCATTGTTCATTCAGAGGATAGAGGAAGGGGGGAAAAACTGACTCGAGTAGCACTGGAATAGTGCAGAAATGCAGGACACAAAATTGCGCTAGACAAGGAAATACATTGATTTTTTAAAATCAATATTCGTTTAAATGTCCCCAGTTCAAATGTACATAAAATGTATACTATACACAGTACGTATACACTACATTTCATATACTGACTATTTCAAACGATACTGTCTGTTTTCAGTAAAAAGAGTTTAGTTAGTAAGTTTATTGAAATCATACTTACTATTCATAAACTGTGTGTGAAGGATATTTGTTTTGGTCCACTTTTGGGAGTGCAATGTTCTAAGGTCACAGGAAGTGGGGAGAGGTAGGTGGGTGGTGGATGTTGCATAGAGAGAGCAAGAACCAAAGCTCTTCTGTGTGTGTGTGTGTGTGTGTGTGTGTGTGTGTGTGTGTGTGTGTGTGTGTGTGTGTGTGTGTGTGTGTGTGTGTGTGTGTGTGTGTGTGTGTGTGTGTGTGTGTGTGTGTGTGTGTGTGTGTGTGTGTGTGTGTGTGTGTGTGTGTGTGTGTGTGTGTGTGTGTGTGTGTGTGTGTGTGTGTGTGTGTGTGTGTGTGTGTGTGTGTGTGTGTGCAATTTTTGGATCAGCTGCGGCTCTGGCCTTCAGGAAGCTATCCAGCGCTTGCGTTTTCACACTGCTCCTCTCTGTTTTGATTAAATACCATCTGAAGTGAATTCAGAGATATGTCCCTAATTACATTATACACGTTTGAAGATAACGTCTGGAAACGTGCAAAGATATAGTTTTTAAAAAGCATACATTTAATAGTCAGTCATTTGAAAAGTGGCATGAATGAATGACATACAATGAACAAACACTGAAGAAATGTGCTGATCCGCATGAGTGTCTTTATTTTGTTTCTGTATCTTTCCGCCTCCTGTCAAGCAGAGTATGGACTCATCTGATTTGTCCGATGGGCCCATCACTCTGCAGGAGTACCTGGAGGTAAAGAAAGCCCTGGCCTCTTCAGAAGCCAAGGTGCAGCAGCTGATGAAAGTCAACAACAACCTCAGTGAGGAACTCAGGCGGCTTCAGAAAGAGGTAGGAAGTGGAAAGGAGCCTTGAATGTACAGTGCATTTCAGAACTGAAGGAAGTTAAGGACAATAAATATTACATGAGTGTGGATTGTGATATTGGGCATGTAAAAGAAGAAGTCCTTATGAAAGAGCCTAAACAGCTGTCCCGTGGTATCCCACGTTTTCTTTAATAGCACTCACCTGGTCATATTTGCTTAATTTGGTCACTTTTAGTTGGGGTTTTCAATTCTCTCATTGTATTATCTGAGGCAGCATATTCATAGTATTTATTCATGTTTGCTTGACCAGTATATTGAACAAGCAAAGGGTCAGTCTCCGACTGTACTTTGGTTGCGATTGTCCAGTCTAACCGGTCAAGTCACGCTGCTGGATGTTTAGCGGGCTTTGCTCTCACCAGATTCTTGCGTAGGTACACATGCACTGTCGAATGACATCCGAAACAAGAGGCTGTACTAGTGATACTTCAGTTTTCTTGGCACTGCCAAGATTTATTACCGTAATTTAGCAGTACCTTTCTTAACATTCCAGTTGACAGCACGGCGGTTAGCGCCTCACTGCAAGAATGTTCCGGCTTCGTGGTTCAAATCTCTCTGTTTGGAGTTTGCAAGTCCTCCCTGTGCTTGTGCGGGTTAACGTGGGTACTCCAGTTTCTTCCCATCGGCCAAAGGTTAATTGTAAATTTGAGACTATTTGTAATTGAGTTCAGCATTAGGCGTAGAAAAAAAAGTAGTGTGTTTCCGGTAACCCGACCGACCGAGAATTTCTACCTCGAACAAAAACTTTACGGTCGCCATTTTTTTTCAAACCTTTTACATTTTTGTGTAATAATAATAATAGTACATTTCATTTACAAGCGCCTTTCAAAACACTCAAGGATGCCAAAATTATAAATAATAAAAGGAAAGATGAATTTAGGGCGTTCACATCGGTGCAAACTCTCGCGATATTCACGTTGAGCGTGCGCGTGGTTTACCCTGTCGTCTGTCAACAACATTGAATTGTGGCGGCCGCCACGATCTCCGACAACAGTTTAAACCGCGTTTTGTGTGTCGCAGTCGCATGCTCGCACCATAATCTTAAGAAAATAGCATCCAATCGAAAAGATTCAGCGAACTATTTGACGAACACCACGGACCGTCTAGGACGCGGGATGCAGAGGTAACGAGACACCCAGCCGGGGGGTACCCAACTCTCTCGCCGCCTTTGGCGGCGAGCGGCGGTTTCAATAATAGTAAAAATGTCTCCTTGTTTTATGTTTTATGGGTATTTTGTTTACATTTTTGATGGGGGGCAAAAAAAAAGATTTTAAAAAACAGTTGTCCGACCTACCGACCCTATGCTGAAATTTCATGTTACCGGAAACACACTACTTATTTTTCTACGCCTTAGCACTAGCAACGTTGTTAAACAAAGCATGTCTTGTATTAAAACATAAAGTGAATGTAATTTTTGTTGTTGTGTGTTTAGTTAACAGTATGCTCCAAAATGGTGCCATTAATAAATGGATTGAAGAATGCTTGGGGAGGACAGAATTACATACACATCAAATGCTTGCAGCACAAGCAACATGGTGTACATTTTCACAACGTTGGGATCCTTCAAACACGGCGCACTCTTCAGCACATGAATTTTTCTTCGATTGTTTTTAAGATCACGAGAAGCCAAAATTGATGTTCTCAATTTAGATTGTATTAATTGCCCTGCCCTACTGACAACTACATTGAATAGTCAAATACATTCCCGGCAATTTTCACTGATCTTGAATATACATTTTATTGGACACCTCCATCCCTCCTCAGCACCTTGTCCCTATCTCATCATGTAACATGTCAGTGTAACGAGTCATTACCACACATCTGTCCCTCCCCACTACTGATATCACTTAATACCTGAGGTCCTTTGCATCCCTATACTATACCTGTGCTTATGAATGTTTGTCTTGACGATTGAGTTGATGCCCGCCCCCTTCCCTTCAACCTCCCCATTTACGCCCCCCCCCCATCCTTCCCGGTTCCCTTCCTCCTGTTATGTAGATCACACGGATGCAGACAGAGAACAGCGCGCTACGGGGTGGCCAGCACGCTGGGGGTCCAGTGGGCCATGGGGTCGGTGGCCCTGGTGGAGGAGGAGGAGCAGGGACCAGCTGGCTGGGTGGCGGGATGCGAACAGTAATTGGTGGAGGTTTGCCCGTATTGGGGAAAGGACTTGACCACCCAGGGCTCACGGTGCCCTCCTCAGCCACCCCGCAGTCCCATCCCCATCGGAGAGACCGCCAGGCCTTCTCCATGTATGAACCCGGGGCTGCCCCCAACCCCACGGCCCATGGTCCCCCAGCGCTGGACTCCCCGGCAGCCCGCCTGCAGCCCCTCAACATACCCAGCGTAAGTTAGAAATTTCCCTTCCTTTTGGAGGCCCTAATTGGCTCTCCTTGGCCTGATTAATGGGTGGTAGTCGAATTCCTATGTCACCATTTCTCTTTGAATCATTCTCTTTCTGCACTTCCGCTCCTCATCTTTGTCTTTCAGACACCATATTGTGATTTCCCAAGTGCCAAAATAATTCAACCCTGTAATGTACCTTTTAGTCATTCGATGGGCTAATTGCAATATGTGCTTTCCGAATAAGAAAGATGGAAAATAATAAATGTCTCTATTTGTCTGGTGCCTCGTCACACCAGCGATGCTCCTTCCTCTCCTACACACTTTTACATTCACATTTTCAGCGACGTCTCCCCTGGTTAGCTCCTTTAACAGCCGCATAGCGGTACGTAATGACTATTTGCGCATACAAGAGCAGTGTTAAATAATCTGCCTTTCCAAATAAAATATCTTCGTTATTGTCATTGTAGTTTGCTATAGTATAGAACTGAACGGCGTTATTCCCAGAGCTGTCTTTACCCTGCATTTTCGTGTACGTAATTAGTGACACGAGTGACTAAAACATAAACTACAGCTCCACAACATGCTACACCACTTTGAACTACAATCCCAATTATGAACATTGTTAAATTAAGTCCTTTGTGACAGGGAAATTTGAACGTTATCTTTAGAAAAGGAAGGCAGAATATTTGATACAGCCGTTTTTGTGTTGTTTTTTTAAAATAAGTTATTAGGTTGTAAGAGTGGCCAGCCAGTGTCCAGCATATACCCATTTACCATTTTATAGACATGATCCGTCAGGTCATCCGGCATCAATCAAATGATCACCATATCGTCATACCTCTTCACCAAAGACTTACCTTGTTTGTCTTTCTGTCTGCCTCCTCACCTGTCTGTCTCATGCTCACTGCAGTGCAGCCATGCATCCTCCGGATGTAAGCATTCTGCCTGTCATTGTTTCGTTTGCCACTCATCTTCACACTGTGCTTGCCCTCTGCTTATGATGTGCTGTAGCACTGGGGGAACATCAGTGTCATCTGGTCTTTTTTGAGACTATACTGTGTGTAACTTTCCACCTGTTAGTTGTGTAGCTAATGCCTACACAAGTGTTTGCTAGAAGAGTTACCGTTAGAAGGCCTACTGTGTTGATTACAGCAATCAAACCGGCTCTTGCTGACGCTTCATCTTTTTTTTCCTGCTTTCTCTCACCCCCTCACCGATATCACGTTCCTTCCCTCTACTAATCTTCTACCCATTATTTTGTCCATTGCTGTCATCCCATCCCTCTCTTCCTGTATCCATCCCTATGCTCCCCTCTGTTCACAGGTAAGGAAGGGTAGTACAAGTGGTTTAACTTCGTACGGAGGACACCATTTGTCTGGATCTTCAGAAATGGGCCGATACATGGTGAGCTCTTAAAGGTTTGCGTGTTTTCATACCAGAAGACAGAGGACACGGGCAAAGAAGGATGACGGTATACCGCTTCTTTGTAGTTCCTGGAGTTAATTTCACTTTTGTCATGATGCTTCACCAGTGTCTGCTTGCATTTCCTGACACTGAATTAGTGTGCTTTGATTTTTGGACAGTTGCTCTAAAAAAAAAAAAAAAAACTTGTTAACCCACAAAACTAATGATACTGTACATCGGTGAAAGGTCAGTGATCAATTGTGAACCATAACCCCGCGTTGTTCATGGGGGAAAGTGCTTATAGTCATAGTTGAAACTGTAAATATACTACAAACTATGATCCAAAAACACTATCATATCATATCGAACCCATCTTATAACAAGCCTAAAAAAAAAAAGCTTATATCTAGCTCCTGTGCATCCCAATTTCTTTGGAATTGGGTTTTTATATCTTCCCATGGAACCGAGTATCCAAACAATTCTTCAGTCATCTGATTGATTACATTTACTGTAGTTCACTTGTTGGGCCTGTGTGAATGTTCCAAGAAGCTGCATCTGCAAGAAGTACTTGTTTGCAGTATTGATCCTGAATGAGTGATGAGAGCCTAATGTTCAATGAGGTGAATGATAACGACGCCTGGGGGGGTTGTGTGTCCCTCCCCAGACTTCCAAATCGGATAAGCATGGCAGTGGTACTGACAGCGACTACGACAACACGCAAACGTACGACCCCTCAATAAGGTCAGACTCACTTTTTGTCACTGCGTACAGAAAATGAGACGGGGTACTCTAAAAAATGTGCATGTCTGGTTTATTGAAGACTCTAAATTTTACACAGGTGTGATTGGGTACTTATATGTGCCCTGTGAGTGACTTGTCCACCTCTCACCCAAAGTCAGTTGGAATTGGTTCTAACTCAGCCTTAAGAGGAGAAACGGTATAGAAAATACAATACATGGATACATGTCCCAAGATGTTGACGATTGTGTATTTTGCTCTTTTTAGCATGGGTCGCAGCAGCGAGGAGGACGGGCGTGGCGAGGCTGAGGAGGGAGGCGGTGGTGAGATGGGTGATCCAGACCCCACCTTGCCATGCACGGAGGACGTCATACTGAAGACTGAGCAGGTGACCAAGAACATCCAGGAGCTTCTCAGGGCAGCTCAGGAGTTCAAACATGACAGGTGAGATGCCAACACCCCACTAATACTGCAGTATTAGGTATTGCTTGCTTTATGTACTAAATAAAAGTGTGCTACTTTCAATAGAAGTGTTGTAGCTAACTAAAATAATACAAGATTCAAGTGTTAGGTCGAATAAAAATTACTGTACTCAATTACTGTTAAAAAAATGTCACTGTGTAATTTATCTACATATTTTCTGTTCTACAAGCTGTCATGAGTCCAAATAAATCTGTGGTGTAAGTGGAAGAACCATCTTGCTTTAATTGTGTTTTGGCGTTTAAATCTAATCATTCTCCTCAGCTTTGTACCGTGTTCTGAGAAGATCCACTCTGCTGTCACTGAGATGGCCTCACTCTTTCCCAAAGTAAGTTTCCCCACATTTTTTGTTTCTTCTTCACCTCTTTTCTTTAGAATGGCAATTGCAGAGTAACCCACTCTATAATATAATTACAGTCTCTTACCAATTTGTAACGCCATGACAAACATTACTAGATAGTCAATAGACGACCGTAATTTCCGCTCTACAAAACGCACCTGATTAAAAGCCGCAACAGCTACATTTAGCCACAAAAACGAATTTGTATATAAATCAACCATTTTGTACCGTATTTTCCGCAATAAAAGCCTTCCATTTTCTTAAAAGCTCACAGCACGCCTTAAAATTCGATGCGCCTTGTGTATGGTCATTACGGTAATATTTCGACCACAAAATGGCACCTTGCCGGAGACATGCTGACAACGCAGAGTTCAAACTTAAGGCAATCGGGTTACGCAGTTGAACATGGAAATAGAGCAGTGGCATGAGAGTTCAACGTTAACGAGTCAAGGTTATAACTTGCTGTTGGTTAAGTGAACTGTGTCGCTGCTTGAAGTTTTACTGACATCTGATCGTTCTGTTGGTGTTTCCTTGAGCGTAGCTCCATCTGGTGGACGCATTGTAAATTGCGTCTCATAATGCCCAATGTATGAAAAAAAATTACAAAATAGGCCATTCATTGAAGGTGCGCCTCATAATCCAGTGCACCTTTTAGTGTGGAAAATACGGTATGCATTTCCTCCACTTATTTTCTGTTGATCCTTCAGCCATTTGAACGATCCTCTACTCAATTAAAAACGTTTGCCCTCGTGTCTATTTGTATAGCGCCCGGCCCTGGATGCAGTCCACAGTTCACTCCGCCTGTTGGCCTCCAGCGCCTCGCGCTTACAGGTGGAGTGCCGCAAGGCAGCGCCCTCGGAGCCCGGCGCTCCCGCCGTGGACTATCAGCTCCTCACTCAGCAGGTCATCCAGTGCGCTTACGACATAGCCAAGGCCGCCAAGCAACTGGTCACCATCACCACTCGAGAGAAGAAACAGTGACACACTGCAAAATGCTGAGAGAAGGGTGGGTAAAAGAGGAAAGGGGGCAGGTCCAGTGTGGTCACACTATTGGGTGACGGAGAAGATGGGCGGGGAAAGACAAGTTTGGACTATGCATGGAAAGGAATCGGATGAAAATGTTGCGGATTAAATGAGCACAGAGAAGGAACGGTCGGAGGGATGCAAAATGGAAAATGACAGGTTTCTGAACGACGTGTAAGATAAATGGCTTTAAGTGCGATGCCGACAAGAACGCATGATGGTGCTGATGTACAGGTAATCGCATCGTTGACATGTTGCAGCTTCCTTTATACCCCTGCCCGTTGTTCTTCATCCCAGCTTCGGACCAACACTCAACTGTGACAGCCCGTCTTTTGCGCTCCCTTGCCTTACTTGGCTGGATTAGTGGACCCCCACTCCACAGCTCCATGCATCGTCTTCTCCTGTTTGCCTCCCGCAAAGGCGTTCCACCCTGTTGCGGAGGTCCATCACGGCATGTTCTGGCATGTTTCTTTCTCGGTTTCCCTTTGAACAGGCAGATTTGGAATGGATCGACATCTCTAAAAACAATTAACACTGGAATAATTGGGATGTATTGTTTTGTTGTTGTTGTTTGTTTGTTTTTTAATTGATATTTTTACTGATTTGTTTCATGTTAGTCGTCGTCTCACTTATGATTCTCATTTAGTGGCGCAGGGAGACTTTGTTCACCCTCTTACTGGGATTTAGCTGAAACAACCTGTGAAGAGTCCTGAGGATTTCTCAAGCACTCTTTTGGAGTGACATTTGCTCCTTTAAAGAGACACTCAACGGCTGAGATTGGTATCAGGTGCCAAAGCGTTTGGATTGAATGGTCAGACCAAAAATCCTTTGGTCTTGTTTTATGACAGGACCTGGACCGCAATGTTTTAATCAAACCTCAATTGTCTTTTATTGTCCAATTTTTTGTGTGTGTCTGTCTGTGTCTCTTATAATTTGCCTCATTTTACCGCTCCAGTGGAATCATCTCATTATTAGTCATTGTCAAATGTTGCAGTTCAGCAGTCCGGAACACCATTGCAAGATATGTTTTGCTGATCTATATAATTTGTTATTGATTTAATGTTCAATTTTTTTAGCTGCCTGGTGAGCACAATCAAGCCTGTGTTTTCTTTTTCTTAATTCTGCGTCGGTGTGGTCTTCTGATTTGGCCCACGGAATTTAACAATCTCTGAGGTGAAAGAGCATTGTGAACACAGATACCAGTAGTTGGCCTTGTACAGGTGACAGAACAAGCCTGCTGGCTTTCTCACCCTCAAAAACGCAGTTAAGACTTAACATTTGACCTTGCCAAGTCCCATCCAGCACTTTGAATTCATGGACCACCTTCAGCACTTCAGCCAACTTTTTCAAATTGCTCATTTGATTTGCTCGCGTCATATCTGTCGCATGTCTCTGTAGGTGAGGGCTGATTGTTTGCCATGACCTAAAACGACTCTTGCAATGTATCATTGCTTGATACTGAATGCCTTTGCACACGATCATCTCCTGTTTGACTGGCTGCAATGTTCTGACTGCTGCAACAATAGATCGACAAGGCTTCTCCCTCGCTAAAGTTTTAGACCAGATCCGTGTGTGTGTGTTTATGGCTATTTGTTAGTCCAAGTGGGCTTTAGGGCGTGAGTGCTAGTCACCAAGCATCCAGTTAAGTTCTGCCTTGAAAGTTTACTTGCACAGTGGCGGGAACGAAGCTAGCAGGTGGACTCACATCCACAGCGCTCAATGCACTCTCCTCACGGTCATACTTCATGCATTAGGCGCTTGATGCAAAGGCTGCCTTATGTGTGGCGTGGTGCAATAGGAAAAGGTATGAAGCATGCTTGGGTTCAGCACTAAAAATCATCTCAGAGTAGCTTGGGGAGGGAGAAAAAAAAATGCACTTGGCACCTCTCAGTACCTTGATAAGTGGACACTAAGTAGAGTGTGAATGTTGACTGGTTTCATCTCATTGTGCCCAGCAGACTTTTTATTTCTCCATCTGCGCATACTTTTAGCATTTAACAAAAAAAAAAGGTCATCGGCTGGACCAAGCCTTCCATCAGCCAGTGATTTATTTGAGCCTAGCCCAATCCAGAGCCACTGGCCGTGCACTGTGGCCTGTTGGGTTGCTGTCCTTGAGCATCACCCCACGGGCATACATTTTGGGAGATGTGTGACGGGAGCATTGTCTTTTAACAGAAAAACACTAAGAAATATGTATAAATGTAGAGACACAGAACAATGACTTAAAAAGGTCAGTTGTAATGGAAACTCATAAGCTGTACATTTGTAATAAAATAATACAAGTTAATTGTCGATGGTTTGGCTGTTAGTTTTTTTTCCAGCTATTGTTCAAAAGAATACTGTAATTACTTTTATATCATAACAGGGTTCTACATTAACTCATTCACTGCCAGCCTAGTGAAAATATATGACATACATTTTTCACTTCTATCGCTGTCAGTGGCGGCGAATGAGTTAATGCACACCACCAGTGTTACTTAACTCATGTACTTAAACCTTCATATGTAAGAACTACACATGCAGTATTATACTGCAACAATGCCTGGTTGTGAAAACATGATCAGGCGACTTGATAGTTGTTGCACAAATGTATAAAAATAATGTACCGGTAATACAAAATATACAACTTTGGAATTTTCAGATTGGTGGTTGGGTTGTTAAAAAATGTTTTGTTTTTTTTTCCTTGCTGTGGCATTCACAAGCAGTCCCTTTTAGTACGTAATGACATCTGCCTGTGGACACCACAGTTCCAACTAAAAAGTTCCGTCATTTGTCTATATGTACTCATCCGAGCTTGAGGAGCTCAGCAGGAGTGCACACTCTTGTCTTCGGCCTCTCTTCCGCCTCCTCTTTTGAATTTGCATCCGTCTATGGATAACGTCTGGAAGACAAAAATTGCAGTTAAAATGAGATACTGTCTGAAAACGTACAACAGTTTTTTTGACGTGTGCCAAGTTACCAACCTGCCACGCTTTCGTAGTCTTGCTGTGGATCGTGCCAGTACAGACTGGGCATGGTCCTCCAGTGTCGGTAGAGGCGCGTGTGCAAAACGGACAGTGTGAGGAGAACCAGCAGGAAGCCCAGCGCCGCCGCGGCCCACACCGCCTCGTTGGACCTGGGGGTCCTCAGCAAGTTGCTGCTCACAAACGTGGCTTGGCCCTCGGAGTCCCTGAAGCAGTCGCACTGTTGCCCTGTGGTGCAGGTGTCACAGCCGTCCGTGTTGGCCGGGTCACGCCGCCGTTCTTGTTGGATGTGTTTTGGAGCCACGGACTCGTCCAGCCCCTTTAGTGAGTTCATGTCACCTTTTTGCGCCAACTCTCTCTCTGTCAAATCTACGACTTCATTTTCTTGTGTTTGTCTGTCTGCAGTGGCGCTGTGTTTAGCAGAGAACCTCTGTTTCACTGTAGGACTTGTGGCTGCTGCCCAGCGTCCATCAGTTTCTGGAACCTTGATGAGTAAAATCCTCTGCGTCGGCCCCGACACTCGAGACCCAAAAGGGGTTGCAGGCCTGGATGACAAATCCTGATTTTGGATTTTCGTCGTAGATGCACTTTTCCGCAGACCAGACTGATATGTGAGAACCGCAGTCCCTGTCGAGTGTGTCCTTGGTCCATGTGCGTTGCTGTTTTTCAGGTTCCTCAAAACATCGGACACGTGAAATGTTCCATTTAATTTCACATCATCCTGTTTTGGTGGTATCGCAGCTCTTTCCTGCCTCTGCCTTGATTCCCCTTGAGATTCTTGCCCATTTCTGTTCTTTGCAGGGGGGACTTTGTCCGCCTTTATCTTTCCTTTTGGCCATGATGAGATTATCTGCTCACAGCACTGCCTCACAGACTCCTGTGGATTTGGACAAACACATGCTTGGAAACATCTCCCGGAGGTAATCTTTTCTTCTTTTTTTTAACCCTCTCAGTCAGATTTTATATAAGTGTGAGTGGATGGATAGATGCTTACATATAAAGATGTGGTCAGATATGGAAACGGGTATCATACCGACACAAAAAACAAATGTAATGTGGTAGCACCATTCCAGACAGAGTTGAACTTGAGGCGAGTTCTTTCAAATAAAAAGAGATCATCAAATGTAAAATAACAATGTTTAACGTTTACTGCTAGTTTTGCTGGAATTGGATCCACTCCCGCCGTGACCCGGGCGTCGCAGAAGTAGGTGGGCTTTTCAGGAAGGAACACTTTTATATCCTAACATCCTCAAAAGAAAACTAAAACAAACAGTTCAAACTCCAACCTTGGGTTCTGAGCGGCATCCCTCTCCACGTGTGCGTCTGTATCCATGTTGGTTTGTCGCGCGCGTCAACAGGAAGTTGTATTTGCCTATGATCGGACTACCCGAGGTCGTCGTGCTCTGCAGCCAATCACAAACGTCTGAAGAGGCCGCAGTGGAAAGCTCCAATGTTCTCCCCCAAGACACCAAAGCTACAGGCTGAAGACAGACGCGATTGCACATTCAGTACTTTAACTGTTAGCCCATAAATTGGAAACCGGAGGAACACATGAAAAGAACAGTGTTATTCCACAACCAATGCACTCGTTTCTCCCTGTGTTTCAGTCAGTGACTTGTTCCCTAACCATAGATTTGTTGAGCTCTGGGTGAGGGGTGACGATGTAGTCGTGTAGACATGAGCGGGCCAGGATGGACACTAGCGCACGCTCGCTGAAGGCTGCGCAGGGATGGAAGAGCAATACGGCAGCTCCGTGCTGGTAAATGCACAACAAAGAAACATATGAGACCAAATATTAACGCCATCAATTTCTGCTTGAAACACAGCTAATGTGTGACGGGAAGTCTTTCCAAAAAATAAATAAAAATTCTACTTGAGGTTGGAAGTTACTCACATGCAGGTTATTAAGCCACCGTTGAGGAGGACAGTACAAGTACTCTCCACTCTGTGCCTTGACTGGCCTGAAAGCACCGCTGCAATGCACACAGCATACAGTATGTACGCAGTCAAACAATGTGATGAACTATTTCACTTTGCTCAAAAATTCTGCTTTAAAGAGGAGAAATGCTTTGATACGACTGAAGAAGCAAAGACACACAAATAAATATCTGTACCAGTGGATAATACATGACAGCAAATCATATCAATCCACGATTCTGAATATTAAGCACTAGGAGAACGTGCAAACTCCACACAGGAAGGAGATGCTAACCACAAAACTGTGCACCACCTAAAACAAGATTAAGTATCAATGCTTGACTTTCTCGGGCAAACTGCATTGCAATAACAATGTAAAAACACAATGTTACCTGTTGGGGATGCTGTGGCGGTAGGAAATGGGTTCAGTCATGCAGACCTGCCAGGCAAGCTGTTAAAAAAAGTGGTCACAAATAACCCTCCTCCTCAGTTTGTTTCTCAAGAAAAGTAACAAGGTTCCTGGTTCAGTTTAACCGGGGGCATAAACACAATTGAATTCCATTCAACAAGTATTATAAGCGATTAAAAAATACATTTACTCTCTTTTTGACTGAATTTTAAGGGTGTCCATTTGATCAGCAACATAACAGGACTGTTAAGCACATTTAGTATTCAATACAGCCAGTGAGCCATCGCCCACACTCTTATCAGGTGGACAGTCTGGGACAATAATTACATAATAGCGACATTATTTTGGAGTGATCATAAGAGGCGCAAACTAAAGAGTCAGGGTCTTTTGAGGATCTAAAGTGAGGCTTTTGATTCATGATGGCCTAAAATGTACTGTTGTTGACTTTTGAAAGAAGCTGTGTCACAGTGGAGCACCGAAGGTCAGGGGACATTAAATGCAGCGTGACCTTTTGGCACTTAAATCACTCCATTTAATGAAGGTAGCGTGTTGGGTAAACATAGCGCTTGTTTGAGTGTTTGCTCACCTCGGGATCATACACTGTGTCGACACTGGGGAGCCTCTGTGAAGAGCAAAGAATGAAAATGGCTCAGGATTTGGAGACAGCATTTTGAAAAAGGGGTTTCCACAAGTGTGACAGTCTCGTGCTGTGGCGCGTGCCATCCAAGACATTGAGACGGATACACCATTTAGACTCTCCATTTGGAGCACATGAACATCCATCCATTTTATACTCTATCACGCGTGACCTTTTTAGGGTGCTGCAGCCTACAAGAGATGACTTTGGGTGAGAGGCGGGGCACTCTCTGGACTGAATGCACAATCAAAGGGCTCAAAAAGTCTCATAAAAGTAATAAGTAACTTATTACCCTGCACAGATGGTAATATTGTAAGGAAGTTTATAATGATAATATTACCGGTACTTTCAAACGCAGGTAACTAGTAGTATGAAATGTATTACACTTTACAAGTAACTTCACGAACAATTCTTATATATTTGACAAGTACAGTATTCAAAGACTTGATATCTGCCGTATCCATGGTTACCTGTGCGGAGTCATACCAAGCAGCAGTAGTAGGACAGCCCCAGTAGATTGCATCCGTTGGAAGATCCCTTTCCAAAAGCAGCTACACGAAAGACAATTGTCACGATATGACTTGGTCACGGATTACAACGATCATCATCAGCAGCAGGAGCAGCATTAATTTAATACAGTAATAATAAATCCCGACCTTTCCATTGTCACAGTCGGATGTCAGATACTCAGAGTTGACGTGCCGACCGAAAAAGAACCACAATGCGGCCAGCACGGCCACCGTGTGGTTCGGCATGCTCGTCAGTCATCCAGGTGGGAGATAAAAATGCCATGAAATGTCAGGCTGCGAAAAAAATGAAAGCAAGTTCTGAAACTTCACAACACATGTTCCAAGAACAAAGGCACGGTGCAAAAAAAAAAAATACCATGCTTATCATGTCGACTCCATTTTCTTAGTTTCAGATCATGTCGACTCCGTTTTCTTCGCTCTCCGTTTCAGACGGTGAGCGAAGTTTTGCACTTTGTAACCTATACAATTAGACGACGTTTTGACTAACATTGAAAGTGAGCATAACAAATACCATCACCAACGTCAACAACGGAAGTATTTTTTTTACTTTCAAAATAAAGGATTAGTAAATTATTGAATATTTGACAATCTGCTGCATGTCGTCGATTTTAAACAATAAATGTAGGTATTAAATATCTAAATTTCCAAGTATGTCTGAATAATTCAATCGAATTCCTTTTTCAAGATAAACATATCGCTCTTTAGTCTGAAAATGTCCTGATTGAAATTGATGACATCCGTTTACTTCGCTGCTCATGTACGGAAGGCGGAAGGACTCTAAATTACTATTCAACGGGTGTGCACTATGTTTTCAACTTTACATTTAAATAAAATAAAACCCCACTAAGTATGATACCTTGGATTTCAGTGCTGTGGTTTTACAATTTAATGTAGGTTTTTGTTTCTTTTTTTTAATGTTCTAGTCTAGCATAAGTTGACAGTCTTCTCCTATCACAGTGATTTCCATGAATAGACTTAATGTCTGGCAACACTCCAAATGAAGAAATGAACAGGGGATGGGGTCTGGTAATTGCGGCGACCTAAATTAAAAAAACAATAAACAATCCATCCATCCATTTTCAACAGTGCTTTTCCTGAACTGGGTCGCGGGGGTTGGTGGGGCCCGAATTGGTCGCCAATCAGTCGAAGGGCGCATATCGAGACAAACAATCATTCACGCCCACAGCCTCACCTTCATCGAGTGGGAACCGATTCCACTCAAGGCAGTGAGTGTACCACGACATCATCAGTGACTTACATACCGGTAATAGTAATAATAATAATAACAACAACAACAAAATAACTTTTTTGACAGGAGTTGGTTACAAAAAAAACCATGCTTGAATCATTTTGCAGCAAATGGTATTTATTTGGGTGATCAACTGATGAGCACGTCTGCCTTACAGTGCAGAGGTGCAGGGTTCGATTCCGGTTCAGGCCTTCCTGTGTGGATTTTGCATGACCCCCCCCCCTCCCCCCCACCGTGCCTATGTAGGCTTTCTCTGTGTTTTCTCTAATCTGTTTATCCTCACAATGGTTGCGGCCGTGCTGAAGCCTATTCCAGCTATTCCAGTAGGCGAGTTTCACTCTGAACTGGTTGCCAGCCAATCACAGGTCACACAGAGACGAACAACCATTCACGATCACGATCACACCTAGGGAGAATTTATAGTGTTCCATTATGCCATGCCTGTTTTTGGAATGTGTGAGGAAACCGGAGTACCCGGAGAAAACCCACGGGGTGACCATGCAAACTCCACACAAGAAGGCCGGAGCCGGAATCGAACCCTGCACCTCTGCACTGTGAGGTGGATATGCTAACCAGTTGATAACCGTGCTGCCTAATTATAATAAACTAAAATAAATTATAATAATAAAATAGTCCAAAACATTTCTGGAAGAGTGTCTCTCGTGAGGATAAATGATTTGAATAATGGGTGCAATACAGGTACCGCATTGACACCGGTGTTGCAGGACTTTAACCCTATGTTGCATGGCTTCTGCAGGAGTTATTCAATTGTGGTTTGTTTTTAAATTTAGGGTAGATTATGGCCAAATATCATAATAAATTCACAATTTTGGGAAAAACATATATAATAGGGGGGTACTTGTGTGCATAATGGTCACTACAATTACCTTGCCAAAAAGCATGGCAGTACTGATAGGTAACACATAGAAACTGTTATTTATTGTGTTCTATATGTTCTATATACTCTTCTGCACAAGTACAATTGGGTATTTGGACCTTTTCATCTCACGGATAGAAATTATTCAACATTTTGTGGACCCTCTTTCACCTAGTGACATCTCGCGGTGGATTTAAAAACAAAAACTGGTAACTTGAATAACCAATATGAGTTAAAGTTGTGGTTACTGTAAGTAACCCGTATGCAACATAGGGTTAAAATCCACTTCGAGTTTGTGGTTACAAACAGGCTTGTTTGAGATGACCGGATGCGACATATATGCTCCAAATTAATGCACAACTTGCATGTGTATCACGTCTAATGTGTTATGTTGCTAAGAAACCAAGACATACTGTTTTGTCTATTTCATAAGCAACATTTCCTGATTCCGACAGCAACAAACTTGTCACTACGGGTAGCGGAACAAGCATTACCTGTTTGCACAGGTAAATGTTTTTTTTACGGTTTTCAAAATAAAGGCAGACACTAAGCATTTAATCCTTAAAATACATGTCATTAATGTTTTAATGCATACAGGAACTATAGAACCTAAGATACATTGTTTGGTCCGCTGTGTTTTAACTTGCTTGATATTTTTAGAATCAGAATTGGTTCAACTTTCATTTATTTTGAAATGTTTCTTGCCAGGCCCAATTTAGCACATACTTTACAACCCAGCCCTATCATTCATGTAGTCTTCACTCACCTACATTATCAAACCTGGACTGAGGGTGTGTTTCGGAGGTTTCCTCGGCAGAGGAGAAGGGTGGACGTCAATGGAGTTCCCTCTCACTCCAGGTTAGCTAATTCAATTGACATTCTTTAATCTGGCAATATTTTTTTAGCTCAAACTTCGGTTACACTCTTAGGAAACATGTAAAACTACTCTGTTTTTGATATACTGTATGTCTGTAATTATTTCAGGAGTAATAATGACACTTTATTGCAGAGTTACACAGGACATTGGGCATTTCGTCTGTTGTGAGGGGTGTGGCGCACTACAAGATTATTTTCATACTGTAATAAGGTCATTCTTGAAGTTTATTGCGAATGGCATGCGGAAGCTTTTCACTTTTCAATGAACAGCGTGTTGATTTTAGCATTAAACAGTACTGGTTAACACTTTCAGGGACAGAGGTGACTACAGTGGAGAGCTTATCATGTAATCAGGTTACAGGGTGCACGAAAGGGGTAAAAGAACAGCTCTCAATTACGGAAGTATGAGAAATTCCATAAAAGTGGTGAAAATGTTAATTTGCAGAGCCCATCTGAATGGGCTCTCAATTACGGAAGTATGAGAAATTCCATAAAGGTGGTGAAAATGTTAATTTGCAGAGCCCATCTGAATGGGTGCTGATGTGATATGACCTATTGTGTGTACCATAGCTCCTTGGGGAGTTGCAAGTGTGGAGGAACCAGCGGCCATCCCTCCTGGTCGTTTGGGGTCAGTCATTGAGGAAATAGAGCCTGTAGAAATAGAGCAGCATGATGATGACAAAAGTCAACCTGCAGAAACTACTGTTTGCCCAGTAAGTATTCATACAAAATCAGTTGGTTGATTGTAACAAACAAGTGACAAGTATGTGATTTTTTTTTTGTTTCTTGGTTGGTTTTCAGGCCCCATACTCACATGACAGTTCTTCATCATCCTCTGACAGTGAGGATAAATGCAAGAGGGAAAAGAAGAAGAAGAAACTGAAGAAGAAGAGGAAAAAGAAAGTATGTGGCTTGAGAACATTCTTACCTCTATCGTGGAGATTAAGTTTCGAAAAGATTACGCCGAAAATACTCAACTGATTTTGAAAATATCTTGTGGACAAGTGGTACAAGAAAGAACCCATTCACTTTTCAGTGGCGTGGGAAGCAATTTAGAGACTTCTTTTCTTTTTTGTCAATAAGTAATACCTGCATCTCAAAGCAAAAACAAAAAAACTAAAATAAAATAAAAAATGTGAATTGCAATGGAGTTGAAGTGAATTAGAAATCTTTTCGCAAACAGTTAACGAAGATGTTTTTTTTTTTTTACATCGTAAGCTTTTGAAGAAGAAATATCAAATATAATCATACCATTGCTTTTAAAATGACAGTGTATTTTATGGGGCAGTAACCCAAGCCTTTTATAGCCTCCTCAGGGTGCGCCTTACCTTGGACCAAGTAAATACTGTACGCTCCTGGCGGCACTCGACCAAACTGGTCAGGCTTGTGATTAATGTGTTTGTAGAAAGCAGAGCAATTGCACTTTGTGATGAGTACAATAGGCTGTCTACATAGCTGCAATGGGTGGGCATGTACAGTACCTGTTTTTTTTTTTTTTTTTTTTTTTTTCCCAAGATGGCGCCCGTGTAGGCAGCCGTCGGCAAGTGCTCTTCAAGAGCCTTGCTTTTTTTGTTCTTTTTTGTAGTTTTTGTCTTTTTTGTTTTGTCACATGTTTGTTGTTTCGTCGTGTGGACCTGATGTGGACTGTTTTCAGCGTTTTTTGGCCACGACATTCGTCAAAGGAGAAGAATCTGTGCTTGGTGGTGGCGCCTTCTCGGCAGCACGCCTGTACCAGCACAGATTTTGATTGGGAGGAATGTCGGCGCCATTGACTGTCGGTGCTGGACAGCCCCGGGGCGCTTGTGTTTTTTGCGCCTGTAATGGGCAGCATTTTTCACAGCCCCGTTTTGTTCAGTGGAGATGTCGGCGCTGTTGGACAGTCTGCGTTGGTGCGGCTGGATGGATAACTGCTGAAGTTGAGGATGAGGAGAGAGGAGCGTCGGCTTCTGCGCCGATGCGTATTTGGAACCGCTTGGAATTGGAATGGATTTACATGGGACAGGAGAAGTGAACCAATCTCTTTTTTCGTCAATGGATGCTACAGCTTCTTGTTGACTTTGAAACTTAGCTTGTAGCCGACGTGTGCACATTTTGAGCATGACGTCTCTGATCCACTGGTGAAAGGACACTTTGATTCTCTCCTCTTTCATCTCAAACTGCTTTAACAACAAAGCGTATGTGGGAAAAGTGGTTAGGACTGCACGACTGTCCGTGTTTTATGTCATGTGTTGTGTTCATTATTTTACTTTTTGTTCGTGTTTTATGTTGTGTGTTGTGTTTATTATTTTACTTTATGTTAACTGCTTTGTTAAGCGCTTTGTTACAGCTGCCGCTGTTGTGAAAGCGCTATATAAATCAGCATGTATTGTATTGTATTGTATTGTATGTTTGCCAAGTGCATGAGGAGCCCTTCCCTTTTTACGCTACTCAGCAATGTCAAAGATCTCATTGACGTGGATGAATTAAAAAATAAAATCTGTTAAAAAAAACATCACTCTTCACTCTTTTTACAGGATTCCAGTTCCTCTTCCTCCTCCTCTTCCTCCTCTTCCTCCTCCTCTTCCAGCAGCTCTTCAGACAGCGAGAGTGAGGTAAGTTAGATCATCTGTGAGTTCAAATATTGCTTCGGCATGTCTGCCACCAGATGTTATCATCACAGGTGGTTCAGTTCCCCTCCAGCCAAGTCGGCAAACACAACGTCTTTGCAGATAGACTAGATTTCAAAATCTGCAACCATGTGCACAGCTCTCATCTTATACACATGAAATCCAAACGATTGCTTATTTGCGATGAGTGAGCGTGTGTGGTTTGTTTATGTGACAGATTAACTACTCTAAATACGCATTCAGCTCACTATCCACAACTATGCTTCTGGTGAGTGGAAACTTGATTCATAACCCCCCCGCCGTCCTCCCAAAAACGATCTCTGAAAGCAGTTTGCTCTTGGAAAAGAAGTGAAGGCAGTTTCCCACCAGAGGCATTTGTATGTGTGCGTGGTAGGGCTGGGGGGCCGCAAAGCAAAATCTTTGCATTCCAGAAAGGTAGTACAAGCTCAAGGTTTGGATTGCGTAGACTCTGAAGCATTAAAGTATGAGAACGTCGACAAAGGCGCTAAGGTCGTGCATCTGTGTGCAGGAGGTGTCTGACTGAAGGCAGGGCACACACCCACTTGGAATGTATAAAACAGACATGTTGTAACAATGAACTGGTTTCCAATACTTTTTATTTTGGACCAGCCCAGAATGAACAAAACAGGTGCTCATTCACATACTGACATACTTCGGTTTATTGTGTATGCAACTGAATTAAGGACATGCATGATATTTTGGAATACATGCAACAAAAAAAAAAGTGAGTAATTTAACCTGCATTATCCGGTAGGTAATATCTGACTGTGATGTTATCAGGCCAGGTGAAGCACGGACAATAATGACCTGTTCAACCAGTTGTTAACCCTTTAAAAAGATGTATTTTGAGTTGTGATTTGAAATGTATGAACAAGTCTATGTTTATGAGTTGAGCTAGTCGTGAGTTCCAGACATGGGGTGAGCAGAGCAGCTGAATGCTCTGCTCGCCATAGTGGTGAGATAGACCGAGGGGAAAGAAAAGTCAATGAAAGAAGACGATGTGAGGTTGTGGCCCTTAAACGCAAATAGGGGGATTTTGAAATGGATGCGGAATTGAACCGAGAGCCAGTTGACAAATGTAATAGGTTATAATGCTACACACACACACACACACACACACACACACACACACACACACACACACACACACACACACACACACACACACACACACACACACACACACGGAGAGAGAGAGAGCTCTATTGATATACGGTATATATGTGTTAAACTATATAAATACATGGGTAGATATGTAATTATATTGCATTATTATCTTGAAGGATGACAAGAAAAAGAAGAAGAAAAAGGAGAAGAAGAAGAAGAAAGTGGTGAATGAGTACATGTGGGACCGGTTGATCGTAGCACCAACTGGTAGGTGGAATATTGTAATATATGTATTTCCCCAGGTTTGTACTTTGTCTTAGAGTTTCACTTAGTTCCGTTTGGTACAGTACTCTGTCGATTTCTCAGACCAGAATTGAATTTCTTAAAACTGCTTGTGCAATTTTCACATCACGGTGTCATTTGCCCCTCATCAAAAATGCAGTTTCTCATTTCTTGAATCAAGTTGCAAATGCTTTGCCGCATCCGTGCAAATCCGTACAATTCTCTGCTGTTTTCAACATTATCAATTGCCAAAGTCACGTTGATCAAAATTGAGGGTCAATGTGAACACCCCACCACATTTTGGCATTCATTCTTTACATGCAAAATGGCTGAACAAGTTGTTTTTCTGGGACCAATTTTGGTAGACCGTTTGCCCGCCGTAAAAACTGGCATAACTTCTTTTTCATGCCAGCATAAGTCTAGTCTAGGCTGTGTTGTGCCCATTTGGGTGTTTCGGAATAACACGTTGCCTCACCCCTGAGTCATCTGACAATTTGGGAACAAAAAAATACTCTGCGCTCAGCGTAAAAATGGGCGCTTTGCCATTTTTGTGCCGGGGCTATGGAGTAATTCAGTGTGTTTGTGAATTTGGTAGACACCGTACACCTCACTGGGTGTTGCTCCCCCCCAGTGCATCTGCAAAAGATTTCTTTGCAGATTCAAGTAACATCAAACGATAATCATCAGCAGTGATGTGTTTTCCACTAAAATTAATTGTCCATGTTCATCTGTGTTTATTTAGACGAACAAATTGGAATTCCTGGGTACACAGAGTTAAAACAGGTAAGAGAGAGAGACAAATAAGCTTTTATTTGAAACATGGCCATTTTGGTATGGAGTTGTTACACTTCAGAACTAGTCATCTGGATCTCCTTTAAAGAGAATCATAAATACTTGGACGCAACATCATATAAGATTGTCCCAATTCTGCTGTCTTGTTTCAGGTTTCCAGCTTATCCTATGATGACAATGACAAAAAGGAGAAGGAGGATAAGAAGATAAAGAGCAAGGTACATCTTAGCTTTTCAGCAAACTGAATGATTGGAGCAATGCTATTGATAGTAGCGAATGTGTTGATGCATTTAACTAAAATATTCAATGTTGTGTCTCATGCAAAGCTCTTGCATATACGCTTGCATCGTGTGACATTCCTCCTAAACAGCTTGAATGGCTTCTGGCACACCTCTTTTGGGCAGAAACAGTTTTTCACACTTGGAAATACAAATTCAGAATCTGTTCGCCTCGAGTGTGCCTCAAGGATCCCTATTTGGCCCTGTGCTTTTTCTTACTTTTGTCAATGATCTCGATCCAATGCTGCAATTTCTTCATGTTAAGATCTTGGCAGACAATGGCAAACCTTCTGACTACTTTTAGTTGTTCTTCAGGGACTTAATTGAGTCTGATTTAGTTGCAGTAACAAGAAGTTGGAAATAACAGCCGAAAAATGTTTGTTTGCACATTAAGTGTATGCCAAACATAAAAGGATTTTCAAGTCGGCATCACTAGAGTTACTTGTGATAATGTGGAGATCGACTTCTAAAAATGTCAAGTTTTCATCACCTTTTTTTGACAGTAGCAAAGGGAGGCTTTCAAAAAGTTGGTATTATATTAATATTGTATCTTTAGCGAAGTTATAAAAAAAATTTGTCGGACCCGGGTTGGAAAAAACAACTGCGGGTAAGGGTATATGAGGTATATGTGATTCTTGTTTGATGGTGCACGTTGTCTGGAATGTTCATGAGCTAACAAAAAAAAATCATGAATTCAACAAGTGCATAACGTAGATCAATGTAAAAATGTTGTATCAACATTTAATACAAAAATGAACTCGTATTAACTCAACTCAGCTGTATTTATAGAGCACTTTCGAACAGCCATTGCTGTATACAAAGTGCTGTACATGGAGCAATTTAACATATACAACAAATAGTAAAGCAATTAAGACAAATCTATTTCATTGATACGACTTTCCCACCCTCTTTTCGCAGGATTCCGCTTCATCTGATAGTGACGAGAAGAAGAAGAAGAAGAAAAAGGACAAAAAGAAGAAGAAGAAAAAAGACAAGAAAAAGAAGAAAGACAAGAAGGTACAGATATGTCAAAGTATTATTTGGGGCTAAAAAAACATTCATAAATGAAGTCAAGAAATAAATAGTGTGATGACATCAATCAATTTTTATTTTCTGCTTTTACTTCACAGCATTCCTCATCCTCTTCATCTGACAGTTCTTCCTCTGATAGCGAGGATGAAAAGAAGAAGAAAAAGAAGAAGAAGAAGAAGAAGAAGAAGAAGAAGGTGGCGTGATGATGATATGCATGATTGATTTTTGTCTAATTTATAAAGCATGAAAAAAAAATCCGGGCTAAACGATAATTGTTGAGGTTTGTCTTTTACAGGATTCCAGTTCCTCCTCCTCCTCGTCCTCCTCTTCCTCGTCTTCTTCTTCCTCTTCCTCTTCCTCTTCCTCGTCCTCTGACAGCGATGATGACAAGAAAAAGAAGAAAAAGGATAAAAAGAAAGACACGAAAAAGGTACCTTACTTTTGGTGTTTTCCTTATGTGTGCTTTTTTTTTTTACATGCTCTGGCCATGTCTTGGGACACAGCATTAATTAGTATTTAGCTGGGAGGGGGGTGAAATACAATAGCACATGTAACAATGATATATTGTAAGCATATACTGAATGCATATATTTTATACACAAATACATTAAGACTATTGATGTAGATTTTTTTTCTATGCACCTGAAATCATGTTTGCTGCAGGAATGCTGAGTCAGGTCTTGTTTTTTTTTATTTTTTTATTATTTTAAATTTTGTATAATAATGTTTTAACTTCAATTCTTTTGTTTTCCGAGTGATAAAACATTACATTTCCGAAATATTCGAAAAGGGTGTTTTGCACGATTATATTGTAACTTTGGCAGGACTGGCCGAGTCAAGGAACACATTAACTCCGCATATGCACACATTTGTATTAATTTTGAATTACAAACACATTGTAATTACAATAGCATTTTACACAACAGTGAAGTAGAAATGTCACAATGCAGACAAAGTCCAAGAAAGAATTGACGAAATCTATTGATTGTTATTCACAGAAGGACGAGAAAGAATCGCTGTCACCAGCAGGTGAGTGTGTCCACTTTTTTTGATACAAACAACCATTGCAACCAAATCTTTTTTTTTCCTTGATGCTCATATTGTGATTCTCCGCAGGAGTTGATATTACTCAGAAAAATGCTGTTGGAGACGCAACCAAAGATAATTATGATGACAAGGTGACACACTCACACGAACATTACCTACAATATACCACTCGCCTAAGTATTAGATAAACATGCCTTTTTTTTTGGTGCGTATGCATTTTATAGCAAAAAGCAGCAGAAGATCCATTTGCAACCTACCAGTACTTACCAGGTGGTAAGTGTGAATTTCAACACGTCATGTTGCAGTTCAGGTTTTTGGACAGATAAGCGATATCATGCCAACTCTTGAACGCAGAGCCATTGTCGGGCTGCACCGAGGAGGGCCACCTGAGTGACGATGAGCGAGAGGGAGGGGACGAGAACCAGATGAAGAAGAAAAAGAAGCTGAAGAAGAAGAAGGAAAAGGTGATCATGGTGTGCGCATGTGAATGAATCAAGCATCAAACGAGCTTTGGGCTGATGGCTTTTTTTTCCCCCTCAATAGGATTCTGGTTCATCTTCGGATAGTGATGATGAAAAAGACAAGAAGAAGAAAAAGAAGAAGAAGAAGAAGAAGAAGAAGAAGAAGGTAAATTCTCAAAGCAGTTGGGTTATAAATGACCAACATTTGTGTTTTGGACTTATTTATTGAACCCAAAGAGTTGGGTCGATTGAGTTGATTTGTACAACGCAAGTCTTTGGGCCGTTTTGTGGGCTATTCACTTGACCCAACTTTTTGGGTTGAATGAATAATCCACAAGTTGGCATCTGCCCCTTTTTAACTCCATTGTGGGTTATTTTTGACCCAAGTGTGTAACTACAGAAAGAAAATATAGTACGCTGTATAGATTTTTATCACAACATTTAACAGGACTCAACTGTCACATATCAGGTGCACCTAACAATTATTATTCTTTGTTAACGCAGATCTTGTTGATTGAGCTCTTGTTTTAGATCTCATGAGATTATGCAGGCATGCTGCATTTAAGTCATGCATGCTTATATGAGATGAGTAAAATGATGTCACGTAAGAGACGCCTATTGTTGCTAATTGCTGTCAATAACTTATTTGTTTGATTTCATGTTTAGGATTCTTCCAGCTCCTCCTCTTCTTCATCTTCTGAGAGCTCTTCCTCGGAGAGTGATGATGAGAAGAAGAAGAAGAAGAAGAAGAAGAAGAAAAAGAAGAAGAAGAAGAAAAAGAAGGCATGTTATCCGTCTAATATCTATTTCATTTTATTCACCGTGGATTGGTTTATGACACTGATTTATACTTTACTGTATCAGCAGGATTCCAGTTCTTCGTCATCGTCATCCTCCTCCTCCTCTGACAGTGATGATGACAAGAAGAAGAAAAGAAGAAGAAGAAGAAGAAGAAGAAAAAAAAGAAAAAGGTTTGCTTTTGTCCCTCTTGTAGTATTCACTACAGTATTTGTGTGTGTGCTGTGAATTCTGTAGTCACTGTTTTCTGACATCCTCTCGATTGCTCCGTGCCTTGCGTTTGATTGTTTTGGTAATGTTGTAGCAATGTCTTTTGGTGTATTATTATTATTATTATTATTTTTTTTTGTATATGAAGCCTGTTTCTAAAAATCATCCTCACAGGACTCCAGTTCTTCTTCTTCCTCTTCCTCATCCGACAGTGAGGATGAAAAGAAAAAGAAGAAGAAGAAGAAGAAGAAGTTGAAGAAGAAAAAGAAGAAAAAGGTTTGCTTTTTTTTTTTACTTGTACGATCTAGTACAGTGTTTTTGTAGTCCCATTTTGTAATCCCCCCATCTCTGAGCAGGACTCCAGTTCTTCCTCCTCCTCTTCATCTGACAGTGATGATGGCAAGAAGAAAAAGAAGAAGAAGAAGAAAAAGAAGAAGGTAAATAGAGTAAAACTGGAGTATTCTATTAATGGAGTCCCCTGGGGTACATAAACATTTGTTCGTAATACTGTATCTATTCACAGCAGGCTTTAATCATTCCATGGATGTGTGCTGTATTTATTTTGTCATTAGAAGGCCAGCTCCTCTGATGAGAGCTCTTCTTCTTCCTCCTCCTCCTCCTCCTCTTCCTCCTCTTCCTCCTCCTCGGATAGTGACAGTGGCAAGGTGAGAAAGTGCGCTCGCTATACACGATTGTATTGACACTTTTTCCGGACCTTCAATCACACGTCATTTCTTTAGAAAAAGAAGAAAAAGGATAAAAAGAAGAAGAAAAAGGGGAAGAAAAAGAAGGTGAGCCAACATGAAAGCGTGACTAAAATAAAGTTGAATTAATGGAGCGATAAATGCGCTAAGTCTTCTTCTAAAAGATCCAAAGTAGGCTACAGTTATTAAATTAAGTACAGCTGTACAGTCAAAGCTGGATCAAAGTGGGTTGCAAATTTGCTGTTTCAAATTGAATGAAACTGAATTTAAAAGTCTTCCATTTGTATTTTTGATGCAGCTCCACTAATCATATGTTGTATGCACCAAATTCTGTGGATGGTAAACGGAAAATACTTTTTTTTTTAAACTACGTATGTTGCAGCTCCCCATCAAGGAGAGCTGGAGTGTTGTTGTTTTTAAACGTACACTTTATTAATGTTTTTAACACTCTGAACAAATACAGACACGTCTGTGTCAAACTCTGTGCCTTCTCTTCTGCCGTTCGGCTCGAGAGGCCGCCTCTGAAAAAACGTAAATTAACGATAACATCAATCATTGGAAATAATGCACCAGAACAGAAAATCAAGCGAGGACATCACAAAATAAATTCTATGGGGGAGGTTGTGAACACACAATAAAGGAATAAATAACAAACAATTCTGAGACAGTCCAGTCTCCTACATGTAGATTGAGTTACCTTGTGTATGAAACGTGGGATGTGGCTGCCTGAAAGTAGTTGAAAATATCTCCACTTTCTGTTCATTATTCTCCTCCTTTTGGTCAGTTAAAGTTATTTTTCCTGGTAACGAGTTACTACCGGTACTCTAAAAGAATTCAATTACTAGCAAATAATGAGCAACTATAACGAATTACTTTTGCTCACCAAATTGTTGTATTTGCATCCTAGCATTCAGATAGTTCTGGTAGTGATAAGAAGAAAAAGAAGAAAGACAAGAAGAAGAAGAAGAAGAAGAAGGGCAAGAAGAAGAAAAAGGTCAGTTCAGTGATACGTGCCGTGGCTGACTGTCCGGGGCGTCGTCTGCCAAAATGGATGGATGAATGATTCTGTGGGTGCTTCTGCTTTCTTTTACAAACTGGCATTCTTCAATATGTTCAGCATTCAAGCTCCAGTTCATCAAGTTCCAGTTCCTCAAGTTCCAGTGACAGTGACAAGGAAAACAAAAAGGCCAAGAAAGAAAAGAAGAAAAAGGAGAATGTAAGTAAATATACAAGACTGTAAGCCCCGCCCCCATGTTTATAGAAAATATATTTGATATTTATATATAAAGTCTGGCCATAAAATCTTTTCGGCTCTTCAATGGCACCACAATGATTTTGAAATGATTCGTCAGCAATCGCATTGTCAATGAATACAAGGGAACGAGTTCCATCGGCAGCCATACATGCCCACGTGCCCATGCAATGGCTAAACAGCCAATTGTCCCATTACTTTTGGCCACTTAAAAAGTGGAAGTCATGTTGTACAAAGTGTTGTAATTCCAACACTGTTCGCCTGATTTGGGTGTAAATGGTACCTTGCAAGAAGGACCACATTGGTAGGTGGGACTCATGCATTTATTCAGTTTTCACAAGAAGTCGAAGCGAGTCTGAGCTCTCGTTCCTGTAAGATATGCATCCACAGGAATCTGGTGCGGCTTACCGTTTCCACATCAACCGCCAATGGCCTCCTAACTTTGACGCCAATCTGGTTTAGTTTTTAAACCTGCACCAGTTGGCCCAGCTTCTTCCTGTAGTTGGCATCTTTATTATTGGCAATCAGGCCCGCCACTTCTTGTAGTCTGCAAAATTAATGATGTGGTTGGTGCTGTTGTGATTAGCAGTGTAAATGATTTCGCGCTATTTCCTCCTCCTCATTTCTTCCTCCTTTTCATTACAGAAAAGTCCTGGTGTTGAGCAAAGTGGTGATCCACAAATGCAAGTGTCTGACCCGGGTACGAGTGGATACTCGGCCTTTAGCAGAAGCTCCAAGCCCGGTGGTGCTCCCGTCATCACATTTCCATTGCTTCCCTCCAAACCTGTTGTAAACCTGGATCCTCTGAACCTTCCACCCACCTCACTCTCCAATCCGGCAGCGACCACAACTGCTGGCGGAGATCGGGCACCCGTTCGCAGACCCTTAAGCCCCATGGAGTCATTGATGGGGAGTACATTCCGGTACAGGGATTCAGTGGCCCGTCCCACCTCACACCTCAGCTCTACTGGTCTATACAGAAGCACTCGGTCTTACAAGTGATGAGATGTACAAACTTCACAGATGACAATATATGAGGGGAAATTGAAAAGTGCTTCAACGATATATCACCCTGTGAGAGCCTGATAAGACGTCTAATACTGAATCAAAGGAAACGTGTGTTTGCTGAGGAATCATTGTGCTGAAAAAAGATGATTTGATGGGGTGGACATATATATATATATATATATATATATATATATATATATATATATATATATATATATATATAAACGTATATAAACGTAAATTAACGATAACATCAATATATATATATATATATATATAACAATTCTGAGACAGTCCAGTCTCCTACATGGAGATTGAGTTACCTTGTGTATGAAACGTGGGATGTGGCTGCCTGAAAGTAGTTGAAAATATCTCCACTTTCTGTTCATTATTCTCCTCCTTTTGGTCAGTTAAAGTTATTTTTCCTGGTAATATATATATATATATGGATCAAATCAAATTATTCAAAGTTTGCTTCAGGGAATAAAACAACAAAATTGTATTTGGTGTACTCTGTGCGTGAGAATCATACACACACACACACACACACACACACACATCTCGATAGAGCTCCCCGTTAGACCTGAAAGAGAAAATTTCCTGGTTGCGGTGCCTGGTCTAAAGTAGGGGGACTTGGCAAACGATTCACCATTAATATTTCCACTAAAAGCCGCATTATCTCTTTGTTGATAATCTTGGGCAAAGTGTGTATTTGAAACGATGCTGAAGATGTTAACACCTACCTGCCCTCAAAGACTTTTTTGATACATAGATAATAATGCTGCGGTAACCTTTGTTTCTACACTCTTTGAAGGGTCGATAAGTAATAAAGATCTCTATATGCGATCAGGGTGAGCTGACCTTCTGACAGATGACCTGGTTGAAAAAGGTTTTATCATTACAGTACAGATAACTGAAGGTTTACTGTTCACATTTTCTCAAAACGAAAAGGCAGACATCAGCATGCAGTGTATGTAGGGCCTTATTTTCATGGACTGGTTTCATGTACTTGGTTTAAAAACAGGCATAACTTCATTTTTTGTGCACGTGCAAGTCTAGTCTAGCATCTTTGGGCTGTGTTGCACCCATTTGGGCGTTTCGGTGCACAGAGTTGCCGCAGCCTTGAGTCATCCGACAATGTCATAACAGAAAGTAGTTTCCGCTCGGCACAAATATGCACTTTTCCTCATTTCCATGCCAGGGCAAGGGACTAATTCAGCATGTTTGTGAATTTGATAGACGCGCTATGCCTCTCTGGGCTTTTCTGCCTTTTTCTTTCCACAATGTGAAGCATGGCATACTCGGGTTTGCGCTTTGACCGCCCTGATACAAATGCAGGACACCGCGCAGATTGGCTGGAAAAGTCTACGTCCATCCCACAACAGCATACAAAAGCAGATAACACCTGTTCGCCCAGCACAAAGTCTAGCAATACCAAAAGAAAGAAAATTAAACATGAAATAAGTCGAACCGGTACCTCAAACATGTACTGGTGACCATGGTAAGTCTCCATGTATGATTTTAAGTACAGTCCTGTAATTGAATGACCCGAAGCATATCAAACATTTCGTTTTAAAGTCAGATTTTTTTCCTCCCAATTTATGAGGTTAAAAAATGCAGTTTAGTTAATTTTAAAATTAGAAATAATAATGCCGATATGTATTCAATAAACTTAATATTTTTAAATGAATACAATTTTGATTTTAAATACTTTACCAATACAGTTTTTTCAAAAGTTATTATCAAACAATTATAAATGACTGGAAAGAATTATATAAAATGAATACATCCATTGACATGAAGCAGATTCTTTGGGGAAAAATATTTAAAAATTTAAAATATTTAAAAATATTTCAGGACCACATGTGACAAAAGTCACAGAGAATAATATGTGTTGACTAAAAATGCTGCTTTAAAGTATGACATTGTTTCTATACCACAATTCTGTTAAATGAGGACAGTGGATAGAAACTCCTCCCACATGTTTGCTCTACCATTGGGTTTTGCTTCCTGGTTGGGTCACGTGATTTAAGGTGCGGTTGTTTTGACTTTTCTCTCCAGTTCAGTGCTCGTTAGCCGTCACCGTTGTCATTGTTTGGACGAGCACGGCGGCACGATGAGTTTCAATCTTAACGATGGTAAGATTTCAGTTCAATAAGCTTTTACACCTTTCTGTTACCAAATACATTGCGACTGTCGCTTGCATGCTCAACAGAAACTTTGAGAGAAGTTAATTTTGTGATGCGGGCTTAATCTTTGCTACATTTGTTCGTTCGTTCGTTTGTTTGTTTGTTTTTTTACAGCAATGGGCGGCGGTGAGGAAAAGATGACAAAGACGGAGGCAAAAACAGACGAGCTCAGCTGGCCTTGGAGTAAGAAGAGTGACGACAAGGTACCTCATTCGAATAAAAATAAAACGATATCTATCCATGTAACTATACAGGCGACGGGACGATTAATGGATCAGTATTTAGATTTATTTCGATTTTAATATGTATTTGTTTTCATACTGACTTTTAGATAGATAAAGATTAGTTTGACACTGTCTCACCCGTGCTGTACTTATACAACTTAAATTGAAGAATACTAACAAATAAAGTAAGACTTAAAGTGAGGTGAACATTTATTCAATGCTTTCATCGTTTCAGAGTGGCGGCAAGGGCAAATCCGGTGACAAGTCTAAGTCATCAGACAAAAAGTCGAAAAGCAAGGACGGAAAGAGTAGTGGAGACAAGGATGGAAAGAAAAAGGACCATAAAGCTGGAAAGAAAAAGGATGGGAAAAGGTCAAACACTTCCAGCTCATCCTCTTCCTCCAGCAGCAGCAGCAGCGATGAGGTGAGGGTTTTGTTTTGTTTTTGCAAAAATACGTTCATTTATTTTTCAAGATAGAGCAGAATACTGCTCAACACTCGTACCACACCTGTCACGCCCTGTTTTGTCTTACTGCTATGCAGCCGCGACAAGTCTCACCTGCTGTGCCACTTTGAACCCCGCATACACACCACACCCTCATCTTGCTATCTATGTTCCGTGACTATTTGCAGTCACATTCTGCAGCCTTTCTCCCAGTCAATCGGTGCAGTTCTCCGTGAGTCACATTTGCGTGGGCATGACACAAATGGGTGTGAGGGAAAACAAACAGGTCAGATAGCCAAGTCACATTGTCTAATGTTGCCTTGCTTGCTCTCCTAGTCTGGCAAAAACACGATCAGACCACGTCACTGCTCCAAATGGGAGTGTGAGGAGGTTGTCATTTTGGTGCTTATTAAGGCCCACTGCTGCTGTATTCATTGATAAAATGCATGAGCTGTGGCACTTAGGATGTGCTTGAACGAATCATCTTCTTTTTCTGCAGTAAGCATTGTTCTTCTTGTCATTCCAGAACTGATGCTTCCCGGTGGGAAAATCTGGTGTGCGAGCAATTTGCGTGTTTTGACCACAAGGTGGCATTGTTTGCTTTTTTGGGGGGGCCAATCGGAAATCTGAAATTCATGGTAATTGTTGCCAATCAGATATTTGCATGTATGATATTAAATCATTATTGAAAATATTTTTCCAGTTACTGTATTTAAAATGCTGCTTTTTGGCCGGAGTGGATGTTTGTGTTTCTCTTTTAAAAATAAATCCGCAGACCCGAGAAATTATGCAAAAGCTTAAAGTAAACATAATACCTGACATAAAAAATTATATTCATTCAGATGACATATATAACTGAACTGACTTTTAAGGATCAGCCGGTCTTTTGAATCTATCTTGTGGAGAATGAAAATGAAACAAATTCTCTTAGCTCGCAATTAATATATAGTATCGACTATTTAAAAAAAAAAGGATTTTCTATGGCTGTTTCTCTACTATGTATCCTCATTCAGTAGAAGCTATCCCAACAGATTGTGGGATAATAGGCATGGTACACCCTTGACTGGTCGCTCACCAATCGCAGGGCACATGCATGCAAACCGCCATTGATACTCTCATTTCCATCAATGGACAATTTAGAACACGGGGCCCCAACATGGGGCCTGTGGGACAATTACGTAATTTAAGTTGCTAGATTTGTAGTAAATTGAAGTAAAGTTTTCAATTAAGCTATGTAAATCTGCTCGTTATGAGGATGATCGAGCAACATATGCTTTGAAACAAGAGTTCACCAAAAAAAAAAAAAAAGGAAGCATCTGTGTCCTTTCGGCTCAATCTTGCTACCAGACTTCCACGTCGCGCCCCAGTAACCACGATTCAAATTATGGTTTGTTTCACTGCGTTTGTGTCCCACTATTGCCAGAGTATGAAGCTATTGACGCAACACTTTTGTGCCTAGAGGTGTCACATTATTGTTTTATTTGCCTTGTCTTTTAAAATTGCTTTATTTCCTCATATCACCATCAGTGACATAAAAACCTTGTTCAGATGTTTCACTTTTCCGAACTTCAGATCTCTCTCTGTGTTGTACAGTGTGTTTATCGATTAAAAAAAAAATGCTTGTTGCGGGTTGACCAAGACACATCACACATCCTGTGATGTACAAAACATCAGAACAATTCTTCTGAGGTGGACATGTTTGATCAGTGGACCTGAGCCATCAAACACAAAAGACAGTCTTTGATTGCACCCTGCTACTTTCCATCAGATGGAATGTCCATACATTATTGAGGCTGGTGAGTAAGAATGAATGATTATGAACAGTTTTTTTCCACACAACAGAAATCCTCAAAGCAAATGTGAGATGGAACAAAATGGTATGAATATTACATTTAAAATCAAAGATCAGTGAAAATAAAGTTTTTTTGTAAGTTGGTAACAGTCTACAGGCATTTGTTTAATGTACCCCCATCCAACTTCGGGAATTTGTCAGTTAGACATAGTAAAAGGTGCTGTAGCAGCATTGAATGCCCCCCCAAGATTTGTGGCTTACCTGCCTGTGTTAGACCCGGCCTTGGGTGTACCCCACCTATTGCCCGAAGACAGCTGGAGTAGGTTCAAGCACGCCCGCAACCTTTGTGAGGATAAACGAATTAGAAAATGTGGCATTTTCTTTTGGTTTTCAGTTCTTTTCAAATGCAATTAATAACAAAGTAAAATTTACTATTGTTTCAGATAATTTCCAGCCTTTCTGTGCCACATTAAAAAATGCAAAGAGTCAGATTTGGCCCCCAGGCCGTGATATTGGCACGGATAAATTATATAGTGATTTTTCGTTACTTTACAGTGCAGTTAATATATTTTCCAAAATATAGGTCGCACTATACGTACCTACCACAAGAGGGCGCAAGAACCGTTTCCTCCGATTGGCGTCAACGGTTTCCCAGCAACAGCCTGATTCAAGCCGCTGCCACAGAAGCTCATCAAGTGTACAGAAGCATTCGAACAGTAACAGGAAGTTAAACATATTACAAAGTAACACACAGGAGAAAAGGCAACTTGGTTGTTTTGATAAAATGTGAGTACAAGCTGAATAGAGGAAGTATACGAAATCGACACCCTACCCGTTGAAGGTCACGCTTTTCAAACTAGCAAAGCATCCTCCTGAATATGTCCAATTCCCCAAACAGGTAACGTACCTGATTTTTATTTTGGATTACTCTAACCGGAAGCTGACATCCTTTCATCAAAATTACTACCCGGGGCACTCAGCCGCTGCGGATCAAGCGAGGAAGCATGGAGCGCCTCAGAAGGCGTTGGAGACACTCACTAAGGCGGTGGGGAAACGGTCAGTTGGGGGACGTGTTTCTAAATCGCGTTCAGACACTTGTGGAGAGGTTCGACTGAGTGCAACCAGAACTTTCTGCCAACTGTAACTATATTGACGGGTTGGCGTAACAATTTCACTGAATACTTGGACTGATCCGCTTACCAAACGGTCGGGCATCGTGGGGTGAGACACGCCAACACGGAGTCAGCGCCCGGTGAACCGGACCGGAAATGAATTGGGATTCCTTTTGGACCAGGCGTGTGAACATTTCACTGTGTTTTGGACTAACAGGGTGGGTGGTGCGCGCTGCGTAAAAACCCAAGTTGTCACATGCCATTACAAAGACGAGTTTTCTTCAAGAAAGCTGAGCGGTGCACAGGACTGAACGGCCCGGAACGATGGTGAAGTTTCATAACTCGGACCTGTGGATAGCCTGGTTTGTCATTTTCTGCATGGAGGGTGAGTCTTAATGCAAAATTCGTTACTCTTTGCTGGCAGGGTGGTACTGTACGCAGCGATACAAACCTATATTATTGTTGTCATGATTTAGGAATAACTATAACACGCAACCTGGCTCGTCTGACAGTGAGGAAGAAGGAAGAACTTTATTACAATACAACAAAGAATCCAAGTAACTGTTATGTAGGAAGAATGCATGCAAAACCGCAGCACCACTTTGTTAACAATTTGAGAGTACTTTCTATAATAGTAATAATAATTATTTTAATCACGTGGATCAATTAGATACATTAATTAAAAAAAAATAATTGCGTGTGTAATTGTGGCATCGGATGCGTGCCACACAGCCATTTGACTCCTCCACACCTCCCATTCTACGTAATACTTATTTTATCCGGCAGTCAAATCCCCACATTTCAAACTAAAGCTGAAGCATGCAAGTGTCTCTGTCTATGATACTTTGAACTGCGCACGTTTGATCCCATGCGTGCGCTTTATGTGCCTGTAACTTTTTACTGTTGTGACTATGCATCATTTGCTATGCAGTTGCTGTGGGGCCTTTACGATACAGTATTACTTTCATCATGTCCTAAAGGCCTGCTGTCTTCCAGTATATAAAGTCGGATTACTCAATGACATGTTTTCAGTACATCGAGCTTTCTTCCAATCAGATTGTCAGATCTCTTCCGTCCGTGTCTTGTGCATCCAGCCCTGCGCTCTGTAGTTACAGTACTTTGTATTTTCCTACATACAGACTTACTTTTAACCTTCAGTGTCATGTCTGCTAGTGGGTTCAAAGTGACAATGGAAATGCTGTAGTCTCTCTCTCTCTCTCTCTCTCCCCACACATTGCAACAAATACCCAAAAATTGGCGAGTCTGTACGATTTGAAATAAACACAAAGGTAGGGTTGTTAACTTGATAAAATATGCTGGAAATTCCTAACTAACCCGCTGGCAGCGCGCGTGCATGTGGCCTGCACACATTTGTTGATTTACCTCACTTTTAAAACAGGCAAAGAAGCAAGCATGGAAGCGGAACAGAGAGACGTCATTGCATCTGACGAAAATCTAATGTATTTAAACAGAAATACTTTTGCAGTATCAAGCAACACAACTTTAAAAAGTTTAAAAACTTGATTTTTTTCCTCCTATAACTTGAACTTATAATCATATCTATAGATATACATAAATATATAAATAATCGATCTTAAAATCATAACGAGAAATTATTGTGATTGACACAAGAGTCAGACTGTGCAGGAAATTAAGTAACACTTTAACATAACTGTTGTACAAGTGTAAAAAGAAGTCAGCCATTGCTATCAGAAAGGAGGCGATAAAAACACTCAAAAGTCTAATGCAAATTGCTCAGTTTTTTTGTGTGCAACTTTAAAAGTGTATTTTATTTCTCAATTTCAAATCATACAACTTCAGATTCATGTTTGTTCCTCGATACACAGAGGGCTTTCATTTAACCTGTCTCTATGAAACTAGAGACTATAGTGGTATTAAAAAGATGTAACTTGGAAAATCATCCTTAATTTCTTAAAGCACACGCAAACTGATGAAAACTTGCTGCTTATCTGACTATCTGATAACTGCTGCTGAGGCCTTCATGGAAGGATAGTGGTCAATTAAGCTCCCAAATATAATAATTGCTCATGAAAAAAGGTCAGGTCATCTATTTCTGAGAAAAAAAGCAATTCAAAATGGTGCTTAGAGTACGGACCTGGTTCCAGCTCCTTGCCAGTTTTTCCACTAAACCACATGTACTATATATATACACACACACACACGTAATTTTTTTACTTGGGTTCTTCCCCTCTCTTTCTGTCTCTCGCTCGCGCTCTCTCACACAGACGCACACACATAGCAAGCTTGTTAGATTGGTTGTTAGTTTGAGCTATTGTGTACGAAAACGGTTGATATAAAAAACAAAACAAAACACTTCACTATAGCCATTTTTCATCCTTGAAGTCCATCCGTGACAGAATGCAAGTAAGTTTCGAGTGAAAATCAACAGCAACCGATTTGAGGGACAGTTCCTCCTCTTCACTCTTGTGTCTCAGCAGGGAGTCACAAGTGTCTCTATAAATAAATTCCAGTGTATCGATTGTCGTTGCTTGTATTGGCTTTGTGTACTGACCTCAACGCTTTGCATGCCACAATTTGCAGATTGATTGCCTGATTATGTCAGCAGTCAAGGGATAGTGTGTTGCGGTATTTTGTGACCTTTGCTGCAAATCAGTGGTAATGCTGCATCATGTGCGGGGTGTTGACACTGTCCCACCCAAAAAAAAAAAAAAAAAGCTAAATGTGTTTTTCTTTCCAGTCCATGCTGAATAAACAAATTTGTTTATACGCAAGTATCCATTTTATCTAAACAGCTAAATTAGAAATTAGAACGCCCTTGGGTTACTTCATTTGGAATTTGATCGATTTTCTGGAAAAATCCATGTCTAAAGTTAGATAGCGATATAATTGACAAGTGTAATTTGGCAGTTTGTTGATGTGCATTTCACTGTTTTAATGTTGAGGTGTACTGCTTTCTTCAATTTTTTTAGTTCAAAACTAAAAATTCACATACGGGCCTCGCCACAACTCTGGTCGCCATGGTAACATCTTTTTACAGCTATACTTAACCGAAACAGGTTAATTTCAACCGAATTTATATTCACTGTCATTCTGATTCATGGTTTTTTTTTGTAATCAAAACATCTCAGAGATATTTCATTTATTCACCTGGGAACGGTTTTAAAATGTAAAAACATTTTTAGTTCTTCCTTGAGTCCAGTGTTGCCATGGTTACCTTGAAAAAGTCACTTAATTAATTTACTTATTACTTGCATTACAAAAATAATTGAGTTACTTTATTGATTCCCTGAATTTGACAAGTAACTAAGTTGTAACTTTAATAGTTACAAGTAACTTTAATTGTTACATTGAGCAGATGCTGACCACCTTGCTTTAGCAAAAAATGGCACCAAATGGCACAAAAATGACATTAAAATGTAAAGTGATTCAAATGTAATAACGTTTTGTTTTAATGACATTTTCATTCAATAATTATTTTTTCAGGATTTCACTTAACATAAACAGGCTAATTGTTTTTAATAAAAAAAACAAGAAAAACAACACCTATCTTCTGAGTTTGGTGATGTGAAGTTTGCAAGCTAAGCCGTGATTGGTCGTTACCTAAGCACTGAGCAGCTGTGATGTCATTTTCGGTCGACAACAAGTGGCAAAATGGCCGCCCACTGAGCTGGATTAGAAACGGATGGATTTTGCTGCTTCATTCATATTTCACAAACGCAATATTCATCAGAATGCCGTGTTGACACAGGTGAGGGCGCAGACAACTTATTATTGTAAAGAACATAATACCGGGTTGACTTCCGTTTTGATTATTGGTTTGACAAAGTAAGATAAATGCTTGCGTGAAGGAAACACTGTGGCTGATGTTACCTGCATGAACAAGTAACTGCAGTCGACAAAATAATGCTTTGTGGTATGAAACAAGTAACTACAGCCTGATGAGGTGACCTGAAAAAGTGCCGCGTTAGATTTGTTGGACTAAAATGTGCACTAGTCTGAGTTAACACGTGACTCAGTAATGCGTTCCTGCCATCACTGCTTCAGTCTCCTTTAATTAGATATTTGACAAATATGTATTGTTTTATGCCTTCCCGGGGGAAATTTCCAGCCTTTCGAAAACAAAAAAAAACAGTGGAGGCTCTATGCTCTTAAACTGATTGGTTCAGCTCCCGTCCCAATGAACCCCTCATGGCGATATCAGCACAAAGCTGCTCTGTGCGTGGACCCAGGCTTAATGTTTCACCCAGAACAACCCTCAAAGCGAATGGCTAGAACCAACATTGAGCCTCAATCAATTGAGCACATCAAATTAAAGTGGAGGTGCTGCCTTCGAGCTTTTCGGCTACTATTCAAAGTCCCACAGAGAACGATAAAAATCAGAATATTCCCGGAAATCTTGAGATTACCCAACAGCTCACATGACATTTTCCGTCTGTTTAGAAAACAACTCGGTGTGTCTGTCGAGCTCTTTGCCATTCAGGACGTGCGTTCTGACATCAAGCTGAATTTGCACTTTGTTTGTGAACTTTCTAACCTCTCAAAGTTTGAAAAGACACATCGAGCCTGTTCATTTTTGATATCTGACACGATGCCGGGATACTCAATACTTCTTGTGTCCAACTGGCAACAACGGAAAACTTCTGCACACACATGAATTGTTACGAATGCATGAAGATTCTGTGAGTCTGAAGTGAGGGCGTTTATCGAGCAATTCCTGTGCCCGCTTTCCATTTTTAGGCGTTGCCCGCATGTGTAATTTCCTCCTCTGGTGCGGAACAAAGCAGGTAATAAATGGTGCCGAAAAAACACATGGATAAACCCGATTGAACGGCATTGGTGATATGTTATGAGATAAACTTCAAACTGTCAAAAATAACATTGCTGTCCAGTGAATTACATACACTTGTTGGTATTTTTACCCGCTGAGAAGTCATGAAGAACACATCGTGTTACGGGTTGCTTCGTTGTCATATACGGTTAGTGTCCTTATAACAATATTCCGTGTCAGTATCAGTCTCATATTAAAGGATCCGTACTGGAGTGACATTGTCAAACGATAGTTTGGAACGATAGCAGAATTCAATTTCAGATCGCTTTGTAATATCGTCACCTGTAAATAGCCTCCCATAAATCACTCAACGAGCGGTCTCATGATCGCTATTTGTAGTGGAGTGATAACAGATGAGGAACGTCAAGATTGCTCACAGTAAAAAAGTTTCACTGTTTACTTTCTCAGTGTAAGTGCTGCTTTGAGAAGTGACAAGCTGCTCACACATTCTTACATCATCCTTGTATGGGTGGAAGAAACAAGACATGCAAAAAAAAAAGTATCCAACTTAGAAGGTGGCGCTCCCTGAGCAAATCCTGCTCAATTCACGTGATAAATAAATCCTGTCTGTGTCAGTTCTATCTGATAAGCAGCATTTTTCCACTGCTCTTTCCGCCTCCTGCTAAAAAGGAGCAGCTGGAACACGAGTGTTGGACAGATGGAACTTTCCACCTCGATTATTTTTCTCACTAAAAATAGTCTGTCCAAAAAATTAAAAGGCCGCTGGGGCCGTTGGCAAAGTGCGCGTTCGTGTGTGCATGTACGTATGTTTTGAGCGACAGAGGCATGGAGAACTTCAGACGACGTGGCTCTCAGATGACGGCGGCAGGGGCCGTCTTGGGAGTGTGAATGAATAAATGATAGGCGGATATCTGGAGGAGAGAGAGAGAGAGGGAGAGAGAGAGAGAGAGAGAGAGAGAGAGAGAGAGAGAGAGAGAGAGAGAGAGAGAGAGAGAGAGAGAGAGAGAGAGAGAGAGAGAGAGAGAGAGAGAGAGAGAGAGAGAGAGAGAGAGAGAGAGAGAGAGAGAGAGAGAGAGAGAGAGAGAGAGAGAGAGAGAGAGAGAGAGAGAGAGAGCAGGGAGTCGCTCCGTCATGTAGCCTCTTACGCACATACAACTTTTTCACTTTTGAATTTTTTTCACTTTCAACTTTCAAAATATTCAGTGGCATCAGGCCAAGATATACATATAATTATTTATTTATTTATTTATATTTGGCGCCTCTATGAGCCACAGCAGCAGGAGTGTGTCAATCACACAGTCACTATGCTGCATATGTAAATTAAAAAAAACACCCAGTCCAAATCTTGCATATGACATAAATATAGCCTTGAATATGTCACCAAACCGCAGGAACAGAATTGTATTTCATGCCTGTTTTTTCTGTAATGGCCATTTTTAAAAATGTGACATCAAACATATTTGTCCCAAATTGGGTTGCGCTTTGAGGTGTGACAACTTTTTTTCACTTTTGAATTTTTTTCACTTTCAACTTTCAAAATGTTCAGTGGCATCAGGCCAAGACATACATATAATTATTTATTTATTTATTTATATTTGGCGCCCTCTATGAGCTGCAGCAGCAGGACTGTGTCAATCACACAGTCACTATGCTGCATATGTAAATAAAAACCCACCCAGTCCAAATCTTGCATATGACATAAATAGAGCCTTGAATATGTCACCAAACCGCAGGAACAGAATTGTATTTCATGCCTGTTTTTTTCTGTAATGGCCATTTTTTAAAAATGTGACATCAAACATATTTGTCCCAAATTGGGTTGCGCTTTGAGGTGTGACAACTTTTTTTCACTTTTGAATTTTTTTTTCACTTTCAACTTTCAAAATGTTCAGTGGCATCAGGCCAAGACATACATATAATTATTTATTTATTTATTTATATTTGGCGCCTCTATGAGCCGCAGCAGCAGAGTGTGTCAATCACACAGTCACTATGCTGCATATGTAAATAAAAAACCCACCCAGTCCAAATCTTGCATATGACATAAATAGAGCCTTGAATATGTCACCAAACCGCAGGAACATAATTGTATTTCATGCCTGTTTTTTCTGTAATGGCCATTTCAAAAAAATGTGACATCAAACATATTTGTCCCAAATTGGGTTGCGCTTTGAGGTGTGACAACTTTTTTCACTTTAGAATTTTTTTTCACTTTCAAAATGTTCAGTGGCATTAGATCTAGCCATACATATATAGTTTGCATTACTTTTTTTCTTGAATAACAAAATGAGTATTGGGTTATGACTCTATATAAGTAACTCTAACTCTATGTGTCCAATATTGTGTATAGCGTTTATATAGATATCAGAGTGAAAAATGTTGTACATGGTAATTAGAACCTTGAAAAAGTATAAAAGTCACAAAACTATGAAAAATGTTGAAGTAACATACTTTATAACAAACAAACAAAACAACCAGCAACTAATATGCAAACTTGATAACAAAACGAAAAACAAACACAAAACTTTTTTTTTTTTTTTTACAATCAGAACAAATGGTTGTAGTGTGTTTGTGGCGGATTGGCCTTTCCACATCTGCCACAATAATTCAAGCACGAAGTGGTTTTTCGCAAAAGCTATACGTATTGCTTTCTTTTTCTCGCATGTCCTCTTCCTGCAGCTGCTGCACCGGCTGCTGTGCAGCTGCAGTTGCAGTGTTGGTGTGTTTACGTGCATAAACAAATGTAAAACTCATTCATTCATTCATCTTCCGAACCGCCGATAAATGTAAAACTCGATTCTCAAAAAATAACACTTGATTTTCAAAACAACGTCCAGCCAGTAACTATCGTTACGCGCTGAGTTTGCGCGTGCTGCACCCTCAAACAAGTCAATCATGCCAATCAATCAGGGCACTGGGCATGCCCGTGCACAAATGCACATTGTGAGTGCGCGATCTACTGGCGTGAAGACGAAAAAGACTGATGAGCCCATCATTTCAAATGGCCGTAAGTACACTCCTAAAACGTGGCTGTTTCGCCTGTGCTGAGCGCGTTCACGTGAACGCGCGTAGTCGCTGGCCACGTTCATTACGAGCCCACACGGCCGGGACGTGCATTGCATAACAGTTTGACCAATTCAAAAGTCGATTTTCAAAAATAACACCTGATTTTCCAAAAACACCCAGCTAGCAATGTTCTACAAACTGCATTACATTGTTTTGCGTGCGCGAAGCGCACGTGCAAACCAATGTAATTTATGTGCAACATACGCGGTGGGACATCTTAAGAGGTGACACCAGGAAGTTGAGTCTGTCTGGGTGACGTCTCTGCAAGAGACGCGTACGACCTCACATTCAAATGTGCACAAAATGGCGGAAAAATACTGCTTCGATGTCTTTGCTCAGTACTGTTCTATGTGACGTGCACAAACGATCATATCCACACACATAGATGCAAATAGACTTCTCACAACAAACTACACCGTTTATTCGAATGAAAATGACGAACTGGAAGTACTCTCAATGACGTAAAGAGTCGGCACGAAAATGATATCTTAGCCTAAAGCGCCATCTCGTGGAGAGTGAGGTAAAAACTCACTACCACAATTCTCAAGCTTTGATAGTATTGGTGAGCCGCGGTGATGTGATTTGTGCTACTGCACAAGGGTTAAACCAGGCCGAAAGGCCGCTCGGCAGTTGGCTAAGCATCTGGGGCAAACATCTGACGTGGTCACCGAGGTTTGGGTGTTTGAGGTTTCGACTTGGTTCTACCTTTTGTTCGGTGTGCCTCATGAGCATGCAGGTTAACATACCGTATTTTCCGCACTATAAGGCGCTTCGTCGTATAAGGCACACCCTCAATGAATGGCCTCCTTTAAAACTGTTTTCATATATAGGGCCCACCGCATTATTAGGCACATAGAATATAAGCTACAAAAGTAATTGCAATTACATTATGAATACACTAGATGGAGCTACACTAAAGGAATACAATACAATACAATACAATACAATACAGCTATATTTATATCGCATTTTCACAACCGCTGTAGCTGTAACAAAGACCTTCCAGAACATTTAAATTACAACGTGCAAGAAATCAGAATATCGATCCATATATAAGGCGCACCGGATTATAAGGCGCACTGTCGGTTTTTGAGAAAATGTTATGCTGTTAGGTGCGCCTTATAGTGCGGAAAAGTTTGAAGGATACCCGATTCTTAGATTGGCTGTATTTGACATCATTGGTTAAGGAGATAGTAAACACTTTGTTTTGAAACAGATTCAGCCTTGCCGCTGCTGAAGAGATCCCCAAAAAATCTGTGAAGACGACGATTTAGTGTGTGTGCCAAGAACCAGCAAACAGACATCATCACTCTCTAACCCAAGTCTGAAAACGGAGATTTCTGCAATCCTGCAGTAGCTTTGCATTCAGATGAGATAATATCTTAGATTGATGTTGCTTGTAAATTCACCGTGTGTGTGTGTGGGGAGGGGGTGAGGGGGTTGTCGGGTGTGTGCACATGCATGCGTGTGCGCTCTTGACTCATAAATATTTAGCTCCATCTCTCACGGCGTTCACACCTTGCTGGTTCTGAAGCTTTGACAGGATCTTTGCAGATGCGCCCTCAACATCACATCAGTAACTCATGGGACTTTTTGACCCGTACAGTGCTGAGGTGCGTTAGTTAAGAACGTTGAAATGATTTCAAGAATTTTTCTTTTCATTCGGGTTACATTTTATTTCGACAAACCTGACAGAGCATAAATGATGACATTTCATACTTTAAGAACTGTAGGTGAACGCTTTGCATGATGTACGGCAGCGCTCGGGTCTGTTTCCGTCACTTGAGCTCGGGTATTACCAATCGTAGTTGCCGTGTTTTTTCACTTTAAGCCTGTATGAGCTCAGATGAAGGAAATGCTTCCGTGCACACATGAAACCCACAAGTGTGTGCTAACAGAACGTCTGTGTTCCCTCAGTCCACAGATATTCCCCGGCAAGTGAATTACCGTTGATCCCAAAGGATCACGAGCTTCCTGCACCGTATTGACTGGTTCCAGTGATTGGTTGACTGGGTAGCATAATGCTCTTTCACTGAGCTATTACATCGTTTCTTTTTAGGGCAAAGCGGTAAGTGTTACAGTGAATTGGTAAATAAAATAAAATACAAGGGGGAAAAAGAAGAAAGGTTGTTTTAAAAGGCGAGGCATTGCAGAACTAAATGCTTTGCTGTTTTTGCCAAAGTGTTGTTGTCAATCTGAACCATTCATATTGTGTAGAATTGATTTGAAAATAGCTCTCATAATAAGCACGGTATTGGCAGTTTTAGAAAGGCCACATCCAAAAAACAAACCCATGGCAATCTTTGTCCATGATGAGACACAAGTTGTATCCTTCACCTTTCCAACTGCATAATGCAAAGCAGAATTTGCATTGAGAAAAATCGCCAACTTGAGTTGTGCGCTGGTACATGTGAATGATCCATCACCGCGCCATTCATTCATCAGGGAGTAGTAGATGTTCAATGACAACAGGTTTTATGTTTCTAGACAGCGGAGCATATGCTGTTCGCAGCGTCCGTATGTCAAACGCTGTTCCCTCGATTGTTGCAGCTCCCGCCTCACTAATTTGAAATGGATTGTTCATTGATCTACACAATGACGACATGACCTCCTGGCACTAGCCGAACCCCATCGTGTGGGGAGACAACGCAGATCCCGTGACCGCCACACTACAGCAACATGTTTTGTACGGATGTTTCCCACAGATGAATGCCTGGACATCTTCTGGGTGAGCATTGCTGGTGGTGTATCCGCCAAAAAAAAAATCCGGGTCAATCATTCACATAATTAGTCGTATTGTTTCATTGTCAACAATGGCCGTGCCATGAAAGAAACAGATGGCCCTGAGCTGCGGACGAACCCCAATCAGTCAGATTGGGCATTAGCAGGCATGAAACCTGTCATCTCCGCTGTACAACATCCGCATTATGTCCAATTGATTCTATTTGCGAGCGGACCATTGCCTGGAGAATTTACAGTCGGCGGGTGGTATTCTTGATGACGTCTTGCACAGGCATACGGCATACGTTCACAAGTCTCTTGTCTACCATCAAACTATCGATGTTTTTTTTTTTGGGGGGGGGGACAATGTCGTCACTCAAAATCATCTGCACGGTGTCCTGACTCTCTTTAATCCCCACAACAAATAAAGACTACATAAAAAAAGGTACTGAAGCGTGGAACTGCCAATGAGGAGCAAAAAGATTTGACTGCCAAATACGTATTTGCAAGTACAGTTGAAAATGTTTTAATCGAAAAAATGTCCCATTGGAACTGGGTTTGTGGATACCTATTTGATAGATTCCTGGAATCCTTTTAACTACAGTGTATCTCTATCATGTAGCGCAGGCACACACACACACACACACACACACACACACAAAAGCTAAAAAAAGCTAAGCACATTCATTCACTCTCTCTTTGTCAAACACACACACACATGCACAAATACACACACATTCATGCAATGTCAAACAATCCATTTAGCTACTATCTATTCAATTGGGGTAATTACCCAGAGCCTATTAAATTGTTACTGTCTGCGCACCATCACAGCTGTAATTACGGCCAAGCATGTGCAATTCCACGTGGCTCTCCCTTTCGATTCTTATGTGATGACACAAAGCGTGTGAGGATGATGGAGCCCGGTGGTGTATCGAATATTGATGGCCAGAAAGTATGAAAGTGAAGAAAGGACAGGCGAAGGGTGAGACACATTCTCACAGGGCCCCATGAGACTCTTGCAAACATATCGCGTAATCAATGTCACAACATCAGGCGAGCCATTTTTTTTCTGGCCCGTCAACGATTGACATTTTCTTTTTATTAAAGCTGCGAAAGGAATCGCAGTGTTTTAATGATGATCACACAATGATCAATGACACCACTGTACTCGGGAGGGGGGCTGCTTTATTAACCGGGGCCTTTGTCCTGCTTCAGAGCAATTTCTTTTGTATTTAGAAGATAATCGGGGAATGGAATGTGGCTCTCGGATGGCTAGATGCGAACATGTTCTACTTCTACTTTACCCGTTATTGTCAAGCAGATTTTTATGTGGGGCAGTGGGAAAATGGAATAGATTAGAAGTCAAAGTGAAGGTTTCTATAGTGGCATTGGCATAATAAAATGTAGGACAGTAGCAATGTTGGACACGCAAATGGCTGGTGCGTAAATTGTGAGAAACGACATCATTTGTGTGTCACCAATATGTCCACAGTGCATCTTCTCCGACATCATACTTTCTGTGATGTGGACTGCAAACTGCTGTTGCTCATCACGTCGCTCATTCGATAATTTGACAGGCTTTTAGTCTCTCTCTGCGTTCAAATGCTAAAAACAGCTTTTTGAATTCAAGGAGAGGTTAAATTGAATTCCCCTGACTATACGTTGGAAGCTGAATGAAACAGGCGATTGAATGAGCGGAATAATGTGAGAGACCAGAAAGCTTGGGAAGCCGAAGATGACGCACTGAGACACAAGCAAGCGTGTGGAAAACAGATATGGAAACATTCACCCCTGGTGATCTGTTGAGTGTGTGTGTCTGTATTCCCAGCAGCTCAACATCTGGCGTTAACCTATTTAACACTTACTCACTCGATCTTCCACTCGCTCCTCACAAGGCAGAAGGCTCTTAGCGACCTAACGGTTAATTTACTGTTTTCTCGTAACATTTCCGCTTTCAAACCCCCCTTCATTCTTTTCCTAAATTGCATAAAAATAAATCAGAATAAAGTCGCAGATGGCGTCGTGGTCCACTCGCCTGACTTGTGTGAGGGATCGGTTCCCACCAGTGATGGTGAAAATGGTTGTTTGTCTCGAAGTGTGCCCTGACGACCCAGTACGTCTTTCGCCCAAAGTCGTCTACAAGGTCCCGCACCGCCCCCGCGAAACTTTTCACGATCAGCGGTGTTGAAAATGGATGGATGATTGCATAAATCAAAATAATTCAATACAACACGTTGATTTTTTATAACGCTTTCACAACAGCTGCGGCTGTAACAAAGCGCTTTACTGAACAGCTAACAAAAAAATAATATAACAGAACACATAACGATAAACGTGGCCAGTCATACGATTGTAACAACTATTCCTGCGTATGCCTTGTTCTTTGAAATAGTTATAAAAATGGTCCTTTGCACTTAATTTGCAGTGCATTCCCCCCGACCCGCTCGAGACTCAGGTGGAGAGGAGTATGAATAGCAACCCTCGTTTATGACGTCATGTCAAATGCACACGTGCCTCTTAAATTCTCAAAGCGGGGTTATATATGTCAGTCAGACAAAGCGTTCTCAATGGTTATTCAGTCAGTGATGTAAAGGAGAAACAATCTTCTCCTTTCGTCTTTCATCATGCTTGTATTTCCTTTCTTTATCTCTCCAGCTGTGTTTTCACCCCGTCGATCTGATGCTAACCTGCCCGCTTCCCCCCTCTGCCCTCTTAATATGAATCTCAAGCACTCATTCACTCTCTCCGATTTCTCCCTGTGACGAATGCATTGCCTCGTGTTTCATTTTCCCTTTTATTGAAAATGGCCTCCATTCTCTGCCTGGAAGCTTTGTGGGGTCCTAAATGCTAAATGGCAGTCTGTCTCTGCCAGGCGCCCGCTTAGTGCCGGTCTCCTTGGTGATGAGACCGATCAGGCGGTTCTGTACCAGACAGTGAGCAGTCTGTGTTTGTGGGTGTGTGCGTTTCAATTACTGTATGGCAGTGCCAGCGTCTTTGACTTATATGGACATTCATAGACTTTAGGGAGGAAAAGGTGCTATGCCAGTCATGCATTCACTCACATTCAGAAGCATTTGAATGCATTATGTTTCGTGTCGGCAGGGCCCTGCCGAACAAGCGGGCCTTGTTCTTTCTGCCAGGGACTTGAGCAGGCAGCAGCGGCCAGGGCTCAACGTGGTATTGCTCGACATCGGCACAATTTACCCCAAGTTCAACTCTGGGGACACTGCTGTTGGCCTTGTAAGAATTCTGTCCATCTGCACTGGCATTTCAACAAGAATCGGATTCTCAGGAATGGAAATGAGTGACTTCTTGCATGTTGCTTGTTATAGAGCAGATTAATCGAAGTGCAACGGCATCAGAAATACAAGTGTCACTTCTTAAGCGACATCTTCACCAATGCTCACAATCACACCTAAGGACGATCTGTGTGTTCCATCAACGTGCCATGCATGTTTTTGGAATAAGGGAGGAAACCAGAGTACCCGGAGAAATCCCACGCAGGCCCGGGGATAACATGCAAACTCCACACAGGAAGGCCGAAGCCAGAATCGAACTCTGCACCTCTGCACTATGCGGCGGATGTGCAAAGCAGTCGAATACTGTGCCACTCAGATCATTTAACTCATGTTCTAATGTCAGGTCATACAAGCAGTTTTAACAAAAATGACAAAACAGTGATTTAAAAAGAATGCAAAGCAGCACTCATCATACCTGTTGATTACAGAGAAACTATAAGTGAATTCTTAATTAGTTCCCACTTGCTGAAAATCTTGCATTATTTTTGTCGAGCTATGGATGGTATTTCCACTCTGCACTTTGTCTCAAATAGAACTTAGCTAAAAATGTTGTTTTTGTTCATATATATATATATATATATATATATATATATATATATATATATATATATATATATATATATATATATATATATTAGAGCTGTCAGTTTAGCTGCTTTTATTGGCATTAATTTAAATGAATATTATCGGGATAAAAAATGTTCTCACGAGATTAACGCGGCAGACGTCACAGCGGATGTTACGTTGCTCTATAAATAAACCAGAAACAAAACATCAATCGCTCTGCACAGGTCCACGCACGTTTGTTTTGCCAGCCACGGCAGCGCGAGACACCGAAAACGGTTACTTAAATAGTTTATGAATGGAAAGTTTACTTTTAAAAAGTTGCCAGATTGTTCCAATTACAAGACCAAAGTTACCTGTATGTTTTGCAGTCGTAAACTGAGCTATCATCATAGCACGTCGAGTCTGAAATAGCAATTAATGGCCAAGCACACAGCTGACGTAGGTACTCCGCCCCCTCGTCTCAGACCGACAGCTATGGATCATTTCAAAGCAAACAGCGTGGGCTAAAATGTTGCTAGAACAGGGGTGTCTTTATTAAGCTCATTTTTGCATAGTTGTCATGTTTGTCCGTCTGCAATCTGACGTTTAAACGAAGTAAATTGCGTTGCAGGTGGGGTTAATCATGCCGGCGCTCCACTTCCGGGTTGGACCTTTGGGACTTGTAGTTCTTTTGTTCGATTCGACTTTATGTTTGTGTTGTATGGTTTCTTACGTTTAAAACAATGAATAATGATGACGATAATGATACATAGTGAAATCAGGGTTGATTACATTATTTATTAAACGTATTGTTAAATAAAGGTATTAATTAATTTCAATTATATACATATTTACATTGTGATGCAGAAAGATAGATATATTAATGTTTTACTGCATTTATGTGTAGTTTAGGTTATTACCTGCTTCTGATACTTCTGTTACAACTACTACTACTTCTGCTGCAAAGTGCTCCAATAAATGATCAAAAAAGTACAGAAAGAGAGATCCTTCCATGCTGACCGACAATCCCTATTCAGGGGGCCGTGAAAAATTATAGGCTGAGTACTAGTTTACCTTAGATGTGCACTTTATATTGCGCTGTTTTGATTCCATAAAAAGAGCTGTTCAAGCAGCTGTTGTGTGACAAAATATTTTTTTCACTGTTGTTGATGGACAATAATATTGTGTGAGAGATAATGTGTGAATAACTGCTCCAAGTGAATAATTTTCATGTAAAATTGAAATTCCAAATTATTTCAGTAAATATTTGCATTTTGCACATAGAAAACTGATTCATGATTCCATGTTGATGAGAGCATTAAACTGGGGGAAAATAGGACAAAAAATATAAAAGGAAATTCAGAAACGATAAAAAATGCGTGAGTAATCATGATTAATTTTTAGTTAATTTGAGTTAATTATGACAGTTGAGTTTTTAAATTAGATTAAATATTTTAATCGTTTGACAGCTCTATATATATATATATATATATATATATATATATATATATATATATATATATATATATATAGCACATGAGTAGTGAATGCATTATTTACATATGCTTTTAAATTATGGCTGCAAAGACATTTACTTGTTCATCGTCTAAGTAGATATGTTCTTATAACAATTGCAGTCTCTGAGGACATTAACCGAGATTTACGGTGAATGAGAGCTATGTGGCTAAATAGCATTTTGTGTAAATGTACATGTTCTGTGTTACGAAAAAAAAAAAATCGGACTTTTACATGACATGATTCACTTAGCTACGAGCGACTTACAGTCAGTGTGACTTAATACCATATAAAACTACATTGAGGTGTAACATAAAGTATTTATATTCAAGTACCGTATTACAGGCATTTCTGTAAGGATAGTGAAATCGTAAGTGAGAGGCAGCAAAATGAACATCCTGGAGGCTACAGTAATTCTATCTACAATACGATTCAAACAGAGCCACGATCAGTGTAACACAGACTAATAAAATGCTTTTCAAAATAACATGGTACAATTTAGGTCAGATGCTGCTTTCCAAAGATGATCTAAAGACTAACTAATGACTTATCCCAAAAGCGGATGCTCACAACCTACAGAATCAGGTGGCAATTGCCTTTTGCATCATCATCACCATTGCCATCATGCCAATTCATTCCATTTTGCAAGCTCTCGACATCAGAGTTGCTTCTTCCGATGATGTTGAGCTATTGATCGAAGTGACAGAGACTAATACCGTGATACACAGCTAATGTTGAAGAGGTCAGCCATGTGCTTGTACCACTCATCTCACTGGGACCAATTTGGAGCGCCTCATAGTATGACTCCCAATGCTACCGCACGCCGCACGTCGTATTTTAAGCATGCGGATGTGTGTGTGGAATCTGGATGCAAAGGAGTTTAGATATGTGCTTAAGCTAGCATTAATAAGTATCATTCTGTATAACTGCATATGTTGTGGAAGAAATGCAGAGGTGTAACACAATAATACGTTTTAAAAATTATGAAACGCTTTCTAGAATTTTTAAAGAAATCATCACAATGACCTCTATGATAGACTGATAATGTCATTTACAAAAAAAACAACTTTGAATGATCACACAATCATTATTTTTTGGGGCACCCGTATCCCCTTGACTTTGACATTCAGTGTTTTGCACCTAAACAGTATATATGTTTATTCAGGTGCAGATTAATTTTATATGAGCAATATTAAAAGGCCTGATCATCAAAGATGAAAAGTCTTTGTGTTTTAAAGTAGGCTAGAACTCATGAGGATTGTGAGCTGGAACGTAAAACAAAGAAATCATTCTCCATGAAAAAAAGAGAAAAAAGAACCAAAATAAAAACACCAGACAATGTGTTGTGGCTCAACAGACAGAAAGGTTGAATGATGAAAAATGAGCATTCATCCATCCATCCATTATGTGATCCGCTTATCGTGCTGGAAGCCTATCCCAGCTGACATCGGGCAGTCGGCGGGGGACACCCTGAACCGGTTGCCGGCCAATCGCAGGGCACACGTAGATGAACAACCGTCCCCGCTCACAATCACACCAAGTCTCCTGCCATGCATGATTTTGGAATGTGGGGGTAAACCGGAGTACCCGGAGAAAACCCACGCAGGTATGGGGAGAATGTGCAAATTCCACACAGGAAGCCCAGAGCCGGAATGAAACCCTGCCCCTCTGCACTGTGAGGCCGAGGTACTAACCAGTCGACCCCCCGCGGAAAAATGATCAATATAATAAATTCACGACGGGCAGTTGTTTGTGTTTGTATTTGCTTTCGCAATTCTCAAGGACACAGTGTGTCTGCGTGTTTTGTGTGTCTTTGTTTGGATGTTACATCCACCTGAGTGGGCACACAGTCTCACTCAGAGGCATTTACACCTAAACAATCACACAAACTTGGAATTGAAGCCTCGCGCGAAACAACGAACATCATTTTGACTTGAGAGGTCGAGAATCAGGTGTGCTCACCGCGGGTCACGAAACCATGTGTGAACGCACGCCAACGACGTGCTGATTACATTGCGGCACCATTTTTTTTTTTTTAAAGGCACACTCCACCTCCTGAGGGACTGTATTCTTTTGGCGTGCTCCATCTCCAACTTAGCAGCTCACTACCCGGTGATTATCCTTTTGCTGAAAAGTGTAGTTGTGCCTCTGGGAAGAATATCTCTGTTCTCCTTGAAGCTGCATTTCTTCTACGTCCACTGAGCATTTTGTCTTTTGAAGCAGAACAAAACACAGGCAACGCTGTGAGCTGTGAGGCAGAAAAAAAGAAAAACTGAGCCAAACTGTATGACACACTCAGAACCCCCCCCAACAAAAAACATGTTCAAGTGCACTCAATACTGTAGCTCCTTAGAGTTATGTGTGAAGTTAACAAAAGTTCTATTAGTCGATGACAGTGGGACAAGTCAGCAGAACCAATCAGCCAATTAGGACCAGGGGAAGGCAACGAAAGCTGACAGAGAAGTAGTGTCTGTCCGCTGAATTCCAAAAGGATATCAAGTGCGGGTTCACTTCAGCATGATTAGTAGCTTGTGACCAGTTCTTTTATCTGTCAATGATCTGTCTATATTACATATGCATTTCAGCCCACATGAGCCTCCACAATAGTCCGCTGGCTGTCGTTGGCAATGATTTTCCTCATTAAATTATCAATACACCACTGCTTGTGTTTTATAACTTACTTATTTGTGTTGGTTGGGCGGACGTGGACGTGGATGTTTTGTTTTGTTTTTTGGGGTTTTTGTGATGACATCCTGGTTGTGTATTGGATTTGTCCGTTAATGCTATGCTCGCTTTGGTAGATAGTGGGCTTCGCATGATTCCGACCTGAAGATGGCCAATTCCATGCAGTGTTCCATTTTATGTTGCCAGTTGTGCTGTATCGCTTGAGCTGTGCAGTGTAAAGCCACACATTGTTGTTATTGTTTTTTTCATTTTATTTTAGGCTACTATGTGTACTAAATGGAAGCACTTCAGTTAAATGAAGATCATTTTTATGACTGCGATTGGCTGGCAACCAGTTCAGGGTGTACCCCGCCTGCTAAGTTGGCCGGGTTAGGCTTCAGCATGCCCGCGTCCGTCATTACGGTAAAGCGGTTTAGATAATGGATGGATGGATACATTATATTATCCTACGTCCGGTGATAATCACCATTTTTTTATTAGACACCATTCAAAGCAGACACAAACAAAGACGCATGCAACAAGATATGTTTGAGGGAAGGTGTATACAAATGGTATTGCACGAAATGAAATGCTCACCTATAAGGAGATGTTGGGCATGTTTTGTTGATGTAATGGATTTATTGTTGTTATGATTAGTCTTCATATTGTATTTTGTTTTAAATGTAAAGCCAACAGGGGACCTGCTTTTTCTCCCATCGACTCCTGAGGGAAATATGCGGTTCCTGGCTCAACAGATCTTGCATAACATTATTGGCGGAGGGAGAATTTTTTTGGTTGATGGTTTTGCTCTAGCTGTCTGTTTGTTGTTCTCAAATATAATACATAAGAAATACTTTTAGTCTATATTTGTATCTTAAGATATTTCTTCTTTGAATAAATACACGTTTCCATTTGCACACAGTGGTGGTGGAATGCGCACCGTTTTGAGGGATGCAAAGAGGTGGGGCGATACAGGAGTAAGTGTGGATATGTTTCTTTGCTGTCTTGATCACCGTGGAAACTGCCATGAGGGAATGTCAGGAGCTTGGCAGTTGCAACCATTTTGCTTAATAGCTCAAAATTATCTGCAAAGTGTTTCCGAGGCTATATTATACCCAACCTGCGTAATGGGGGTTGACATTTCACACAACTGCTGGTTTTTTTTTTTTTTAACCTGATTGGCATCATTTTTTGAAAAAGGCATTCGGGTGTGAGAACAGATGTACATTAATGAACCATCACCGCGCTTGTTGATGTCAATCCCGTTTATGCTGATTTGTACCGTTGGGTTATATTTGGCACGGCTCACAGGGATTTTTTTCTCCCTTTGCGCCGTAACAGTCGTGAAGCTCACCATATTAACTCATTACATACTGAACATTGGCAATTCTTTTAAATGTAGCGCATGCCGTACCCTGTTTGCCATTCTATTCCTAAGAGCTTTTGCTCCACCTGCCAGCTGGCAGCCCTTTTACAAGCGAGGTCAGGTGCATCGATGCCGAACCGATAGAGAAATGATTGCTCCTGTCTGTATCTAACTGTGGAACACTTGGGCCTTTCGTAGCAGGTAGTGTGAGGAATCGACGAATAATGGCAGCCTGAACAGCAGGTTCGGCAAGGCAAAAGATCTGCCTCACACCTCTGCCACGTCACCACTCAGCCAGAAAATATAGAGGTTGATCACTTACCGTATTTTCCGCACTCTTAAGGCGCACTTAAAAGCATTCCATTTTCTCAAAAGCCAACAGTGTGCCTTATAATCCGATGCGCCTTATATATGGATCAATATTCTGATTTCTTGGACGTAGTATTTTAAATTATTTTTAAAGCGCTTTGTAGCAGCTGCAGCGGTTGTGAAAGCTCAATATAAATAAAGCTGTATTGTATTGTATTCCCTTTAGCGTAGCTCCATTTAGTGGGTGCAAATGCAACCACATCCAGTATTGTAGCATCTATTCTATGCGGTGTGCCCTATATATGAAAACAGATTTAAAGTAGGCCATTCATTGAAGGTGTTCCTTAGAGTCCGAAGCGCCTTGTAGTGCGGAAAATACGGTAAGTCTGCTGCGGCGTCTGAGAGACTTACTGAAGAGAATTCACTGAATTGCCATTTAAAACCCGTGTTTACTTGAGTCACCTCAACGAGGCATCACTTGTGTCTGATTACGTGTAATGCAAATAACACGTTCAGCACGGCGAATGAGTGGTTTGCATGTGAGTGTCACATCGCTGAGGTTCGGGATTTGAATCTTGTCGGCAACCCTGCTGTGTGGCCTTTTACCTGTTTTCTCCTTGCGTGGGGTTTCTTGTACTTTTTTTTCCCAGGGCTATCATATCCTGATTGGTTGTCATTACAAAGTGAAGGGTAGCCATCCATGTCGCTTATAGTACATTGATGACCAAATTTCATTGAGAAAGAAAGAATGGATACAAGAAAGAAAGCAAGAAAGGAAGGGGTATTTTATCCAGAGTCATTAGGAACTGGCTGACTGTGACAGTGTCCGTTAACCCAAAGCTTTTTAAACAATGGTTATTCTACAAAACACGGTGGATTGCAGTCAGAGTCATCTGATGGTTGAAACAAAGCCTGGTGAGGGAAATATGATTTACAATTCCAACAATACAATTCCTGGTTAGGCATTCATGCACAATAATTACTCTCTGCTGATTGCCAGCAACGAATTGGATTAACTTTCCCCCTGTCAGGACAGAAAACTCGTCAATACCGTACATAAACATACAGCTGTTTCACTTCAGAGGACATTACATTGACTTTCTCATGGGAATTCATTCCAAACTTTAACGTGATACAGTATTGAATACAACAACAAATGGGATGACTGGTAAGCTATATGCTGGTTACCAACAGTAAAGTCATCCTAAAATATAAATATTTAAACGTGTATGTATTCATTTTCTGTGCACTTGCATGTTAACTGCCCGAAAAGGTCTGACTCCATAAACATACCTGACAACAGCACAAACAGCAATACTCGAGCTTGAAAAATGAGCAATTACACACAACAAGACACAAAAAAGTCGCGAGTGACACGGCTCAATAGGCAATTACAGAAGAGCGATGCTAAAAGGCTGCCAACAGGATCCGAGCATGTGCGAGTTCTACAGGGCAGCAGTTCATGTTGTTGATGGCTCTTCTGTTCATTTATATGCACATGCAGTATTCACACACTACACTCCATCCTCTAATGCATACTGAGAGGTTCTCCTAAATTTGTATTTCTTCCATAATTAAGGTCACCAAATACAAACACGCCGCACGAAACCAAAAGTAATCAAATAAATATTGATATATGTATTCATCTTTCACAGTGTCAATCAGAACTGCAGCATTTTAGCATTTGGCATGCCGGTGATACTATTTTATCCTTTCATTTCACAGGTTCAAGGTTTGACAAACTCACCGGAAAAGGTAAAAGACACACACAGTGCACACACAAAGCTCACCATTGTGTTGCCTTCTTTTAGCTTTCTGCTTTTGCATGATGTGATTATGATAATTGTGAACCTGCAGCTCATCTTGTGGCAGATAGACGCAACTGGTTTTACATCTGCGGCCTTCCCTCTGTAGGGCCCAAAGTATTTTGAAACATAATAATCCACACCATCTGCTCTCTCTTTTTACTTTACGTTCCGTTCGTACTCTGTCGCTCCTCTGTTTCGCTTGCCGTTTATTTTCTCCTCCAGTTCCTCGTTTGGGATGCGTACTTCTCTCATTGTCGAGCGTGCCCCTTTATACAACTCCTCCACTTCATACTACTCAATCTCAACGTGACAGCTCTCATGTCCTTCTCTCCTACTCCTCTCCATCACTTTTTCTTTAGGAGGCACTTGCTGCTTTACTTCCAGCATTCTGGGTGGCACCACACACATCGCTCCACATCCATTTGATCCTTCTTTCTATTTGTAACAACGCACAAACATTCTTCACAGCATGTCAAATCCTAATCTTTGTTTCCAACACAGACTATATCCACTGGGGAAATCCTTTCATACACACTAGTAAGCATGCAGGCTGCACATCATTCCCAGAAAAAGTACTTATCGGGATTGACTTGCACCAGTGGGATCCTGCTGTATGGAACTGTAACTTGACATACATGTTCTTCTCGCATACTGTGGATTTGTAATGTCCTTCCCAAAAGACAGTCTTTAAGTAAATTGAACGATGTCTGATTCATTGTCACAAAACACTCCCCAAAAAGGTCAAATAAAAGGAGAGCACAAATCATGCAAAGAAATTACATGGCAAAGTGTAATTGAAATGCATTCCCTTCAATAATACCACCTTATCAGGGTCTTTTTTCAAAAAATATATTCAGAGAAAAGCACTGATCATCCCGGCATACTTGAACAACCGCCGTCAATCAAAAATCGTAGGGCAGACGTAGATGAACAACCATCTGCGCTCACACTCACACCTAAGGACAATTTAGAAGGTTCCATTAAACTGCCATGCATGTTTTTGGAATGTGGGAGGAAACTGGAGTACCCGGAGAAAACCCACGCAGGTGTGGGGAGAACACGCAAACTCCACACCAGAATCGAACCCCTGTGCTATGAGGCGGAAGTGTCACCCAGTCAACCTTTGTGCCGCCCTAAAATATACAGTAGACAGTAATTACATCATCAGTTCCCTGACGTCAGACACATCCAGCACACAGCTGGATTAACAAAGAACGAATGGATTAGTGAGTGTGAAAAGGAGTCAGACAGAAACAGACTGACAAAACACGGTGATGCCGCTGTTTACTGATAAAGCAGGAGACGTTGTACAGATACTGATAATACGGAGATTGTCATATTTTGGCTGATAGGCTAATACCATCGCAAAACCAGGAAACATGCACAGAAGGGCATACACGTGGCGGCAATGAGCTTGCCTTTCCCTGTCCCGTGCCTCATTTCTTCCCATGATTGCCAGCTGTTCCATTTATGCTAAAACTGCAGGTCTCTGCTGGTCTGAACTGCTGTCATTTGCTGCTAATAGGTATTTTTTGCCATTTGCCTCCGAGTCCCACTTTGCTGCAATGTCATTACTTTACAGTTCCTTCATTCCATGGCTGCTGCGGTGGTTTTTAAAGATTCGAGTATTTGAACGTAATGGCGTGCTCTATTTCTGCGTGGTAATGTAAGGCACGGCCTGCGTTACGATCGAAATGTTCATAATTGAAATGCTGAATAGACCGCTCAGGCTAATCAGCTTAGAAATGTAGTCCACACTCAATGGATAATAAAGAGGATCGTGCCACTGAAGAGGCTATTAACACCCCTGAAATTAGACTTCACGTACTATGATCTGAGTACAATTGATGGGTAGGGAAATTAAGAAGGAGACAGAACAGCAGGAGGTGAGAAGGCGCCATAATCGTCATTTGTTCTCATTTTACACAAGGACAGCATGAAAGAACCCGAACAAAAAATAGTGAGTTGAGATTTTGAATGAACAAACTGCCAATGAAATACACGTTCTAGGAAAAGACTACTGGGGTTAAATTGAAATCAAATGCATATCTTTAAAGGTTTACCTTGACATTCTCAGGGCATTGAAACAAGTTTCGTCAGTTTACGCAGAAGGTTATTTCGAGGACAGGACAATCCATGACAAGCCATGTTATGAATGACAGAGGTATTACAATATTTAGCGTAATACCTAATACCTTAGTTTAAGCTAGCACAGCTCTGATTGCTCACTTTATTTAGCATTAGAATTAGCCTACTAGTTTGAGAGTGCTACAACCTAGTTGGGTTTGAATTATTTGCACTGACGGATGCCTGTTTTGCTGTCAAAGGACGAGAACCGTTGAAAAAAAAAAAAGACGATCTGATCACTGCGATTTGATCCGGCTTGAAATAATGACAGACTGACGATGACGGACATGGGCCCACGCCGCTGACAAATGATGGACTTGCAAAATTTTGCAAATGGCCCATCTCTGAAAATCACCTGTGTCGCTATATGCATTTTTTTTATGTCCACTTTATTGTCACACTTGGATCAAAGGCTTACTGCTTCTAGAAATAGTTTCCGGTGGTCAATGCCTTTTTCCAATTAAACGTTGTTAAAAGTTAGTGAAGTGACTAAAGACATATGAGTGTGTTTGAAGAAGAATCCTCGTGGCCGAAACTCTGAATACGTATGATTCACCTACACGCACACGCTCACACAAGCATACATACACACGACTTGCCTCTTACTTCACCCACCTTCCGCTGTGAAACAATTATTCATTCATTGAAAGGAAAATACAAGAATGGACGACTTGGTCGAGTGTTTTGGAACAGTGAACAGATGGCTCCGAATGGTAATGAGCTGGAAGAGGTGAGAGTGGGAAGTTGGACATGTTTCTGTGATTGACAAGGGGGAGAGCGGTGAGAAGGAGCAGCTGTCTTCAGATGTTGGCCTGGGCTCCGCTCCGAGTCATGGCATTCAGACACCCAGAGGAGTAACCGAATGCTCACCGTATCAGCTCACAGACGTAGAGTGTGGATCTGACAACTTGAAATATCTTTTTGGAGGTGGATTTAGTTTGTATTTCTGAATTTTGAACCAGATATATTATGCTCCCCCCCAGTGCAGAGGAGCAGGCTTCAATTCCAGCTCCGGCCTTCCTGTGTGGAGTTTGCATGTTCTCCCTGGGCCTGTGTGGGCTTTCTCCAGGTATTCCGGTTTCCCCTCACATTCCAGAATCATGCTTGGCAGGTTAATGGAACACTCCAAATTGTCCTTAGGTGTGATTGTGAGCGAGGATGGTTGTTCATCCATGTGTGCCATACGATTGGCTGTCAACCGGTTCAGGGTGTCCCCTGCCTACTGCCCGAAGACGGCTGGGATAGGCTCCAGTACCCCACAACCCACTTATGGAACAACACAGTGTCAGATTAACTTCTAGACATGTCGACCCCAAATGATCAAATGCACAGTCGAGAATTTTGTTGAAATCTGTGACATGGCGGTTTGTATTTAATAAAAGATAGCCAAGATCCTGGTAGTTTATATGTGAGAGATGCAGGTTGAAACGAATACACACAGCTTGAAGCCTCATTGATCACACAGATATTTGTTTTTGAAATGATCCAAGCCATGCTGTCGTTCTCATGCATTATTCAGAAAATATCACACTCTTCCCCGTTGGAAGAAGTAAACTATCGTCTGTGTGTGTGTGTGTGTGTGTGTGTGTGTGTGTGTGTGTGTGTGTGTGTGGTACTTTTGGACTTCAGTCCAATCACTGCTGTTTTGATATACTTGGTGGTTCAGACGTTCCTTATTATTGGCAGATACGTCAGAAAAAAAGATTTGATTTGAAGCCACGCACCACGCACAGAGTCTTTCAATATCATGGCGAATAACTGACATTTGAGGTGAGGTCCTTTTTGATGTGATATGCACTGCTTCCGTGCCACATAAACTCCTCTGCTCGCTCAAGAAGAACTCATTACTCAGTGTGGCAGCTATCTTGTTTCTAATTTTTTTGCGAGGTGGGTGAAGGCCACTGGATATATTTTATTTACATCTCTGTGAATAATTCAGAGAAAGTGTTCCGAGATGGAGCGAGCTAGCTAACTGTCTACCAGCTGTGACTGGTTGAGTTATTCTAATGATCTTGCTCACTCCTATATATGCATTAGTTGCATGCCTGCAGGCTTGGATTTTGGTGCGTCGACATTGAAGATCCACTTGCAGCGCCGACTGGGACTTGTAAAGGAATGGGAGATTTAGTTTTCCAATCCTACCCTCCCCATTCGGCTCGCCCAGGTTGTACAGGGTGTGATGAAAGCGTGTGATCATGCCCAACTGCTCAAAGATGTCTTGTAGTAGCAGCCTTTGTATTCTCCTTTACATGTCTCTCTTTTTTTTTTTTGACAGCATAATCCCTCCCTCCTTGCCTTTCTCTCATGCTACTCACTCGACGCCCTGTTTTATTCAGTCCTTATCTTGATCTTGTCATGTCAGTCTTTTTGTTTTTTTCTCAGCCCCAGCTGGAGTGAAGGGCGTTTCCCTCCAGCAGGCGCACCTGTTCCACGTTTACTAATCAAGCCTGCCATGTATTTAAGGGCGGCCAATCTGCCCAGTCACTGTTGGATTATTGACCTTGAAGTCTTGTTCTCTAGACCTCTCGATCTTGTTCATAGTCATTTTGCTCTCTCAGTTCCTTGTTTTGCATTGTGTGATTAAGACATTTTGATCTTGGTCTTGTTTTTTGTGTGAATTGGACTCTTGTCATTTCGTTTGTGTTCTCTGTGTTACTTTACCTTGCCTTTTGCAAGCGCGTTTTGTTTATGCCTTGTTTTTCACGGCTCCTTGTGACCAGCCATTTTTGTTTGTACTTTGTCGGTTTGCTGTTCTATCAATACTTCTTGTTTGTTATCGCAGTCTGTCTGAGCCTGCAGTTCCGGGATCCTAAAACATGATTCGGTTTGGTTTCAAACGTCACAGATCTCGTCACCGCTTCACCGCTGACAATAGCCACTTGTGCTTGATGCATGCAATAAAATGGTGTGGTGTAAACCATGCTCTGAACACATAATAATATGTATTTGAGGAGTGTTCTGTTTTACTATGTCTATGTTTGTGCCTATGCAACAAGTGAAAATGTGAAATAAGGAGGTAAAATAAAGTGCTTATTCGTTTTTATTCAAAAACAATATTTTATCCAAAGTTCTTGGACTCAGGCGGTTTCTTTTGCAGAGAATTTCACCTGCTTTTGAAAAAACTCTTTCACATGGTACTGATGAAGCAGGGGTGCATAGATATGTGATAGCAAGTTGGTTTGAAGGGGAATCCATAGCGTTTCTATGTCGCTTTTATTTCGAACCACAGTCGAACCGATCGCATCATTTCCTGAATCAGTCACGTGGTACACCCCCTTCGTAGAGCTTCAAACGTCACCGCTGACGTCATCAACACGCGCTTCGGCTCCCCATTCATGAACCACTCATCTAGATAACGCGGCACACGCTTCAGGGATTCGACCCGCGGAGCACATCACTAACAAAAGCAGTTCCACAACAAGTCTCAACCTTTCCCACTGAAGGTTTTGTCCTGTGTGAATGAAAAACATCAACTGGTCTTTGTATTCAGTTGATCTCTGAAGATGTTCAAAACAAAAATCCCCTTTAGAAGATTGTGCCTCGATAATTTTTTTTTTTCCATCGTAGGAAGGAATTGAGTCAAAATCTTCTGCGATGAAAGTGTTGGATGTCTTAGTGCACTTCTCTTGACACCTACGTCTTTGAGATGTGGGAACCGAAACTATTCCAACTGGATTTTGGCCAGCCGAACTGGGCCTCAAAGAAACTGCAGTTAAACGGGCTTTTTCACACACACGCACACACACACACACACACACACACACACACACACACACACACACACACACACACACACACACACACACACACACATTCTCCCCATGCCTCCCAAGATCCCCTCCTTACTTCCTCTGATCTTCTGAACATCAATCCCTCATCCCTCAGAGCAAAAACGAGAGGAAGGGAGATGACAAAAAATGAAATGACAGATTACCTCCTATATATAGAGTGGGTCTTATGCCTCTTCGCTTATTTATCTTCTCTCATTGCCCCCAAGCCATTGGATACACCTTGTAGTTCACAGCTGGTGATGCAAATCGACCCTCTCTCTCACTGCAGTACAAAACTCAACAACTTGTCTTCGTAAATTGAACTGAACATAGCAATGGTTTCATGGAGTTTCCAAAGGCTGAAAAAAATACTATTGAATGATGTCTTTTGGTACTAAATAAAGAATCTCAATCGGGAGATACCGGTAATTAGTTCATTGAATCACTGCAGACGGATTACCAAAATCCACAGTTGAATATCCTCTTTTCGCAACTGTCCAATTGGCTGCTAAGTGTTCATATCGGCGACGCGAATCAGTGTTTTTATGGACGCTTGATGAGAAACTGAAAGATGATCTCGCCATTGCACAACTATGACACAAAAGTATGACACTCAATGTTTATTTCTGCTGGATTTCATCACTGCAGTCCCAGTTGACGCAAACATTTGAAAAGTGTCTTGAACTTTACTTTGCCGTTGTCACACTTAAACCTTTTGTTTTTACGTCAGAAAATATTTTTTTCTATGGTATCGTATTCACGTCAAACAAAATGGAACACTAACCTATGGTGAAAAGACTCCATGTTTCCAAAGTCGTTTTTTTCTGCTCTATTCCTTACATGCGTGCCTGCATATATTTTTCATTTTACACCGGGATGCAAAATAGTGTGGGCAAAGGCAGGGGGAGACAAATTGAACCCACGAAGCCATTCCTTTCATGCTGAGAGGAGAAGGAGAGTTTGGTTAGCAGAGTTGACATCCCACTTAATTTGATACATTACTGCATGAGGATGCCTTATTGTTGCCACATGCAGGAACTGGGCCAGCAGCAGATCCTCATGATGGACGCATGAAAGCCAACGTGGACTCCAGTGGCCCTCACCAGCATTTTGCACCGTATTTGTCAACAAGTTGAGAAAATTTGTCGTGGAGGGTCTAACCAAATGTGAGCCTTTTGCGCTCATCACAGGTGAACAAGCCAGCAGTCTGGCATGTCATGTGTTCAAACCATTCTAATCGCAAATTGGCGAAATTCAGTGATGACTCAGTATCACAGTTGGGGGGGGGGGGGTGTTGGACAGGTCCGAGGGAACACCCACGACCCTCCCAGTACCAAACAAGAAATCATCTGCTGTTATTGATGTTGTTGAGGAATATCGATTTGTTCGAAGTTCAAAGTTAGATGCCATACATGATGGTCTCTTCATTAGACTATTTCATCCAATCAAAATCTAATGTAATTCTTCCACAGCTCCAATGTACACTGTTTTTGAGAAGTTTTCTTTTTTTGTTTTGACCAATAAAAGCTTGCGCAATCCAGATTTTACCAAGTGTTGCAATTTATATTTGTGGGTGTACAGAAAAAAATGAACCTAACCCTTATTTCATAAATATTGCTTAACATCTAACTATCAGATACGATAATATTATTATATTCAGATTTTGAAAACCTGATGTGCTAGAGAAGAAGAACGAGGGCAAATTCAGAATCTGTGCAAAATCAATTGAAAAGTGAACTTGTATCTGTGATAAAAAAATTAAAAAACTTTAATTTTTGGTGAGCCAGTTCCCATCCACAGTCAATATGTTCACTGAGTAAGGGAAGAAAAGACCAACATGATGTCGCTGTTCTGTTCCTGACATCTGAGCATGCTCAAGGGACAATCTGTCTGCCCGCCGTGCCGTTGAATTGCTCATACAGCGTGCATACACCAAAGACATCTGCTCACTGACTCAACAATTTTGTCTACTACGAGTTGGCAAGTTCAAGTTCAAACTGATGGTTCCAGCCACGTTCTCTTTGACTGTCAAATATTTTACTTTTCAAGAGTTGGTACAAAACGTCGACTGTAACTACTGATTTTCATCATCGTGTTAACATCCGCATTACATTTCTTTCTAAAAGGATCGCTGAATTTGTTTTAATGACCCCGTGATCTGATATCAACTTCGACCATCATATTAAGGAGACATCAAAAGTGGGGCACGGCCAAAATTGAATTTATGGGGTCAATGCGTATTCTGATATTTGGCCGAATATAATTCCGATTACATACTTTTTTAAAAATTCCAGAACGATAAAGATTTGAATTACAGGAAGAACATTTTGACATTTTTACAATGTTTTCTCCTTTCATAATATAACTTTCAACCGCAATTAAAATCGCCCAATTAATTTTTTTCATTTTTTATTTAGAAATGTTTTTATGTTAGATCGTTGTCTTATGTTGTACCGGTAATTGTATTTGTAAAGCTATTCCTCCTTCAACCACTTTTCTCAACCACCCTGATTTCCTCTGCTATTAATCATCACCTGGCCACAAGCAACTGGGTGCAGCACAAGGTGACCAACACCGCTGTAGGTCGGAAATGAGAAAGGGGAGGTCGATGGAGGCTGCAAGGGAAGGCTGAAGAAAAAAAAGCAAGGGTGAAGGGCAGTAGGTTGTGTACAGGCAGGCAGCACAAAAAGTGAGACTGTGAGGGGATCCATCTACAGGCCTGTCACAACGGGTGGGAAATCCTGAAGGTGAGGCATGGGGCTTGTGTGAAACCTAGACAGGTTCCCAAATCACGAGCTATTAGCGCCTGGTCTGGAAACTCGGAAAAACGGAGCCGCTCTTGTTGCTAGGCTCCAAATGGTTGCGCCGGAGTGACACTTTAAAATGCGTCTTCTGTCTCCTCGGGGGATATGAAGTGACATCCTTGAGTTTAGTTTGTAGGATTTGTCCTTTCAATACCCAAAGCTCAAGAGGAAGGCAATTACTTATTTGGACATGCGCACACCACTGGCTCACACGCACAACCGCATCGTGATGTAAACGTGGCCTGATCAAGTAGTTAAGTGTGGGAAAGAGAGAAGCGCCGGGGCTCAGTGTCCGTGTGCCAAAGCACCTACAGTACTCACAGCTGTATGTGTATGTCCAGTATAATGAGCGCATTGGGTACGCTGGAGGCCTCTAGATTTAATTGTGAGCGCCTCAAGCATGAAGCGTCTGTGCAGAGGCGCCGTAAATTGGGGTCTGCTCTTTTGCTTTATGCGGTCTCGGAAAAGACAATAACACCTCTGGATTTTTTTTTTTATTAGTGTTATTTTTGTTGTTGTTGTGAAATTCTCCCCCTGTGACATGTACCGAATGTAATGCCATTGATTTAAAATGACCTCATTAATCATTTGTTAGATGTATGGAGCTTGTGTATTCCAGAGCAGGAGATGACCCAACCGATGCTCGTTCTGCTCAAGTTTAACGGCCCATGTGTATTGCAGAAGAGGAACCGCTACATTCATCACACGTACGCTCAATGTATTTGTGTTGCTTGCGTCACGCCGCAAAACCAGACTTGTCCAAGCGCCATAAAGACAGGTTCAACAGCAGCGTAGTCGTTTTATTTGCTAGTATATGAAAGAGAGGCCGCGGAGGGCCAAGCCAGCCATCTATCAGGTCTCTGCGTTAACGATCTTGTTCAGCATTATGGCAAAAGCGCAGCAAGGGGGGAGGAAAGAAAGGGAATGCATGTTATTCGGCCGCTGCCTTCACCTCCTTTCTATGCTCTAGTAAATGGCAAGTGGATGCTGTGTGGTGAAGGCTATTCTGTTTGACAAACTATTGGAATTCGAGGTAGCTGGACTTTAGTTTATATGCAAGGGTTTGTTCCAAAGACTGATCATAGTTCCATTCCATGACACATTTTTTCATATTAGCTGGTATGTTTATCTACACCCTATCCCCTTATCTCAACTTAATTTTGAATATATTACATCACAATTACAGTTATTCTTGTTGATGTCTGTTTTGATTGTTCAACTGTTGATGTCTGTTTTAATTGTCAGAGGAAACTGGGCGTTTAAATTGTTATCATAACGCTGCTGGATATAGGTGGGCTTTCAAATACATCATCTGAGAGCTCAGTGATTTATATTCTGCAAAAGTCGAGATGGAGATGGATGATTTTTTTTTGAAGTGGAAGATGTTTTTTCAAAGAGGCGAGCCACTGCTCTTGCCTTTGCCCTCCAGTGTTACTCTGGCACAGTCCAACACAGACGGCGTGTGAGCAGCCATTTTCTGATGTCAACCGCAGATGGCCTGTGCCATGCTAGATTCATGCCATTATTTGGAAGTGGTAAAATGTAGCAATCCGCTCAAAAGCAAAACCAAAATGTTTTGCATGTCTTTTTTATTCAGAATCAATTGTCACTTTAAGTGTTTTTTTTGTTTTGCTTTTTTTGTTGTTGTTGTAGTTTAATGTTGAATATGTGCAGAGTTGCTCGTGCGTTTTCTGTTTTTTTTCCACTTGGCTATGTGCGCGCTACTAAGAATGTGAATAACTGAATGTGCGGTAACAAGAGGGAGACTGCGGCTCACGCTGAGATATGGCGATAGATTGATGGAAAGAATAAAGGGAGGCTCGAGGCCTTTTGTTTTTATCAGTGGCTGCTCAGTGTCAGCTTGTACAGTGGCTCCCACCACCTATCCAATTAAGAGCGAGCCCTAATAGCCTCCTATCCAAATTCAAGACCGTAATATACAGAAAAGGTTTTGGGCTTATCGAGGTTGATTTCTGCCACATCGTCTGCTTTTCATTGCATGTTTGCTTGATCATAGGTCATTCGTCGAGTACTACGCAGCAGTGTATGTATGAGGTACTTAGCAACCACACACACGCACGCGCACACCTACATGGACACGATCACACATTCGTCTCGCTCGCTTCGGGCATTTTTTTTCTGCTTGGCTTGCATAGCTTGTCCTCTTACTGGCAAAATGGCTTCGGGTTGCCTTTGTGATAACAATTCGTTGCTGTCCCAACTTGTGCTGTCTATTTCTCAGATGCAGGTCCTCTGCAAATTAATACTAAAGCATATTTGGCAGCTGATGAAGTGTGGCAAGATCATGCCACCCCTCCAAGCCCCCCCCCACACACCCAAATACAAAAGAAACAAATGTGAAATCCACACAGGGGTAGAATTAGCACTTTCGATTGTGAGTTATTATCACTTTGTATGTAATTCCGCTGCTAACAGATGCTCAAGTCTATTTGCAGCTAACTCCATGTTGGTCTCCCAACCTGTGAATTCTGTGTGAAGTTTACTGTCTCAGTCAAAGAAAGTTGTCCTGTAGCTTGCGCAGGGCTAGTATGCGCACTGAGCCTCTGCAAACGTATGGTGTGATACCGAGAATGTGGTGGGTCATTCGACATCACATCACAACTGACCAACTCGTTTGAAGCGCATATCTGTTCAGTGGCGACACTCAGGTGCGTAGCTGAGATTTGATCTTTGTAATATCCCGACAAATACATTTGAAAATAATTCTGCATCCTTCGATCCGGAACTGCAGCTGTTAAAATACCTCTTGAGTTATTGGACATCAGACATAGCATCTAACGCATGATGTTAGTTATTTCTGCTCCTTATATACACTAATAACATTACTGTGCAACTTGCAAGGCACCAACCCAAACTTATGGTTTGTGTACAATCGTCAACAGTTGCGCATGTTCTCTGTCGTTTCCCTAAAATATGCAGCAGACTGGAAGTCATTCATTATCGTTCATTCATTTTCCGATCCGCTTATCCTCACAAGGGTCGCGGGGTGTGCCGGAGCCTATCCCAATTGTCTTCGGGCAGTAGGCGGGAGACACCCTGAACCGGTTGCCAGCCAATTGCAGGCCGCACAGAGACAAACAACCATCCGCGCTCACACTCACACCTGGGGACAATTTGGAGTGTTTTAGGGAATGTGGGAGGAAAACCGGAGTACCCAGAGAAAACCCACGCAAGCCTGGGGAGAAATTAATTATAATTGAGACTTTAAAATGAGCATTCACCTCAAGCATGTAGTCTTTACTCACCTATTAGCTGAATGCATGTGATTGTACAATTACTTGTGTGACACCTCAAAATGCGGATGCTATTTCCACACAGCAGCTGTGGCATCTGAGCGGTTATTTTCGGAGTTTTACGCGCCAGGGTGGGTAATAGAAACCAATTTAGTTTACATGTGTGGGGGATTTGCAAGAAAGAAGAGGGGAAGGTGCGAGAGGCTTCTTTGACCCCAGTGAAAATGAGGATGAGCTCAAGTTTCCGGCGCTAGTAAGTGAAGGGGCTATTCCAAGAAACGGTTTACAGTTTCATCTTTGTCATGTTTAAATGCCAAGCCAAGTCCTGCTCTGTGTGTCTTTCAAAGACTCCGTTTTAAATCCGACCCTTCTCCCAGACGTCTCCGCATACCGCTGGATTCAAGTGTCTCTAACGCGCATCTCACATTGAGTTCCGTCTTACGAAAGATGAGGTGGATAGCGGGTATGGGAATAAGTCAGTCTCTGGTCACTCGGCGGCTACAAAATGAGGTGCACCCGCATATTTTCCGGAGCTCTTTTTATGAGCAATTCTTTTTCACAACCTGCATGTTAATCATTTTAAACTATCCATCCAATTAGTGGAAATGAAAACCGAGCCCGTTACATGAAGTGATTTTTGAAAGCGATCCTGTCTTGTTGATGTTGGTCGATTCGTAAATGTGCTCTAATGTCAAGGTGGGATCTTCGCCTTCGAGTTTGGACATCAATTCTTCTCATAGTCGCTGTATGCATCTTTGGTACTCCACCCGTATTTACCCTCTTATAATATCATTAGCTGATATCTCCAAACAGGTTCTTCATTTTATCATTCCTAGTTTAAACCTTCAATATTTGAAATAAAAAAACATCCAAAGTGATGTGTTCGCATCCCTGAGGCTTAACTCGGCACGCACGCTGCACGGGTAATCAAATCAAATAGAACTTAACAGTGTTTTCACTAATGAGTCAAATATGTTTAATAAAGAGCCTTTAATACGCATCATATTCCCACCAGAGAAGACGCTCATGAGTATGCGGAAGAAACCAACGAGGCAAAAATAATTAGTCTCTTCCAGTGATCACCCAGCGTGTTACTCATCTTAGATGGAACTGGGAATACAGAAATGGCTTTCTTACCAGTCCGACAGCCGCGCAACATGACACGCACTACATGACATGTTAATTACCAGAACAATCTATGAGTCTGCACTTAGCATCATACGCGCTATAATTCATAACCTCTCTCTAGCTGTGTGATCATTGCCAAAGCCTGAGCGTAACCGAAAACAATCGAGTCAAAGAAGACCGCAATAAAATGCGTGGTGGTCAGGTGAACAAGCAGTCAAGGGCGCTATTTTGTGAAGATGCCTTTCAATCGCAGAATGTTGAAATGTCAATTAATACTGCCCCCCATCAAAACCCCAGAAACGATAACTTCTTTCAAACGCGATTTCTTTCTCCCTATCGCTTTCCTCAGTGTGATTTTTGACAGAATTGAAGAATGAAGTCAATAAGTTGAAGTCATTTGTCCTGATCTGAAACAGATTTAATATTTAAGTTGTGATTGAGGAAAGTATCGGTGATGATGACCTAACGGGAAGGTGATTTGTTCAGTAAGTGTGAAAAATGTTCACCTCTGTGAAAGGCGAAAAACGCTCTTACTACCTTGGAACGCCAGTCATCTTCTCACATCGGCTGCTCTTAGCATTCTCGTGTTGAGCCCCGATGAAAAAACATAACGTGCAAGAAACCGATGTCTTCGACGGGTACGCCGAAATCCCGTGCCAAATGCTAACATCGTGCATGCCGTCATCATTAAAAATCGGTAAAAGTACTACAAAATGAAGATTGTCCAATAATTTTAGCGTCTCAGTCCGATAACGTTGTGTCTTCGATACTGGTGCTTATATGACATCAGTGTATGGACTCATCGGTCAACTTTTACATCCTAAGTAGGGTGGTCGTGTTGCCATGACAACAAGGCGCTAATTGGAATCCTATGGACGAAAACAATTCTGAAGCTGTACTTGACTTGCGCTGCACGAGGAGCTCATTTTCTGTGCTTCGGTCGGTATTTTGTGTGTCTGCATGTGTATCTCACTCGGTGAGGTAGCAGACATTATGCGCATCACGTCACTACCAATTAAGCCCCTTGCTTACTGAAGCCCCGTTAAGTGTAATTTTTCACAGGCTGTCGTGTGAAATCTCCAGGATTGGATGGAAATGACATCAGCTTTATATTCAGAAACCGCATGAATCAAAGTCGTACCTTTTCTCCTTTCAAGCATTTTCTTGCAGTTAATCACCTAATGAAGGAATGTCTGATCATTTTAGCGCGCGGAAAGTACCGTCCACGCAACTCTGAGTGATAACATAGACAAAATTCAGGCCATTTTTTTTTGCCACCAATGCAGCACTGTGTTTCATCCAAGAAATTTGGAAAAAGAGAAAACTGCTACTTGTTTTTTTTTTCTGTCTTTCAGTCAGTTGATGTTGAAAAGAACACCTGCTCCAGTGTCAACAGTGTATAATTACAGTACGTGGAAGCTAAGCTAAGTCCCTCCCTCAAGAGTGTGTATTTAGAATGTCTAAGTGTTTATCTCCAGGCAGACATCTAATAGCTTCTTACTTAGCATGTGTTATCCTCGGCCTTTGCGGTTCTTGTGGGGAGCTATCATGGGATGCGTTGGGAGCGACGCATCAATTAAACCTCAGCCCTGGGTTGAAAATGATCCCCGACTTAAGGTCTGAATCACAGCCACTCAGGGGATGCATACTACTGTATGGGGAAGTGAGTGAGTGATGTGGAGATGTGCAAGCCCCCTCGCCGCCCATTTTAAAACCCCCTCAAAACTCAACTTGTATTCTTTGGCATTTGACTCAGCATGACTCAGATCTGATCTTAGTTTTACTGTTTGGTGCCTTCTACCATCTTTGTTTCAGATTTATTGCTTTATTGTTGTCATATGTTAGTTGCTCCATGTACACTTTGTACGCAGTGATGGCTGTTGGAAAGTGCTCTAGAAATACAGTTGAGTTGAGATAACCGCAAAGTCAAAATTGTTAGATTGGTCCGAGTGTATATTGACTTCAAGTCAGCATTCCGCCCTGTGGACTATTCTTGGCTCTGTCTACTTCGTGTTTTCAAATACTTGCACTAGAATTTGTTTTGAAGTGTTTAGAAGCAGCTTAAATGGCAACTCGGAGGGGATAAAAGACACTGACACTTTTAATCAAATTTCCTTTGTGCTTTGTGTATTTCCGCGTAGCAGCGTGCATGTTGAAAGGCAGAACTTTGTTGACTGGGTCTGCATCATGTGTTGATCATCCCCCCCTGCCACCCCGGAGGACTAATGTCTCCTTTCACCACGTGAGGGCATGGAATTCGGTTAAAAGATTGGCTTTGGTGTTTTCTAACTCTGACAAGACCCATTATGAGGTAGATCGGCACAATGTGATCCGATCCAGTACAGGACATTTTAGAAATTATTATTTTTTTTTTACAATGATCAGAACTTTAGTTTGACATTAACAGGATAATTTTGAAGCACCAAGAAAATCATTATCAACATGAAAAGTACTAATTTGGCCAACTTAATTGTAAAAAGTCTTCGCTGCCCCTTAAACTCTTCAAACGTGAGCACGATTAAAACAAGAGTTGCTTCCGCCTCCCTTCACTACTCCCAGTGCTTCCTTTTATCTTCACTGTCGCTTGTTCTTGTATGAATGAGGGGGAAAAACAGCCGCACCACCCCAAGCGCGTTATCAGAGAACTGGTTGAAACTAATTGGTATTCTAAACTTGTGCAAGCTCTCCTGAGGCAAAACTTTCTCCATGAAACGATAGCGGAAAACCAACCAAACTTCTTTTCTTGTCCGTCTAAGCAATTTTCTCTGATCACCATTGTCGAGGGCGAGGAAATCCTACCTCTCCTTACGATCCCTATAATCGCTTGCCGCTTTTTTCTTCTTCCTTAAATGGCTCCACTGTTTGCCTCATTTCCTTATCTGAGTCCAAAACGAACACTCTTTCTAGGACTATCCCCAAGACAAGACAAGATGTAGGTATAAGTTTCAACCAGGGTCAGCCATTCATTACCCGCCCATGACAGTTCTGTGGTGCCGATGTGGGTCACAGCTCTTACAGTGTTCTCCTATTTTTTTTCTCTCTCCCTGACCTTCTTCTAAAGGGCTTCGGGAGGAGCTGCAGTCATTGCGGTGGTGGTGGTGGTGGTGGTGGGGGGTGTTCTCACTTATTGAACCTGTAGAGTCACCATTTCTTCTGAGACGTCTCAATAAAATTTCCGTGTAAATTTAGGCTTGTGTAACACAGCCACGTGAAGTGCTTCATTGATTCTGCAGCTCTTTATGGAGGCCCATTACATTGATCCGCCAGCGTGCACCACGCTGCTTGATTTCCTCAGTGCCACAAGACACTATTTTATGCGCAAAAAGGCCCCGTATGAAAAGAGATTGGTCCTCGCTTTCTGTTAAGGTATGTAGACAGCAAAGTAATGATGACTTCATTAGGCACAGTCCCCACATGGGACGAATGAAAATCAAAAACAAGTGCGCAGAGGCGCGGCGGTGCACATTTGAGCCATTTGCAACACTTGCAAAGGGACACTGCAGATCTTAATGATCTCATATTGTACCAAAGATTCCCATCGGAGAGACAACGGCAAAATGGAACATTTCACCAGAGATCTCTAAATTCCTCTTCTGTTGAGACAATGAATGCTGATAACGATTGCCCTCACATTCTATGCTGATTTAAGCTCATTGTCTCACAAGACGGGCACATCCTGTACAATGGCAATTAGACACAATTGTGCCATTTCAAGCCCGAGTAGCCAACCGTCTATCTCTTGGGTGTTTCTTTTCCAAAGTAAATCACGTGGTAGCACTTTGAAGAAAATGAGCAGTCCCCTCTATCATTCACCCTTTTCCCTCAATAATCAAGTCATAATAACAAACATGCATGCAAATATTTCCAACAAGAGACCCATATTTCCCTCAATGAATTGGATTCCAGATTGCTGATCAAATTAACTCACAAGCTGCTGCCTTGGATTTGTGAACCATTCGGGAAAACGGAGATTTGATTGAACATCCTGTAATAGATAGGGTTAAAAGTTATATCGGGCATCGTTCTGTATTCTTGTGAAAATTATAACCGTGAGGCGGTATTTCCTCTTGGTGTGAGAGTGTGGGGGAGTGGGTGATCCATTTGATAGATTGGAAGGTCTTCATATCACGTTAAACACATGAACACATGAATCATTCAGAATGTGAGCCTCTCACTATAATGGGTGCCTCATCTCACACCCCTCTCTCAATCTCTGTCACCAGCTCCGTTTTCACATCTGTGTGCACACTATGCTGGGGCTCCACCGCCTTTTCCTCCGGCTTCGCACTGCACGTATTACACTTGCAAGAATTCTACATTCATTCAAATTATGAAAACAATGAACAACATTCAAAGAACGTCAACATTTCCGTTCTTCAGTTTGCTCGACAACCTACCCGTTGTCAGGTACAGAGCTCTGTCAATACGTCACTGACAGACTGTTTTGGGGTAATCCCATTCCTCTAAATCAGGGGTGTCAAACTCTCCACATATTACATATACAACGCACAACAAATGGATGAATCTCTCGTTTTCAAATCAGAAGTCAAGAATAATGACTGTTATTGTGGATTACATATGACAATTTGAAATTTTGGTTCAGACTTTAGCAAGCATCATGGAACTTGTAATGCTTGATTTGCTTTCGCGGGCCACATAAAATGGCGTGGTGGGCCAGATCTGGCCCCCGGGCCTTGACTTTGACACCTGTGCTCTAAATGCATACCCATTTCTGGGCATGTACGGAAAAATGTTTGTTTGCAGCCCCAAATATGAAAGTGGCTTAACTTCCTTCCAGGTCAGCCAGTCAGTCCCGTAGAATGCAGAAGTATTTTTCGCTTGTATTTTATTTTTGTGTGCAATATTTATGGTTTACTTGTCAAATGGCATGCTGGGTGTTGTGTAGAGATTTGTAAACAGACTTGTCTGTGAGACAGACCAAAATAAAAACCCAATGACATCTCTCAGTGAAATGGAATCTTTTATAGTCATTGAGGGAAATTCTCAGGAGGTTTTCAGAGTAAAAGTGCTGAAAGCTGCCATACGAAATGGACCATTTATGTCTCACATGCAGCACAAACTGGAGACAAACCTTCCTGCAAAAAGCATGCTGGTCTTTGCTCAGTGTTCATACTTGCCGACGTAAGAGAGAGCATAACTTAAGGTAGCTTTTACATCAGTATACCAAAGTGAAGTCAAATATAATCAAATTAATACAATGAACAGGACTATTACCACCACCACTACTTGCAATAACTTTTGCACATTTCCTTGCTGACTACTTTGGATCAGTTAGTTTGTGGATCAGTTAGTTGACTGTATTATTATTATTATTATTATTATTATTATTATTATTATTGTAAACTGAAAAATATAAAGATTTTATGTTCAATATTAATACGCTTTGAGTCTTGATACCGTTTCAGAGTCTCCTGTGCAACCTACAAATGAAGTTCAACACGACATGATTCCTTTGTATTACATGCAGTCGTATGGAATTTTTCCTTCTCTCAATAATTAATTTAAAAAAAACCAACTGCATCCACACCATTTTCAGATCTGACCTAAAATATATGATGTCCTTGCTCTCTCCATCGTGCCGTGAGCGGTGTAAAATAAACGTGATTCAACATATAATATGAACTTCACCTATACGATATTTACAGCTAGCTGTAATTCAAACTCGTGTCTTTGGCTGCCTGAACATATGAATTTATGTCTCGTCAATAATTCAAAACCGAGGAAGAGTGCTGCAAGTTAATTCTGTCTCTGAAATGCTCCCTCATGCATGCTCAACATTTCTATAAATTAATTCAAATTATGTAAAATGCTCGGGTCACAAAAGGTTCAGAGAGAGCTAGTTGATCAACTATAGTCCGTTCTATTAAAAAAAAAAATTTGGAGTGGAACGATTACAATCCTGCTTGGACATCATGGAGTCGGTCGTGAGAGGTAAACATTTGTTCGCCGTTCTGTTGAAGTTTAAATGCCCACTGAATTTGAAATTACACACCTCCTCAACTACGCAAACGCACACAGATTAAAGCTCGTTCGCATATGTGTGCCATTACGCTGTAATCTGAACTACGAGTGAATCGCTGGCCCGAGCGTGTGAGTTTGTGTGTGCGTATTCTCCCACATGGCCCAGGTGGCATGAGGAGGCTTCGCTTCCAGCTTCCAGCGTGAACACACAAGCAAACTCCGGTGGTCGACCGCACGTTTCTGACGATGATTAGATTACGTAAGAAAACACTGCACAGCTCTAATAGTTGGTAAACCCAGATTACGCGGGATTATCATCCCGTTTGCTCCGCCTCTGTTGTGTCCATGTGTGTTTGTTTGTGTGTGTGTGTCGGTGGGAGTGCATGATAGAGGATGAAATGGAAAGAGGTTGCCGGAAAGGAGTGACGTTTTTGTGTGTGTGTGTGTGGGTGAGTGGGTGGGTGGGTGGGCCGGGTGGTTGAATGATGCCACAAACACAAGAGCCAGATGGGACCGAACCCCTAAGCAGCTTAGAGTCACAGTAATCATGCAGGCTAAGTTGCCATCAATGGTGCGTGTGCATATTTGTGTGCGTCGCATGCATCTAAATGTGCATTTGTGCATGTTAATAGTTTCCCGTACCTCCGAACGGCGCACACACACAAGCGCGCCGCTCGGAAATTTGCGAGGAAGAGCGGAGTCAATAAAATATGGCTCGAGCGTTCTCATGCAATCAAAAAGCTTGCGGAGAGATTGCGGAGCTGTCAGAGGGAGACGCGCGCTCAACAAGACGATGTTGTCGAGCGAGTTCAAAAGGTGGGAAGTTTGCAGCCACCACAAACAATGCTGATGTAAATGACTCGGAGTTTGTCTTACTCTATGGATGCCACCCTCGCGGAATCCCGAATCAATCGAAGTCACTCAATTGCAATCGGCTTCAAACTTCTGTATGAGACGCTTACTACACACTAGAAGAAAAAAAAAATGAAAAGACAAAACTGTAAAAACCCACAAGAGACTCGTGCATGAATGCATTTACCTACATGAATATTCTATAATTGGAGGAAGTCATCACTGATTTATTTATTTGTGTTTTTGACATGCTACGCAATGGTAGCGCTACAGGCGAATTGTTTGGTTCCCCCTTCCCCACCCTTTAGCTGTGCGGCATTGATAGAGATGCCACTGGTTGACTCTCACGGCCTAATATTGATTTGGAAGAATCAATCAGAATGATTGTTCTGGTGGAAGCAGAACGGTGATCAATGATTGGCTGCAAAATGATATGCCGCCTGTGTGCCAATTGCTCACGATAACGCCATACCGTGTCATTAGGAACACATCCCTGTGCCAAATATTTCAGTTTATTGCTGAAACTCGAGACACTCCCAAACGCCCACTTCACCCAAATTTACTTTCCCCACGTCACAAACTTTCGCTCGCCTCATTTCTTCCCATCTCCAGAGAAGACGGCGCTGACGGCTCGCCAAACTCTTCGCTCATTTAACATGTGGCATCTCTTTTGATGGGATTCATTTGAATGTAAATGACACGACGACGGTTGGAAAATGCCTTCATAGGCAAGGCGGGCAGCAATTTCTAAAAAATAAAAAAGACGCCCACTGTAGCTTTGAAGTCGTAGCCCGTCCACGGAGAAGGAGAGCGAGGGATGGGGGGGGGGGGCAACAAGCCACCAAAGTCATTAGCCGCTGTCGCCACGGAAGTGATGAAATTACACGGTCACTCTGTTGATAGATCAATATGTGGTTTGATTCTTATTTAGTCATTTTAAATGGGTCGTTTGTCTAAGGTGGCATTCGTGGAGCTGGGGAGGGTGTGTGTGTGTGTGTGTGTGTGTGTGTGTGTGTGTGTGTGTGTGTGTGTGTGTGGAGGGGGCAACCAACCGAATAGAGGATGCCGATCGAAGAAACTTAAAACACTGAACATGGAGCAGCAAATATTCTCTCGAGATTAGTGTTGTGGATAAGAGAGTGCTGAGGCCCTCAATTCCCAGGAAATTGTAAACAAGTGTTTTGCTTGCACATCATTCTTCCTTTTCAGCCTCTTCGGCGCAAATTATGAAGCCATCTTCTCCAAAGTACCTCAGAACCGCATTCAGTTTTAATGAACGGATGGCAGCGGAGGTGAAATCGTTGCATCTCATGACATTTTACTTTGTTTTAAAACTTTCAGGGATGATTGGCTTTGCTGTATCAGTCCAATCCACTGATCTCAGATTGCTTCCCTCCTTGCATTACGGTAATCAGAGGTCAGATCACAGGGCTCGCGTTCTTTGTCAAGCTCAATTATTCTTCTTTAAAACTTGGAAATTAGTTGAAAAAGTTCAAGAAAAAAAATGCATTGCCACTTGTCCATCCATCCATCCATTTTCGTCACCGCGTATCCTGAAGGCGGGTGGCGGCGGGTTGCTGGAGCCGATCCTAGCGGACTACCCCTTGAACTGGTCGCCAGTCAGTTGCAGGGCACAAGATGGAATTTGGACATCTGGACTTGATTGCGTCGTACAAAATTGTGTCCAAAGATGTCGGTGATGGCCTTCTTCTTCTTCTAATTATTATTATTGTTTTCAGCCTACATGTGAAAACAAGTAAACCACACAATGTAATTCATCAAAAGTTTTGGCCATGTGTGTAGACATAAATTTGAGAAACAAATGAGCAAACAATGCACTCGAAACGGGAAATCATGTCACATTCATGATTATTAAACCCGAACTAAACATGACAAAATATATTCTCGTGAAAGCATTCAATTTCAAAATGCGCTGCAATTGCATGAGCGCACTGAGAGGTAACGAGGCTGCAGGAGGTCAAGAAATATATTCGCAGTCAATGTGAAACCCATTTGCAGTCACACGGATCCACGATTTATACTTGTCCACATTTGGCCTTGATCTCTTATCCAGTAATCGTGTTTTATTTGACAGCTCCAGCGTCCTCCGCATTCAGGGGTTTTAAAGTCGCACCGAAGCTTCCACGTGCTTCACGCGACCATTGATTTCCTGGAGTTACCAAAGAAGAGCCATTGGCCTTTTGTGCCAAACAGCATCCGCCACCTGACTCTCTTTTCTTCTACTTATTTTTCTCATCTCCTGTCAGAGATTTTTCTCGGACAAAGTAAAAGAATGACTCGGCACACAGGGAAAATTGTCTTCAATATCGGCGGGAGGGGATCTCTGAGAGCGAACGACGGTAGTTGCCCCATGATAACACACTCCCTCTCCCTTCCCGCCAATTCGACTTTTATTGTAACATACAAGAAAAACATGCCCCCGATATTTGCATACCGCACCCTCGGTCCGGCTCCTCGGTAGTGATTGGTTACCTGTGTTTAAACTTTGAACCACCTGTACGTTGGCGCCTTTCTGTCTGGTCTACATTGAAACAACATGTCGCAGACTTTGCGGACGACCAATGTCGCCTGGGCGCGACGGGTGTTCTCAACTCGTCTTTTGTTGTTCAACCGCTGTTCCCGAATTATTCATTCCCCTTTTGTGACCGAGTTTAAACATGATACAATTTTGCTCATATATTTCTCTAACATCTCCTCTTCAAAATCTATCTCTCCTTGTGTTTATCTGTCGGAATTATCACCCGGCTTCTACAAATACTGTGTATGTCCTGCACCCTTTGGCTTTGATTCCACAGATTTATTTGCGGAGTTTCCGGGGAAATGTTTTGCATTTTGCATACTGTCTTTGAAACAGGAATAGAGTGAGGAAGTGAGTGTTCCTTCCACGCTAATCTTGTGATGAATGCATTCTTTCTGTGTGTAGCCCCGAGCTGTGAATAGCTCAGCTGATTATTGAGGGGTGTGTTCTCGATTTGTCTGCGTACCGAAGTAAGATACGAGAATAGAGTGACGTGCGCACCGTTGCCGCGAGATACTCGGAAGTGATGAGCCCCGTGGTTTGTTGTTGAAGTCCTTCTCGATTGCGTGTTTGATGTCAACGCGTTGAGCCTTCAGCATTATGGAAGCCCTTCGATGGATGCTAAGCTCCATTAATAATACCGTGGCTTTTTTGCCCGACTCCTATGGATTTTCCATCTCAGCGAGGCTATAATACAGGAGGCAAGGAGCGGCAAAGCTGGAGAGAGTGCACGTGGATCGTGTACAATCGGTTCCCTATTTACATACCGACGGTTTGCCACGTAAGCTTATTTAAAAGTAAGGCAGTCTCAGTCAAATTATTTCATGCGACCGGAAGATCAAACCATCAAACCATTTTTAAGACAAAGGGGGGCACTGTAATTTTGCCGACAGATTTATTAGATTTCTACCAAGTAGTGTATTCATCCATTCATTCATTTTCCGAACCGCTTTATCCTCACTCGGGTCGCGGGGGGTGCTGGAGCCTATCCCAGCTGTTTTCGGGCAGTAGGCGGTGGACACCCCTGAATCGGTTGCCAGCCAATCGCAGGGCACACAGAAACAAACAACCATTCGCGCTCACACTCACACCTAGGGACAATTTAGAGTGTTCATTCAGCCTGCCATGCATGTTTTTGGAATGTGGGAGGAAACCGGAGCACCCGGAGAAAACCCACGCATGCCTGGGGATAACATGCAAACTCCACACAGGGAAGCTGGAGCTGGAATTGAACCCGGTACCTCCGCACATGAAGTTGACGTGCTAACCACTGGACTACCAGGCCGCCCAAGTAGTGTATTGCCCCAAAAAATATATATAATAATCTTCAAAATAATTTAGCACCTAAACTTTCTAGGATCTCTAATTAAAATCATGTCGGCCTAATTCACGTGACAAGAAAATAATCTTACGGCTGTATGCAGAGGAAAGCGCCAGTGTGTCTTTCCAGTTTGTTGTCAATCGGCCTCCACCACGTGAATCTCCCAAAATGATCTCTTTTGTTTTGTTGCACTGGGGCATGCTCTCATCCAGGTAAAAAAAAAAAAAAGACAAAATCAGCAGCTGAGCTTTTATGTAATAAGCGGCATGCCCTCTGTGCCACGTGGAGGGAAAAAGTGCTGTTGTGTCGGGCTGTTTAAAACATTAGTCTGTTTGGAGGGGAGGCGCCTCTTTCTTCTAATGGGCAGCACGTGTGACTCCTCACTCGTCAGCTGTTAGCCTTTTTTTGCCTTCGTTCCCTTGCGCGTCTCTCGCACGGCACACACGCACATTCATTTCGTTCTCATTGTAAACTCTCTCTTTTGTGGAAGGGAAGGAGGAGGCGTGTTTGCCAGCCATATGGCGGTGCCAGGGGCGTCCGGAGCAGATGTGCTTGGCATTGGGGCTTTGCTCCGTCAAGCGCATGCCGACACACAGACATGCACAAAAACACACACCGATACGCTTGCACACACTTTCAGCATGTACAAACGCTAAATGACGACCAAAATAGAAACTTGCAGCTACTTGTAATTAAGTGCCATTCCACTGAAAAATTCAACAGAATATATTTAGAATTAGATCAATTGTGATTTTGGATAACTTGGTCGCAACATATGACTGATTAGTGAATAAGTCCTCAGCTTGCCCCTCATTTTTTTTTCTTTTGCAGCCTGGGGGGGCAAGCCCAGATTGCCTTTGGAGGACTGACTCAGCTTTTATGCAGTTTTTTTCCCCATATTGTTTTTGCTGAATAGTATGAATGAATGATGGAGGTGTCTACTGTATATGTGCCGCAGTACAGTATTTGTCTGTCATTCTTTCTGAATGAAACAGACTGTAAATCTGACAAGAGTGCAGAATGATATAGCCAGCGTCTTCTCACTATTTGCTGAGCCAGCGCTTGACCTGCGCCAAACATTGCAAGGCAGAATTAGGCAGAAAGCATCACCATATTGGTATACCTCAAATTCCTTGCTTCAAAGCAATCCAGCAAAGGATATTACTGGAACTTATAGGAACACTTTTCAGATTTATTCAAGAATATTCAATTTCAAATGAAACGCAGCTATGCAGTTTTGAGTAGATAGTTGTGGATAGCAGGTTTTAGATGGTCCTCGACTGGTTAGCACACTGGCCTCACAATGCAGAGGGTGCAGGGTTCCATTCCAGCTCCGGCCTTCCTGTGTGGAGTTTGCATGTTCTCCTGTGCCCGATGGTTGTTGTTGTTGGTCTCTGTGCCCTGCGATTGGCTGGCAACCGGTTCGGGTTCTCCCCTGCCTACTGCCCAAAGACAGCTGGGATAGGCTCCAGCACGAAGTGGATCGGAAGATGGATGGATGGATCCATTCCAAATATTTGCTCACCTAAAAATAAGGTGGGCCATTGTAATAGAAGTTGTGTAAATAATATTCATCTAAACCAAAATGTTTTCAAATACAAAAACAAATAAACCGGTCTTATTTGTCCAATACTTTTGGACTGGAGTGTGAAGACCAATCACAGTCCACCCAGATGTTCAATGCATTATTAATCATGAGTAATGGATTAGAACAACATCATGTGAAATGATAAATGATGCTTTGGATGTAGTGGGAGAGAAAACCAAAACAAGTGTTTTTTTTTTTTTAATGGGTTTAAAATGGCTTCGGGAGGTACTGTAATCAATTTTCTATGCTTGTTCTTCTCCAACTGATAACATACATCACTTGGCTGGTCATCTGTCATGATTGAGTCAGCACTAGTGAGCAGCTGTCCACAGGGAGTTTGCAAACTTTTGTGTCACCATGGCCAAAAAAAGTTTGGTTGAAAAAAAGTGTGTGTGTGTGTGTTACGGTGCGACAGCTGACAAAGGGAAAGCACTGACTTCTCAGTCATTTTAAGCATAGTTTGACAGGACAAATCATGCATGCCATGAATAAATGTTACGAATCTTCTGGAAGGGATGTCAGATGGCAGACCAGGCCCATAAAGAGAAAAGCAGACTAAATTGAGAAACAGATGTACAAAAAGAAAACCACCAAAAGGTCAGTGTCTATGGATATAAGAGGTGCTGAAATTAAATGTACTGGCCGTAGTCTGGCTTTTTGGTCCCCCGTTGTGCACACACACGATTAAGCCTTCCTGTCTGACCAACTGGCATCCTGCTGTCTTCAGACAACAAGGCAGTGCAGTCAAATATTGCTTCTGTCAGCACTTTGTCTTCTGGACTGACAGCATGTAGGAGAGATAACAACAATCGGATGTTCCCAATTGAACAAATCCGAAAAATTAGTCGAATTCAGTTGATTTACGTTTTCATTTTGCACTCAGTGTAAGGTTTGTGTGCTTATGTTAAACAGCGTAAGAGCCTTGGAAAGACAAAATTAAAACAGAGAAATGCTTTCTCATAAGTTGAATGTTATCTAATAATTTCGTTAAAAACATAATTGTATCATGTTGGTAATGAATGTAACAATGTCTAAAAATGCTCCAGTACCTGTCACAGTGCCAACTGTCTTTAAAAACAAAACACATATGTTGGGTGAGAGCGCCATCAAAGGACCTCACATAGGTTACCATTCACACAAGCACCGCGATTGCTTACGGGATACGGGGATGGCACGATCAGCTCATTTGCCGAGATCTGCCGAGACCTTTTCGGTACTTCTATGGCACACGCTCAAGGCTGAGCTCAAGAGAACTGAGAGCAAATCAATTCATGAAGTGATTCCATTCACATACGACACAACACTATCTTGAGCGTTGCAGATACCCACTCCGCACCCCCCACGCCCAAAAAAGCAACATTCTTGGCACGGAAATTGCCAGTGATACACTTTGAATCTGGTGCGCCCGTGCATCCTTACTGTATGCGCATCGTTTAATCATATGGTGAGTAAGAAGAAGACTCGAAAATTAAATTCCATCGTTGCAAGGAAACAAACGTATCAATCTCTTTTGTCTTTGGAAATCTAAGAGAAAATGGAAAGCAGTGGAGTTTCATCTGATTTCTTTCGAAAAGGATGCACTTAACGAACTATGCATGTGGCGAGCACAATGCACTGTATGGAGCCCGGATTCAGAACAATTATCGGACACATTCATTTTGTGTGAAGTGCAGGCACGGCAAGCCTCAGGCCTCTCTGATCAGAGGCGACTGTTCCTTCAGGCCCATGTAACATCAGGCAGCAGTGCGCGTGTGAGGCAGGAGACCATTGTAACAAAAAGGATCGCTTTCAGCAGAAATTATTGAAACGATCTGTGAGAAACCAAACACCTCCCGGCATCATAGTCCGTTTTTCAAGTTCCATTCAATTCGATGAGGAACGAGAAACAACATGTCTCATGTTGAACTTTTATGACAAAAGCGGATCGATTTGAAGCACTGAAAGATAAAGTGCGCAGTGTCCCCGCCTTTTGTTCTCATAATTCCCAATTTTTTTCTGCTTCAACTGAGCTGAGTGTTCATAGTGAAGGTGAGGCACACACGGGTTAAAAAAGAAGATATATTGTCACAAGCCCTCATTCCTGTTGGATGGAATCACCTGCTGAGCACCTGCCGATTCTCTGGGTTCGGTTTTTGCCAGTCTTTGGGGTGGGTTGCATTTCAAATCACTGCTTTCCTGAGATTTTAGAGAACTACGCTAAAGCGAGGGAGGATCCGAGAACATTCATGGACACACAAACTCAAGAGTGCTGAAATACAATCAATGCAGACTTACAGGACAATTAGCACAGGGCGGTGCAGACAAGATTACCTCAAGCTAACTGATGGTTCCAGTAATAGGCACACCGGCATGATCTGCTTGTTCTGGCTAGAGGCTTAGACAGCATTTAGGTTAACCTGTTCGTGCAGACAGTGGGCAGAGTGTCAGGATTTTTTTCCTGAACCTGCAGACACTGGAGACAGAGTAGTAGTTAAGGACAGTGAGACTGCACACTCACTGCACACCCATGCGCTCAAAGCACGACCTCTTTGTCAGTCTTTCATCCTTGTCTTCATTTTGTTCATCAAGATGTACCTGGAAACCAAGTCGCTAAGACTAGATTGCCTTTTTTTTTGGGCCTTGATTGGGACAAACAAGGGCATGTCACCCAGTTAAAAGGGACTTCAGGATTAGAGCTGCCAAAGACCAAAATTGAGCCTGTTGCCAATCATGTCATCTTACTGGCAGATCAGTATGCTTGCCAGGAAGTGAGATTTATATGCAGACATTGTGGCAGGTTTGCCAAACATGCAGTTTGCCAGGAAATGGAATTACTCCACACAGAGGCGCTATATGAGGGAGCTGGTGGATTCTTTTGGGAGAATTCAGCTCTTGTTTGTAAATGTTATTTTTGTAAACCAACATGTTTGTTTGCTTGTTTGTTTGTTTTATGTTTGTAATCTGAGTAAATACGTGAACCGAGTTTAAATCAAGACTGGCTCTTTGTGATTACTGTCCACAATGGAAGAAGGTACTTTATGTTTTTGGACATTGTGTGTGTGTGTGTGTGTGTGTGTGTGTGTGTGTGTGTGTGTGTGTGTGTGTGTGTGTGTGTGTGTGTGTGTGTGTGTTAGTTAAGTTCGGATATGCATGTGCTGAGCCATCTGTTCACTGCTTTATCAGTAGTCTTCCAGTGCCCGAGCTTATCTGTGCACAAGGGTTGTGCTGGCCTACTTTAACCTTCTGCTCACTCACTTTACCCAGTCAAGCACAATAGTTTCATGTTAATCACTGGTCGTCAGCTTTCTTTCATCGTGGTAGAAGTAGTACTTTGTCGCTAATGCTGTTGGAGAATGATCCATTGGTTTCTTGATTTGTTTCACCAAACAGTGTGTACACTGTTTTTTGTTTTGGTCAGAGGGGTTGTTCATGCATACCTAATCAATCGTAAGTGATGAACTGCAGCTCTCTTAAACAGGCTGTCTTAAGTCACATGAGGAGAAAGTCTGAAGTGAGCTGATTCTCATGTGACGGGGTGTGACCAAACACCACAAGTAAGGTCTAAAAAGACATTTGTCATTTCAAGCTACGCAATAAATAGTGTTTATGCTATGCACTGATGAGCTATTTGTGTTTATTTTTTTTTCAGCGTGGCCAGGCCCTCTCAGTAACTGGCATAGAGATACTTCACGACTCCAAACCTTAAAAGTATCTTGTGTCTTAAAATGCCACACTAGGCTTCTTCATTTTTCTTTGGTTAGTTTAAGTTTAGGTAAACCGCTCGTTCCTGCCGACTGCTGTCAGGCTATTGAACAGACAAACCTGGAAACCTGGACTCACCCCCACTCACCCATTTTAATATACTTATATTTCATTCATTCATCCATTCATCTTCCGAACCGCTTGATCCTCACTAGGGTCACGGGGGGTGCTGGAGCCTATCCCAGCTGTCTCCAGGCAGTAGGCGGGGACGCCCTGAAACGGTTGCCAGCCAATCGCAGGGCACACAGACACTAACAACCATCCACGCTCACACTCACACCTAGGGACAATTTAGAGTGCTCAATCAGCCTTCCATGCATGTTTTTGGAATGTGGGAGGAAACCGGAGCACCCGGAGAAAACCCATGCAAGCCCGGGGAGAACATGCAAACTCCACACAGGGAGGCCGGAGCTGGAATCGAACCCGGTACCTCTGCACTGTGAAGTCGACGTGCTAACCACTGGACTACCGGGCCGCCCTATACTTATATTTATATTTTATAATCTATATTTCTTTATATACTTTTAGTTCTTCTACTTCTCCCATTCATAATGTTGCTGCTATAAATTGGGAATGTCTCCATTGTGAGACAAATAAAAGTTTTCTTATCTTATTTTATCTTAGCTTATCTTAACCCTTTCAAGGACAACGGTTACTACAGTGGACATCTTATCATGTTACCAGATTACGGGTTATCATTGTTGGTGCATGAAAGTGTTAAACTGCTGTACTTTGCAGTCTATACTAAGGGAGACTAACATATGAAGGCTGAGTGCTGTTAGGTGGTTGTCTATGTGGCTAATAGGTCAACTATGATGGGCGGGGCAGGGGGATGAGAGGAAGGATGAGCAAGAGATTTTGAAAGCTCTGATGATGGGCAAATGTTTGGCGAGCAGCTTGAGGAGGGTGGAGTGCAGCGCCGGGAGATCAGTGGAAGGCATCGAAATGGATGGGAATAGGAAAAGTCACGTGAGTGACTCGTTGCCACATACCGAGCTGACATCATAGTTTGGATTTGGAAAAAAAAAATCCATCACATTCTGGCATGTTGTAGAACTTCAGTTACTCCAGAGTGAGGGTTTCCGTTGTCCTATTTTGCGCTTCATAACGGGCCACTAATTTTAAAGGGAGACAGGTTTGGACTAGTCTAGAACTCCAACTTTTTTACTACTAAGCCCATTGAAACTTACATCAAAGAATGATGGACTCATAGCTTGTGCGGTGGCGTCACTTTTGTTTCAGACACTCATAGATTATTTTGAACCTGACTTCAAGCGCACTGAGGTCTGCGTCCAGCAGTGCTGCAATAGCCCGCTGCAGTTCTCAGCACCCGGAGTTGCAGAGGACTGTTCGCATATATGCTTGTTTAATGATGTTCAATGTTTTCAGTCAGTATAAAATCGAAAGTGATTTGCCATTTGAGTCCAACTATTTTCAAAGTGTACAGCTCAAATTTGAAGCAGGATCGGCGTGGCCAACTGTTACCCCCCGAGCGGGAGATACACGCGTTTTTACGCTCGATCTCTCATTGCTCCCAGACTATTTTCCACCCCTGTCCATGAAAGTCTCACGCTCACACAAAGAAATGCAGTTGGGAAAAAAAAGGTTTTTATCATGCATGAAAATGGCCAACTGTTAGCTATTTTTTTTTCCTCGCCAATTTTATTACTTTCTTAGTACTTATTAATTACGAGCATATTTACAAGAGCAGTAACGAGTAACTAACAAAAAGGTCTGGCTTTCAGTGATACGCCTTTTACTTTCCTAAGCCCTCCCGCCAACCTGCTGCCCCCCCCCCCCTCGCCGCTGTGAACTGCACTGGTGTCACTCAGTGTGTGCTTGCTGTGTAGCGGTCCCAAGGGGATCATCTCATCACATCCTCAAAAGTCGTAAGAACAAAATTACAAGATACAAATAACATGCTAGACTGTGATTGTGTGTATATGTGGGTGAGGCAGCAGTGATTATGTGAAATCTAGATTTGTGCCTATGTACAGTATTGGAATCTTTGTTGTCTGTGCCACCATGGATGCACCTTGAACTTGACCCTCACACGCATACATCACATAGAAAACGTAAGAAAACGTATACACGGTTGTACCTTGTGTGATGTAGTTCTTTGTCATGTATGAACAAAAAGCAGTTATGACACGCGACGACTCCTAAATGGAAACTTGGAGCTTTCCAACAATGTTGTTTATCGCTTCACTCCTCAAGGGCTGTTGCGTTGCCTGCGGTGGCGGTTTCAATATGGCCTCTCTTGAAACACCACTTTTCTTTCGCTGTCTTCAGCCTCCTTTTAATCAGGAATGTGAGTTCAATCAATGAGTTTCACAAAAATATGGCCTTTAAAAAAGAACAATCAACTTTATTCAGGTATTTAATAGCTGCTGTTCAGTTTTGATCATAGCTGTATCACGGGCCATTTCTATGCGATTGTTTTAACTGAAAAGAAATAGCCTTTGTGGTCGTGAGGTCTGTTCCCACCCTGTGACAATTTCCATAATCACGGAGACAACTACTGAGTTCAGCCCCTTGCGAGAATAATCAAAGAACCATTCAGTAATGCAAGAGCTCTATTAAAGCTCACTATTTCCTGTACCGGTAATCACCGTTATGAACTCAACAAAACGACAGATGATGAAATAAGTACTGCGACGCAATTTTGCAAATTCATCTGCACCAGAAAACCAAATCGTTACAGTTAACTACCACATCGGTGATATTTCAAGTCAAGCACTCAAATGTATTTATACATCGCCCTTAAACACAGAAAAGTCTCAAAGGTTGACAAATATGAACAACATCCCCTGATCTTAACCCCCACATTGAGGACAAGGACAAACTAAAAAAAAAAGAGAGAAACCATTTGGGGGAAAATGAAAAATGGCATTTCATGAAATCATCCGACAATCAGTCAGGAACTTCGAATCGGCCTTTCTTGTAATTTCAAGTTGAGAAAGAAATTCACCCAGCTTGAGTAGGGTTTTAAATAGTCCTATTAGTAATTTGAAACAGAACATTTACTATAGTTACAGACATTATAAAAGGCCTCTTTATTGGCCAGTGAACCACTGTCAAGAGTTTTTCAAGTTTAAACAAAAGAACTCGACTGTCTTTGCAGTCAACTGGAGCACGATTTCCCAATGATTTCAGTGGATGACTCATTATTTGGCTGTTACCAGACCCAAAAAAACAGATGGACAGACCAACAGACGGTATGCATGTTTTTTTTTTTTTAATTCTGTATGTGGGCTCTTTAGCGACACCTTACTCAGAGGTTTTCTGAATCCTGTGTTGTCAAATGAGCCCGGCAGCTATTGTGAGCTTCAGCCTTGGGGGGGAAGCATTCTGCGGGAAGATCCTCCTACTCTCTTTTTCTTTCTTTCTTTTTCTTTCTTTCTTCAGTTGTTCTTGAATTCAATATGACTTAATGGCGACTCATTACCTGTAATGAGGACGTTGTTTGTCGGCTTACCATGTGCAGATTGATCGGCGCAAAGGAGTCACAGCGGGGCTGACATTTGAATGCAATATCTTGAAGTAAAAAGGCCTGAATAATTTAGTTTTTTTTCATGATTATATCAATGAGAAGTGGTTTAGCCGACCTCCCTCGTGTCTCGAGTGAGCGTATAGAGAACACAAAAGAACGCGTGGGAAGTTGCAGTCAGACCAAGAAAGCAACCGACGGGAATAATAATAAAAAAGAATAAAAACATATAAAAACTTTCAGCATCCTATCAGTGATAACAGAGTGACTTGGACCAGTGATTGTCAACCTTGATTGCGTCACGGTGCATATCTGAAGTTCTTAAAATCGCACCTCACACCACCAAACAGAATTGTCACAAAAAAATAAAAGGATGCATATGTCAATTTCATACTTTTTTGCCATCTAATAGACAATCATTTATTTGTTCTTTCTGTTACGACAAGTTGCCGGCATAGATGGAGGGACAAAAATACATTATTTGTTATTAATAAATAATAATTTTCTCACCAATGAAGTGGAATTTGATAAGGCACACCGTTAGAGGTCTCACAGAGCTCTCAGGTGCCCCGGCACACTGGTTGGGAATCATTGACCGAGACAAAATACAAACGGCCAAGATCCATATTTAGCGTATCATTTGGCCTGCATGCTAGTGGCAAGATCAGCATCAGGCATCGCTAACAAAGAGGATTCACAGGACATGATCAATTATCTTTAATTCTATCAGAGGCATCTTCCCCCTCACAATCTTTCGATAAAGATGAAGTCATTGAGGGGTTTCGGACATTACTTCTGGCAGGGATGTAATTTGGTTTGGGCTGTAACTTCTTTAGGCGAATTAGAAATAGGTTGCGCATGTTCATATTTTGTCTTTGTAAGGCGGTGATATCTGGCAGCTGTTGCTAGACGAACAAACTAGCTAGATCGCTCCTTTTGCTTTTTGAGAGTTAACATTGGTTTCACAAACCACAAACCTTTTGATACCTTACATGAATAACGCTGTTGACAACTGTTGCTGTGTTTCATTTATTGACACAATTCACAGGAGAAGAGTCCTCGATATACGCACAAGCAGATGACAGTGAAGCTGCTATTTACAACTCGCACATGGGCAACGTCTCCAAACAAAATGATCTAAAACAAGATAATACACTGACGCTCCCTTTTTAGTGATGCATCTTTTGCAAAGTTACAATTGGGTTTGGCTAGACATCCATGAGGCTATGCTATACTTTCGAACATTTTAATTCCATATTACTGAGTGGACCAAAGGAATTCAATGTGATTCTGGACAAGATGTGCAAATATTCAAATAATCTTTAAGATAATAATGACATAAGAATATTGGTCTGACTGAAATATTTGTGTTAAGCTAACATTCTTACCCTCACTCGCAGGAGTTCATGCGCAGTTCTACAATCAACCCCCCCCCCACCCCCCAAAAAAAGATATTGTTCATTAATACCACTTTGACAATGTTTTTGGCACCGCGCTTTTATATGTGATCGAATTAGATCATTCCGGTATACTTAATTCATTCACTCCCAAAGACATTTTTAAAAGTCTTTTCAGACTTGGTCCAGAATTGGCTGGTACTGAAGGAGTTAATGTTGTGTCTTGCAACGGTATCTTTTGTGCCTGAAGTCACCGATCGGTTTCTGGCTCCCCTTGCAGTGAGCGTCCACGCACTGGATGTGATGGTGTCGCAGAGCAGTATCCAGGTAGCCCGAGGCCAAGCAGCCGTCCTGCCTTGCTCCTTCAGCACCAGCGCTGCTCTCAACAACCTCAACATCATCTGGATGGTGATCCCACTGTCCAATGCCAACCAGCCGGAACAGGTGCAGTCACTTACACACACACACTGGCTCACCCGCAGTGAAGCTGCGCTCAATGCCGCAGCCTCTTGAGTGAAGGAACTGAATTAAAGGAGGGATGCCGAGAACACGTAGTCCAGTAGCCCGGGGAATAATTGTTCTAACTCACTTTCCACTGTAACCTCACCGCATGTGCCCCATGTGGATCGCTGCTTTCACCTTGACATCTTGCAGTCAAAACAGGTACAAACGATTCAGACGAGGATTTGGAACAAGGTGTGTTCAGATAGAGCCTGAAGAGCACTTCCGGGAACAGAAGTTTGGCCATGCAATTGATTGAAATAATTTTAAAGAACGACTGCATATCCAAGAAAACGTTACTATTGTACTGCATCATAGAGATGTATCTCTATATGTATATCAATCTAAATACAGTATATGTATTGCTCACTTGAGGCAGTTCTCAGTTGAACAGCAGGTGTGCCAGGTGTATTCAGTATATGGTGGAGTCTTTTAGACTCACTCTTAAGTTCTAGATCCTCTCTCTCCTTTTTGTGCAACACACGCAGTTTGTGGCAAGAATGGCCAGTCTAAATCTTATTTGTTATGACTTTCGTCATGTTCTGCCATGCTCACAGAGACGGATTTATATGGGATCCCGTAAGTGTCATAAAACATGCCCGGAAGTAAAATGCTTTGAAATTGTCAGTGAAATTCAAGTAAAGCAAGTAGCGCACACATAGGGAAAGTGTCATGTCAGAATTCACGCACCAAGTAAAAAGAAATGTGCACTCACGAAACATGTGATGCATGCAAATGTTAATTCCATGACCATCATGCATGCAAGTATATCAGCAAAGTAGCATTTTTATCCGTCTCCCCATGTACAACATTAATACATTAAAAGAATCGTACATGTTCTCTATCTGGCTTCTGACGTCTTTGTATTGGATCCTGATGTTGGTTCATAATGAAGCAAAATAAAAGCAATCAGCAAAAATTGCTACTTCTGAATATGAAGTGAGGTTGTTCCTGATTGTGTTGTGATTTGTTACACTTGAAACGAACCTGCCACCGTATACGTTAATTGAGCCATGTGACAAACCGTACCCACGATTCATGCAAAGTTACAATTTGACAGCCAAATGTATACAGGTAGAGAATCTCTTTTGGGTGCATCTGAACGCACCTTGGGAATATAAATGATGTAGAAGTAGTAGCTTTTAGGCTTTAATAGATGTAGAGGTTGTGGGTGTGGCCTTGCTGTTTATAAGTCTATCAAGTAGTTTTATTTTGTATTTTTTTGCTAATTCTACAGAAACAAACTGAAACGAAAGAATAATGTGCTCTCTTGTGTCTCGTGGTATTAGTTTAACATCCCGCGCCTCATGCTGTGCCACCTTAAGTGTGTTTTTTTCCCTCACCTACCCTCTCTCAGCTTAATTTGTCCTTCCCGCTTTCAGGACTTATGCGATTCATTTTTAACTTATTTAACATGCAGCTGCTGGCCATACAAGCTCACCTGCCTCCCCTCACTTTGAACCTCCGCCGGTCGGCCGTCCAAATAATATGATTATCTTCTGCACTAATTACCTCATGCCCACGACAGGCTCTATATAGCAGCTGTTCACCACACGCAGAAGCTCACAGACATACACGCCGACGCCACAAACTGGCTTCAGACGGGCCGCCCGTCCATATCGCAGCACAAATCTGCGCATGCATCCACGCATAGCTTCAATATATTTACCGTGTTCACGCAACACGTAGAGACACAAATATGCATGACGCGTGCGAACTCAGATCCATTAATTCATACAACTAAAAACTGCATACAGCCCATCACGCCGTGATGCTCTCGCTGTGATGCTCAGGTATGCTCAACAAATGTAGTAAACAGAGTGACTTCATGCGATTATCAGCTGCTGTCAACTGACAAGATTGTACACTGCCTCGAGAGAGTTGTTGTTTAATGCGGCACCATCGCTTGACATTACATAATGTGTACTTTAGAAGTATAAAAACACAGGGTAGCAACTTTTTAAGTGCACATTGTCACAAGCAACAGACTCGTGCAAGGACGTACACAAGCAGAAACAAGCACTTTCAGTTCTTTGTGTGAATTTGCGTGGGGGTGGAGGGGGCGGCGACAGTGCTCGAACAAGGTCATTTTGGAGAAAGAGAATGTCATAAATGATTACAGTTGATGCTAAAAGCCATTAAGAATTACTGAACAGAACTCCGTACACTTACACACCCTCGCGGCGTGCGTTAGCACTCTAAAAAGCGCTGGGATGGACCACTCAGCTCGCGCTCAGTCTTCTCAAATTTGAATACCCTGTTCAGATAAAAAGCGACAGTGCTACTTATTGAGCTGCGTTACATGGCTAAAGCATGAGAAACGTCAGCTCCTCGCACAGAAACTTGGCTTCTTCGGCGTTACACGGAAAGCAATATTTATTTGGTTTGCTTGACGTTGTAAGTTTTCATTCTGTCACATGTTTGTGTATTTTACAGCCAGCGGTCTACAAGGCCAACTCCACATTCCATTCTGTTTTAAGGATTTGGTCAGGAATTAATTTGGTAACACATCGTATCGATTGCTTGGCGACAACTCCTGGGGCGTCTTGCTCAAAGTCAGCTGGGGTCGGCTGTAATTCACCCATGACCTGAATGAAGACAAGCGGTATAAAAAAAATGAAGAGCTAGAAATGGAGAGATGGAGGAGTAGAAAACATAAACGCAGATCCAAGCCGATGTGGTTTCTGTGCCCTAACTCGGCACATTGTGCTCTTGAGGTCCAGAGTCTCCATGATGTTGTCGCAGACGGTTTTTAATTTGCTTAAAATTAATTCACAACCCTTTACCCTATAGACCTGTGTGAAATCTAGGATTCTGAAATTCTGAATACATGTTGTATTCATTAATTCATCCGAGAACTATCATTTGGCGTTTCAGTAAAGATTTTTAGGCTTTCATTAAATATAATTATTTATTTTAAAAAACACAGTTTTTTGTTTGTGTTTTTCGACATCTCCTCTTGTAGTGATCCATCCATTTTCTCATCCGCTTATCCTCACACTATTTTATCAGTGTCGCTTTTTGAACGGAGTATATAATAACAAATTGGCCTGCGATTGGCTGGCAACCGGTTCAGGGTGTCCCCCGCCTACTGCCCGAAGACGGCTGGGATATATATTTATTGTATGTATATATATATATATATATATATATATATATATATATATATATATATATATATATATATATATATATATATATATATATATATATATATATATATATACACACACACACACACACACACACACACCCTCTCAGACCACCACTAAGCCATGCCATCCATAAAAGCACCACATATTTTATGTTTCGCATCATGGTGAGGGCCAATTAGAGAATGTGGCTGTGTAAATTAGTGGTGTATTCCATTGACTCTGATGTGTGAATCACAAAGGTTAAATGTCGAAAGGATATTTTTAGCAGCTGCTTGAATACAGACAAGTATAATTTTACAGTTTGAAGTGAACCTCTGCTCTGGTTATATTGAGGTCAGTGATAATCTGTGGTGCAAAACTAACGTTAATCTGTAATAGAGAACATCTGTCAACGTATTTCAGATGATCAGATTTTGATCCTCATCCGAACCGCCCAGTCCATCAGAGGATGAATCTAAGGCATATGCAATGCAATTGACTTTTCCCTCTGGGGATGGGATCAATAAAAGATCGTTTTAGGCCAGGTACACACATCAAGACAATTAAATTGTTTTTGTTCTGATTTTGGGTGGCACGGTAGACGACTGGTTAGCTCATCTGCCTCACAGTGCAGAGGTCCGTGGTTCGATTCCGGGCCCCGGCCATACTTTGTGGCCTTTGCATGTTCTCCCTATGCCTGTGTGGATGTTCTCTGGGTACAGTACTCTGGTTTCCTCCCACATTCCGAAAACATGCATGATATGTTAATTGAGCCCGCAAAATTGCCCTAGAGTGTGATTGTGAGTGGTTGTTTTTCTTTGGGTGTCCTGCGATTGCTGGCAACGAGTTCAGGATGTAACCCGACTATTGTCCAAAGACAGGTGGGATAGGCTCCAGCGCACCCGTGAGCCATGTGAGGATAAGTGGTCTAGATAATGGATGGATGGAAGATCAGATTTTCTCCCTTATCATTGGGATGTCTGGTGGGAATCGTGCTCTTGAGGTCACACCACAGCATCTCTTTTGGGTTGAAGTCAGGACTCCTGAGCTGCCAACTGTTATGCATTGTCCGTATATTTCTCCGGAACTCCCTAAACGCGACTTTATTACTGCCGTAACATGTATTGTTCCGGATATACGTCAAGCCGACCGTCCATCCATCCATTTTCAGTGCCGCTTATCCTCACGAGCAAAAATACTTGGTATTGCGATAATTAATAACAATAAATAATGACTAAAATATTTCTTTCTCCCTCTCTCTCTCTGATTGGGTCATTCCAGAAGTCTTACTTTCTTCTGTTGCAGTCATTCAATTGTCGGATTAGTTTTGGGTCATTGTCCGATTGCTTCACCCATCTACTGTTAAGCTTCAATTGGCAGACAGATGGACTTGCTACAATAAACTTGGGAAATCATTTTTCAATGCATCCAGTCCCTGAGGCAGGAAAGCACTCCCAAAATATGATGACACCCCCTCCTTCACCATCATTACCATACACTTCACAGTGTGGATGAGATTTTGATGGTGCTGTGCTGTCTTCTTCCACGGAAATCACGCGTCAGGGAAATTTTTAAACTCTCTGAAAATTTCTCAAGGCAGTTATGTGAATGAGAACCCTCTTGGACTGCTGTAAAACGGTGTTAATGCAACAAACCTTATGTTTGACACCATTGCCATTGGGAAATAGGAAAACATCTCACAGAGCGTCAGATGCTCAGGACATCGTGAGCATGTACGATGTCATGGAGACGTTTTCGTGCCAACAACTCTCACCTCTCCTCACACACTGAATGAAGCAGGATCTCTGTGGAGACGTTCTGGTCGGCCGTCTGATAATTTGAAAATAAATGATAAAATTAAATGAAGCGTCTTTTCTCTGAAAAAAAACCCAAAACAAAAACATATTGCTGGTGGATCGTATAAATGCACAGTGATGCTGTGGAAACATGGTTGACCATAAAACAGAGGAGCACCATATGGCAAACCTGCAGTTTAAAGTGAGCGAGGGCTCATAATGTTGATGTCATGTCTCAGAGGATAGAAAGAGATAACAGTGACGGCTTATGGTTAGAAAATTGAAGGGAGGCTGTGGGGGTTTAGAGGTTTATTCAGGCTTTATTTAGGCGGTAGCAGTATCCCTTGTATTTGCAGCCAAAAGGTCCTTTGGGTTGCTCAGAAGTAGGCTATAGTCATCAGAAAATAACCAGTTACGGTAGTGATGCTTCTCCAACACGTGCAATGTAACGCTTTAGGTTACGAGAAATGATGGAGCTGAGGTCAACTGGTAGAGAGACAGTGGCATGTCCAGACTTGTGTTCTTTGCTGGGTCCGTCATCTGAATGCCTGCGCTGACCTCTTTTCTGTCGGCGCACAGTGACCAAGCCAAGCAGGTCACGCGGGAGGATGAGGTGTATTTGACGCATACACTACATTTGGCTATACAGTATGCATACACTTACACACTTTTAGAATAAGGCATTGAATTGACTCTTTCCCACTGCTTACTTTTAATCCTCTGCTCATCCATGCACACGCAAACGGAATGTTAAATGGTGAGGTCGATTGACTGGATCGTTTTCGGTGAACATCGAGATTATATTGCTAAAGTCATCAGAGTATGAAACAGGATTGCATAGGTGTAAGGACAGACAGACTTGACCGATGCGAGTGAATGCGTGCCACCGTGACACGCGGGGGAGAACCGAGGACAGTTATTTTGGCAGAGCAATCACACACTCTCAACCCGATATACAGCAATGGCGCGAATAAATGAATGCACACTGACATACCAAACGGCACAGACATGGAGGAGATGAAGTTGCAGGCTCTCATCACAGCTGAGGAGCTGCCTATTCATCTGCACGTAAGAGGACAAAGCGAGCGCGCTGCACTCAGGAAATTGCAGCCGTGCAATTTACAACCGTTAAGCAGCAGTGAAGGACAGTAGACACACACACACACACACACACACACACACACACACACACACACAGCTTTCATCAAAACTATCCCTGTCACGCTCACAGACACACACACTGAAGCTAGTTGTTTCCCTGGCTGGGTCTTTGAACAGTTCAGTGAGGTCTCTTTTCAGCCAAATGAATGGCCCCTCTGATTCCCTTCTGTGTGTGTTGGTGTGCGCATGTGCACAAAACCATGTGTTTGTGCGTGTCCTCTTCATCTTTTGTGCAGGCCCAGCTGAGGGGTGGGAGCTGTTTTGCATGGGGCTCGGCCACACAAACCAGCCTGTTCAAAGCGAGTTCAAAAACAGAGCAGGGCTTTAAAAAATGTAAATAAATAAAAAGCCTTTGTTTTATTTATTTATTTTCACATACTTCAATTTGGAATTGCGTGAATGTTATTCCAACCTTTGACCGGATCCGAACAACAGCGATATTTCCATTCAACAGATTGATAATTGATCATTTTTGAAGGTTTCAATTATTCATTCTATTAAGTCGATGCTTTTTTATCTTAAGAGCCTTATAGCTTCGAGAAAGCATACCTGTAGTATGTTCTCTTTAGTCATTCAGCCAGAAGTGACCACTTATTCGTCTGTATGCTTGATTTTTTTTTTTTTCTCATGGGATTTCAGGTGGTTGTTATTTCTAATTCCGTTCGAATGTGACATTTTCTCCTCCCTCTAATGTGATACTGCTTTTTTGGGGGTTTTGTTTAGGCATTAAGCAATAGCAAAAATAAATATGACAGTCAATTAATATACAGTAATCGTAAAAAAATGATTTTGCGATACATTTTAATGCAAAATACAGTTGTCGTCAGAATATTCGATCAATGGATGGAAAAATCAATAAATTAATCGGTCTAAAAATATTCAATAGGGACAGCTCTACTTTTCGCACCTACTCTGAGTAAAACTCCACCCACCCCTCGAGCAAGAAAAATTGTAATTAGCCACTGCTTTTTTTTTTGTTTAATTCAGATTTTAGTCATGTGGTTGTTCAGTTTCCAAGCTACGAAAAGTAAAAAAAGCTCTCCACAAAGATTTCTTCAATGTACAGTATATATATTTTTCCCCTTCAACTGTCATTTACCTGAACGATGGCTTTGCCATCAATCTCAATAATTTCATCTTTGTCTCCACCCATCCCCCCCTCGCTTTGCTGGTGCCGCCTCTGTTCTCCCTTCTGTGATGTGCCGATCCAGGTGATCATCTACCAAGGCGGCCAAGTGTTCAGCCTCGCGAACCACCTCAACGGACGTGTGGGCTTTGTGTCCACCATGCCAAGTACAAGTGCCTCCATCTTCATCAACAACACCCAGCTGTCAGACACAGGAACCTACCAGTGTCTGGTGAACAACCTCCCGGACAGGGGGGGGCGCAATATTGGTGTCATCGGGCTCACTGTGTTAGGTAGTAATCCTATAAACGTTGTAGAAGTGATTATTGACAATTCTCTTTGGATTAGCTGCTGTCTCTTAGCTCCATGTTAGAGAGCAGCAATTTTGCAAAACAGTAGTGAAACATTGAAGAGTTGGACATGTGCATTCAAAGGTTTTGCTGCATTTGAGGTCATTTGGCCCGAATGCCAAATATCCCAACTTTTTTATGAGTAGTGGTTAATTTTTTGGTCATTTTATCTTCACTTCACAAGTCATAGTGTGACATATATGCACCTGCTGAATCAAGTACCGTCTATGTACCGTATTTTCCGCACTAAAAGGCGCACCTAAAAGCCTTCCATTTTCTTAAAAGCTCACAGCGCACCTTAAAATCCGATGCGTCTTCTGTATGGTCATTACGGTAATATGTCGTCCTCCAAAAGGGCTTCTTGCTAGAGACATGCTTACAACGCAGAGTTCAAGCGTAAGGCGATCGGTTTCGCAGTTGAACGCAGAAACAGAGCAGCGGCAAGAGAGTTCAACGTTAACAAGTCAATGTTATAAGTTGCTATTGGTTAAGTGAACTGTGTTGCTGCGTTATTAAATATGTTTTACTGACATCTGATTGTCACTATATAAATCAGGGTGTAGTGTAGTGTAGCGTTCTGTTGGCATTTCCATGAGTGGAGCTCCATCTAGTGGATGCATTGTAGATTGCATCTTATAATGCGGTGCGTCCAATATATGAAAAAAAATTACAAAATAGGCCATTCATTGAAGGTGCGCCTCATAATCCAGTGCGCCTTTTCGTGTGGAAAATACAGTAAACGTAATCTTGTGTTAAAAATAAATAAAATAAATTGCATCCTAAAGTGGTTGACATCTCACCACCCACTCTTTTCATCTGTCAGTGCCCCCCTCGGTGCCAGCATGTCGAATCCAGGGAACGCTGGATGTAGGCAGTGACATCATGCTGTTTTGCAGCTCAGATGAAGGTATTCCAACACCGTCCTACTCGTGGGAGAAGCTAGACGCGCTGCCCAAGCTGCCGCACAACGCCATGCAAGGTATTAGAAACAAGCTGGCCATCGGGGTTCCCTTTTGCCCCACCTTTGCTGGTAAATGTAACACACACGTTAGGGAGCGCAGACTCCGCCGTCCGTCCATTATCACTACCATACCTGGAGATTTCCGCCTTACCTTGTGATCCTCCTGAGGACCGATGTCCCGTTGTGCGATTGAAATGCGGAGAAGGAGAAATGTGTTGCGTGTGTGTGAGATCAAGAATTGGTGGTGTTATTTTCACCCACTTCTCTCATGCTGACTACCAATTGCTGACGTTTTCACACTTCATCCAAGAAGCACTTGCATGTGTTAAACTGGATGCTGTCACTCGGCAACTGGCATTCAGCCTAAGAGAGCTTTTTCGTGGCCTCTCCTCTCTTATCCTCTGTGTCCTTTGCACAGCAGACAGTCTTCATCACCTGTTGCACTCTGTGTACACTACCGGTCATATAAAGGCTCATTGACAAAGAGGTCTCCGTTTTTCGACAGAAGCAATGGCAATTGAAACTGCGTGTTGATGACTGCAAATTAGACTCTCTTCATGTCAATAAAATATCCAGGCAGTTGTTGGAGCCTTTTCGTGAAACAAGTAGTGCTTTTACGCAGCGCGTGCAACCTCTTAACTCATTCATTTCATTTTGTGAAAAAAATCTACTAATCTGCAACAGTTGTTAAGTATGCAGAATATACTCGGTGGCCAAAACATTGCGTACACCTGCACAATGATCCAATACAATACCTGGTATAACATTTCTGCCTTCACAAAGATAACAATGATCGGTATTGATCCAACCACTTTTGAGTAAAAGCCCATTACCACAATACACTTATTCTCGCACAAATGCCCAGAGTAATAAACACTGGTAAATCAATATATCGACGATGGGGTCAGTCAAAACTGAGCATAATCTTTTTTAAGGCAGAATATTTGTACCGAGACGCTCATAAGAGTGCAGGTATAGCTTGTCGTCCATTTTCTACTAAAGCTATCTGGCGCCCCCTGTTGGGTAGTAGCAGAAGTAGTTCAAAACGATCTGCGGAACAAAAGGGAACTCTAAAATGCTAATTAACCTATTCTGAAAGCAACACAGTTCCCATCCTTCAACCAAATGTGTGTAATGGGAATCATGCTTCGTGTCCTCGCTTTCATACACACAATACAACCCGTGTGTGTGTGTCCCATAGACCAAATGCAGGGCACTGTAACACTGAGAAACATCAGCACCGGTACCTCAGGACTCTACCAGTGCACCTCCAGCAATGCCATCGGCAAGAGCACATGCCTGCTCAATCTTCAGGTTGTTGCACGTAAGTTCTCCAAACACACGGCTCTTCTAGCTGTCGCATTGTTGTGCCTCTGTTGACTCACTTGCTTGTATTTGTTGACGTTTCATATGAAAGGGCTGAAGTAAAGTTCAAAAGAACTTGGCTGTGACATTTGTCAAAAGTGATATGAGAGCAAGAATGAAACCTTATGGATTGTCAAACGTTGGCATATTTGACACAAATCGGACCGAAATGAAAACGGGGTGTGTAAGGTACAAACTGCAGTTTGAATTCATGCGTTGACCTGCTTCATTATATTTCCATCGAGCATCGCTTTATGCAAACACAGACCGAAAGAGCCTCTCATATGTTTCTTATTTTACAAATTAAGTTCTTGTAGGCTTAAATGCGGACATTTTTAGACAGACGCAGAATGACAGTTTTAGTCCTATTCATTTTCGGAAGCACCGATCCTCACTGGGAACGTGGCTGAGCCGGCGTTGTTTCTTTACATGTCTTTTTTTTGGGGGGGCAATTTGTTATTTCCCTTGTATTGTACAGTATCAATGTATTTATTTATTTATTTCCCCCTCCAACATTCTTTAGCCCAGCCTCAGAGTGTGGGTCTGATAGCAGGGACCATTGCAACTGGAGTGCTGGCACTCATCATCTGCTGCCTGTTGGTGGTGGTCACCCTCTACTACTGGAAGAATAAGAACAAATACGAGGAGGAAGAAATACCCAATGAGATCAGGTTCATCTTTTTTTTTTTTTTTTTTCTAAATGAGGTAACAATGGAGAATTGTAACATTGATGAAACAAAAGCATTGGTAAAATTATTTGTACATCCACTCACTCTTACCAGGATTTTTGAACGCCATAGGTAAGTTTTGTATTCAGTATGTAATCCGGCCCATTCTTAAGCGATTTACCAATCAGGCATTTGCCATTATTACGGTAGTCAGAAAAATGAGAATTTGGGGTGACAATGCACACGAAAACATACCAGCATCCATTGCCGAGCATCTTTGACAATACTCAATGCATACAAGAAGAAAATAGCTCTTGAATAACTCTGGTGAAGCTTTTCACCTTCATCGCAAACAATCCGGGTTGGTTCTATCTGTTTTTAAAGCAAATATCCTCTCACTCGCTCATCTCCACAGGGAAGACGACCTCCCGCCAAAGAGGTCCTCATCAGTGAAAGCGTTCCACGCCGATGCCTCATCCTCAGAGAACGACACCCTGACCTCCACCAACACCTACAACAGTCGCTATTGGCACAACCCCAAACCCAACTACGACACCAACTCGTACACGCGTTACAACGGAGACACGCGGCAGACCTTCGCCACCGCTGTCCACGGCACACATGGACACAGACAGTCCCAGAACCCGGGACATGGACACGGCTCGGCGGTCGCAGCACCGGGCTCCGCCCCGCTGTCTCGCCACCCTCAGCCCGCCACGACGACCACGTCCTCCTTTGCCAACGGCAGCCACACACTCCCGCCACCCAAGACCCTGGTGGTCACCACAAACTCAGCCCCATCCCCCACCGCCATGGCGCGCAGCAACGGCTCCGTGAGCCTCAAGCCGGTGGTGACGCCCACGCGCGGGCAGCATACGCACTCGTACGCTGTGAGCCAGGCCACGCTGGAGCGGATGGGAGCGGTGCCCGTCATGGTGCCCGCACAGAGCCGAGCGGGCTCGCTGGTCTGAAAACTTCTTTTGCGCTTAACTCTTTGAAAACAAAACTTACTTCTTTTTTTTTGGGGTTGTTGAGGTTTTTTTTGTTTGTTTTTTTGAAATCCAATAATGTCAACCAAACCGCATATGGGCTGAAACAGCCTGCTGTCCTTTATTTTACTATTACAACTGTGTCTTTCTCTACTCTGTGTGCTGCTGATTTTCTTTTTTTTTTTTAAACTAAAAACAAAGTTGGATTTTGCAGAGCAGAGTTCATACAAGCTAATGCCAATTTATTTATTGAAATGATGTTACCTTTTATTTGGAAGTACAAGACTGAAATTAGATCCGTTTTTTTAAATCACGGCGGATGGTTTTCTAACTGTTGGTTTGTTTATCGGTTTTCCGCTGAGCAATGCAGGCCTTTCAATCTCTGTACTGCGCAGTTTGGACTGGAGTGAACTCAAATTCCTTTGTAAAGGGATTAAATCAGGATATTTTGTTTTTATGTTCAACAAATACAAAAACTGGGTTCCCGATGATGATAACGATGATTTAGCTTTGAAAAATTGAATGTTCCGGTGTCTGTTGGGAGGTACTTTAAGATGAACGTATGTTTGCGATGGCCTTAGAGGAGAAGAGGATGACAGGCTTTATAGGTGCAATACATTGCATAATACAGCATACTTAATTTCATGAAAATGTTTTAAATGTGTTGATGCACTTTTTTTAGAGCAATTTAGACAGCCTACCAGCTTGTTCAGAACTGTCTTAACGATGACATGTTTTACCGCGACAAATCTTCAAGTACGCATCTCCATTTTGTTTTTAATATGTTATTTTTGTCTTTAATGTTTTGGTTACAGATATATATTTTCTTGATATTTCTGAGACAAAAATGGAGATGTAGGCTTTAACTGTACACAAATGAATAATGAAATACTGGTAATACGGTGTCTTGAAATGAAATGATAAGATGTTGCTCTTCAAAGGATGACTAAGTTTACATCCAGCTTTTTTTTTTCTTTCCACTTCAACGCTGTCCTAATCTGGTCCGTCACCTAGTGCTGCTTTTAGGAAACCATGTTTTTGAAGAATTTAATTAATGCTTTATAAAGGAAGGAATATATACAGTATTTAAAGATAATTTGCCCCCCCCTACCCACTGATAAAAAGGAAAACAGCTTCTGTTTTTCTACTGTATATATTGTAACTACAACTGTAGGGTAGAATCAAGAGTACATTTCAATTTGACTCGCGTGTCTTAAAATTTTGTGGCGTTGGAGGCACAGAAAGAAAATAATGCTGATCCACTGAAGGGATTTTTTTTCCTTTTATTTGTATCTTTATTTTCCTCACAAATAATGACATTTTTTTACAAGGCAGGCAAACCCAGTCTATTTATGCTGTATGTGGTAGAAATATATAAAAGGTTTATATTTTAACCAAATTTTCAGCAGCTTTGTCATTTCTTGGGTGTTAACGCAATCTACTAAAAGGCTTCTCGCACAACATGATGCCGCACTTATTCGAAAGAGTTAATGCTTTTTTTTTGTTATTTCAGTTTTATCACCATTTTATTATTTACAGTTGAAAAATGCAATCTCATTTTGTCTTTGAAACAATCTCGCATTGTGCTGAGCCAGTGTCAACTTCTTGTGTCATCTTGTAAGATTTTATTTACACTGGGTTGAAACTGGATCTGACTTTTATAATTCTGTTTGTATTTAATGTTTGTAAATCCATGAAGTCAAAGCTGTACATGTGCCATTCTTCACTCCAATGAGAAGAGAACAAGATGGAAAAGTTCAGTTGGGTAAGTTGCTTAGAAAACGTGTTCATTAGCTCGTTCTTGTGTATGCCCAATGTGGATCAAAGTAATAAGGCAAAGTTGGAACTCATTGCACATTCTCTTTAAACTCGCTCATGCTACTCCAACACAACCAAACTAAAAAGTCCAAAAATAACAAAAGCACACATGTAATCGCAACCCTTCTTATTTACCTGCCAAGTGTTTCCAAATGAAGTTCATTCATATTTTCTCAGCATCTCGGACAATGTTCCCCAACGTGGTTGTGAACACCGAGACGTCCTCTGTAAGGTTTCTGTTGTTATTTAAGGGAGATTGGCCACCTGAAAGAGTGAAAATGGGGAAGTGGTGAAGAATCACCAGACGTCCTGTGTCCATGACCTAGCGTTTACTCTACAATGAGGTGTTAGAGCAAATAATGACCAAACCAATTTGTAAATATGTAAAGGAATCAATTTGTTCTTAACTGTTGGTTTGAAATGTCAAATAGGAAACATAACACTGTAACTTGTATAGAATAAAATATTGTTGATACAATCTTCAGCCTTTGTGTGTTTTTGAGTATGTACTTTTGTCTCCCTTCTTGAATGGTTACTACAATGCTTGTATGAAATGAGTTATGTGGACTCTACTGGAGTGTGCTGTGATGGAGATTTTTTTTAAATGTACAGTATTACGAGTCACCATGGCGCGCGCGCGCACACACACACACACACACACACACACACACACACACACACACACACACACACACACACACACTACACACACTTGTCACGGTTCTGTTTGTGACCAACAGGTGGCACTGTATAGCTCCGCCTGCCGCTGCACACCTGTTGGTCATTCTGACATTAGGGTCTGTTTAAAAGGACTCTCGGCACGACCACTCGGTGTCAAGTCATTGTTTGTTTCTGTCAATGTTTCTGTTCGTTTTTTGCTTCAGCCATGGTTTTTGTTTGTAACTTTGGATTCTTTTTGTTTTCATGACTTTGTTTGTTTTGGATGTAGTTTCCTCGGTATTTTTTTGTTTGTTGTTTTGTTTGCTTGCGTAACCCCATGAGAGAATAACAACAAAAAGAAGTTGTTCCAAAACAGACTGCTCCCAGCATTCCCTCAGGCACCAATTTTACTTCAGAAAAATCTCCAGCCAAACCACCAAACAAAAAGTGTGAAGACTCATATGATGAGCTTGTCTCTGCTTTGTCACAAATGCGCTCACTCAGTGGGAATGACCTGCATGTCCTAAATGTGCAGCAGCCTCCCAGTGTGGAGTTTGCAGGCTCTGCCCCGTGCTGGCGTGAGGTGTCTCTGTTTTCCTCCCACATTCCAATATGCATGCTAGGTTAATTGCACATAGGTATGAATGTGAGTATAAATGTTTTTTTTTTTTGTCTATATCCTGCCTTTCTTCTAAGTACAGCTCACCAGCAACCTTCATGAGAAGTTGTATCAAAATTGGATGGCTGGTTGAATGTTCCAGAAGCACTTCAGAAATGAACCACTAGATGGGAGTATTGATGCACTTCATATAAAATCACTGGTTACAGCATAGAACAGATAAGGCAAAAAGTCTACCTTTATCAACAAAATAATGTTTACTTTTGATTGACACCGTCAGAGAGCTCTTCATTTAACAATACTCTTTTTTTTTTTTTTTAAATATTGTGTTTGGACTTTTGATGGTGCACAATTGCAATTGCATCATACAACTCTTTTGTCAGGTCTGCTGTCTCTGTGCACCCTGAGCTCCATCCCACTTCCTGGTGCGTGTGTGTGTGTGTGTGTGTGTGTGTGTGTGTGTGTGTATCACTGGAGGTTTTGACACCGGCATGCCGGACTACACTCGGCAACTGCACCTCATCTGAGAATCAACAGCTGTCCTCAGAAGATGGCCTTGGCCTCCGCCACGTCGCTCAAACATCTGTGCTCACCATCGACTTACCGTAAATGCATCCAACCGTTCTTTGGTGACATTCTTTTTTTTTTTTTTTTT
>JAKGUB010000327.1:9012500-9228503 GCA_026261675.1 Hippocampus mohnikei
GTCTTTTCCATCCACATCACTTTTGATAGTGTATACCCATTTACCCCCACTGTTTTCTTGCCCGCTGGTAGGGTTGCTTGGGTAAATGTGTTATTGTCATTTAACGACTGGACCTCCTCATCCATAGCTTTTATCCATTCTTTAGAGTTAGTCGACCTCATAGCTTCTGCATATGTTTGTGGAACACCACACACTGCTCTATAGCAATAGTCCACTGTGGTGTGTAGCCCATCGTTATCACTATATTCATCCACAAAATCATTTAAGTGACTGGGTTTCCTCCTCTCTCTAGTAGGATATCTTCTACTTTCAGGTTCATCTCTTGTGTCACTCTGTTGTGTGAGGCTATACTCATTTAACCCCATTTCTGTACCTGGACTATCATTTTGTACGTCCCTGTTGTGTACACTTGGCTTTTGAGTAGTCTCTCGTTTCTTATCGTTCTCCTGAATGAGCTCACTAGTCCTAGGCTGCCTCATGTCATAATCTGTATTTGGATCTGTCTCATTTGTCTGTGTGTGTTTCTCAACAGCTGCCTTGTTCGTAAATTTCACAAGCCTATGTTTTAATACTCCGCTTGTGTCTGGATTATATACCAGGTAGGCTGGGCTGTATTTATCATACCCCACAAAAAGTCCTTGGTCACCTTTAGTATCCATCTTTCCTTTGTTATGTTTGTATGTGTAACATGTAGACCCAAATTTTTGCAGTTTGGATACATTAGGTTTCTTTCCGGTTAACATCTGATAGGGGTCTTCCTGTACGCCTGCTAAAGCATCTGTTGCGTACATGCGCTGCCATTTGTACTGCATAGTTCCAAAGCTCTCTTGGTAGCTTGCTTTCAACTAGCATACATCTTCCCATCTCAAAGAGTTCGCCAGCCCCTCTCCGCTGTCCCATTCTGGTGGGGTGAATAGGGAGCTGACGTCTCATGTCTGATTTTGTTTTCCCTCATCAATGTTTGGAAATCATTACTTTTGTACTCGGTTCCTCCATCTGACCTCATACGCTTCACATTCCCATATGGGGATACATCTGCAAGAAACTTCCCTGTCGCTTGTACCGTGTCACTTTTCTTCTTTAGAAAATAAACAGACATTGAACCCGAGTAATCATCGGTGAATGATATTGCATATTTGTGACCATCAATAGATTCAGTGTTCATAGGACCCGCAAGGTCAGTGTGTACCAGCTCTAGGGGAGCCTTAGCTCTGGTATCAGGGTTCCTGTTCCTACTCTGAGTGAACTTTCCTGAATACACACCTCACACTCTTGTTCAGGTTTACATGCTTTACCCTTAATCTGCATGCCATCAACCACATTCTGCAATTTAAGGATATCATCATAATTGCAGTGGCCTAATATCTCGTGCCATTTCTGAATGTCATGACATGTATTACATTTGTCATTAGGCTCACTCTCAGTGTGCAAGTAAAACAACTCGTCATACACATGAATATCATATTTGGTACCTCCTTTGGTAATCAGTTCGTCTTTGCCTTCTTTAAATACAACTGTAGCTCCGCTGGTGGTCGCCTTCTTCACAGAGAAAATATCTTGGGGATATGAAGGGATGTATAGAGCATCTCTCAGTGTCGCTTTGTGTCTCAGTCCTTTGCTGTCTATCAGAGAAACCTCAGCAGTCCCCTCCTCTGTGCGACCCGCTGCATCGTGTGCCGTCCGCGAGCTCCACACTGTGTTTTTCCGGCCTGAACGTGCTGTCGAAATCTTTAAACATGGTCACGTCTGTGATGATGTGAGAAGTGGCCCCGTGTCCACCATCAGCCCTCTCTCCCGGATGCCGGCGTCCGACCGCTCCTGCACCCGGTCTCGCCGTTCCTCATCTTGAACACGTTGTCGATTTCACCACTTTCTGAAACTTTACTGGCATCATCTCGTCTGTTCTTATTGTCCTTGTTCTTGCGCCTACATGTGGCGTCTTTGTGTGTGTCGCTTTTACAACGACTGCACCAAGTTTTCTGTCGACATTCTTTTGCTCTGTGGCCTTTGATCCCACACTTGAAACACACCATATCGGTGTCATCTTTGGTCCATTCATGGGTGTTGGTCTTTGTTGGTCGTCGTCCATTTCGACCCTGGGCCTTTGTCTTCATCACACTGTCACCTGGCTCAGTGTTTAAGTTCTCGGTTGCTTCATAACTTCGTAGTTTAGTCTTGAAATCTGCAAACTTGATTTGATCATCTGAATGTGCCACATGTATTGCGAATGGTTTAAAACTCTCTGGAAGTCCTTTTAATACCATGGCAACAAGTAGTCCATCTCCCATAGTCTCACCTGCATTCCGCAGTGCTGTGATGGCGGTCTCAGCTCTGATAATATAATCTGTAACACTTTCATCGTTCCCCTTTTGAAGCGACGTGAGCGTGGTGTACAGATTTATTATCCGTGGTGTTCCTCTTCCGGCATAATACTCTCTTAATATCTTCAGAGACTTTCTTCCATCATCGGGCGCATCCTCATAATTAGAGAGAGGCTTTTGTCATCTAACATTTGGATTAATTCAGCATACGCGTCGGCATTTTTCTGTGCGTCAGTCGCTCTTTCGGGACTTGTCACCGGCTCTCCGAGCACGGTCTTCTTCAGTCCCAATAAATGAAAATGTCCGAGCATTTTTGTTTCCCATATTTCGTACTTAGCTTCATCTCCGTCGAATGCCAGTCGGAGTGGCCTGCTTGCCGCTCCTCGATCTCGATCCATTTTGCTGTAACGTTACTCCGCTCTTTTAGCCGGTTAGCGATAGCCACGTTAGCTCACCGCCCCTGTACAGTTGGACTCACTGGCTTCTATTTCTCCCAAACGTCACCTGCGTCTCCTGGGCCCATAACCTGTTGAGATGTGCGCTTCGTTCGGAATGTATTTGGGAGAATAACGACGAGAGGTGAATTTTCTTGCTGAACTCAAACTCGTGGCATGTTTATTTGCCGACTGCACAGAGAGCAGCCGCTTCTCATCGCAACTAAACAGGAAGACATTTCGAACCGAGTGCAGACCGGATATAGCGCCGCATCTAGGTTGCCAGATCCGCTCAAAACAAATGAATATTACGATTATTAATGATGAATTGATTACGCTTGCAATGAGGAACGCTTATGCCTGCAATGAGAAATTGATTATGCTTGCAATGAAGAACGCATGCTTTTAATAAAGATGTAATTATGCTTTTAATAAAAATATGCTCACGTCTATAATAAAGAATGCTAAGTGCACTGTGTGACATTTGAGGGTCGCAACCACCTTTCCGAGAAATTGGTTGGAAAGAGATAAGTATTAAGACAAAACAAGAGCAAGGTCGGTGTGTGACACTGTGTGACAGTTGAGGAACTGTCACACAGGTCACTTAACATTCTAAGATAACTAAAAACAATCATTTTAACACCATGTAAAAATGTGCAAATTGTTACACAAAAACATGCTAATTATCATGTAAAAAAAGTGAAAATTATCATATAAAAACATAAAAATTATTATTTGTTCCACAGTAGTGGAACAACGTTGAGTTTCTACTGCTGCAAATTTTAAGTTAATCGTCAAGCACTGCAAGCAAAAACACAGCTAAATAGCATATTCAAGCACACATATTATAAACTGACACATTTGACTTCTATATTAACATTCCCATCATTATGTATCTTACTATTTTCTTTCAAACCCACACTTTTTATTAAACAGTGAATCATAAAACTGCAATACAGTATTGCCCAGAATATGTACATCCATCCATTTTCCGATCCGCTTATCTTCACAAAGGCCATAATATGACAAACTATAAAATAACACATACCATCAGCGTTTCCAAAGCTACATACCTCGCTTCACGTTGCAACTGTTCCTCCTGCAGTAGTGAAATGTTGACAGCTACACTAAAACACTATATACTCCTCTGCCCAACCTGACCTGTTCCGTTTGGCAAAACAGGCGAATATTTTCAGCAAAGGGTGTGTGTGTGTGTGTATGTGTGTGTGTGTGTGTGTGTGTGTTAAATAAGAATAATGCGGACACTTCAAAGGATTTTGTCTTAACATTCTAAACTTTATCAAACAAGAATTAATTATGTCGGAGGTGGATGATCAGTTGCCTCATACTCTCTCGCTGACGTTCCCTCGGAAGCAGGCGACAATCTTAACCATTTGGCAACAACCCACGGCCAGTTGTGTTCGTTCAAAATGTACCCTTTCAAAGAAATTAATCACATTGTTGAAAACCTAGTCTACAAGTTTTTAAATTGGCCATTCAGTGATAAAATCTTTATGCATTGCTGACAAGCACTCTCCATTTGAACCTTGACTTGACAAACCAATCCATCACACCCTTCTGTCGTTTCTACCCCTTGTTCAACTAATCCTTTTTGATGAGGAAAATATCATCAAGCTTCAATTTTTGCCGTGGAACTTGCCATTTTGGTAGGTCAGGAGACGGTCTGTTCAATATTGTACTTGACACCATGTTCTCATGGCATACAAATCCTCCCTCAGAAAGATTCCAAGGGATCATAATGTAACCTTGGACTTCATCAGGATGAAATTGCTCTGAAAATGAATGACCTGGATGAATGGCTGTTGTTTACAATCACCAATCCATACGTCACCAAAGTTCTGAGTGATGCATTTTAAGAACCTCTCGCACACCGAGCAACGGTAGCATTTATTCATTCATTCTTCTTTTTGCCTTAGCTATCAAGCCCCTCTTAAAGGCACTTTGTTGTAAACCCTGTGGTATTTTTAGAAATGGATGGAACGGCGAGCCTGTCGTCACGCTGACGATTTGCTCCTCTACATTTGCGCCAAACTTGGCACCCACTACACAAAGGTCAAACTTACTCAAATCTACGAGAACACAAATTGTGACACGTGTGCGGCTGTTTTGGTCCTGTCCTGCTTTGCATTCTGACTGGAGAAAAAAATACTTGGAACTTGTGTGTCATAAATTAATCGAACCCAATGCAATGATTGCATTGTTTGGTGGACTGTATCTCCACCTCAATCCCACTTTACTCGTCAGAGGCTGCTCTTGGAGCTTTTGTTACTTTATTAGGATATGCATGACACACAGCTCATTAGTGAAAATGGCGTCCCCAATTACTGGTCCACACACGCTACAGAGAGAGTCCTTCATTTTCTTCAGCTACAATAAATAAGTTGTGTTTTGAGGGGCCCTCTTCCCAAATTTTATAAAATGCAAGAACCCTTTTTTTGATGTACATCTGGGATCTGCATTTCCCAGTTACAAGTTATCTTAGGGGTATTTATTTAAGTGTTAATTTATGAGCAAGTGCATAATTTAATACGTTGTGCCATTTGACTGAATAAATAGCTTCAAGAAAAGGTGTTTATCATCGTTCAAAGGCTATATGACAAACACAGTCAACTTGCTCAGTTCGTTTTACAAGTGCTGCGTGTTGAGGCGCATGAAAATGATGAAAGAGGCAAAAGGGGATAAATGAAACACACACACGCACACACACAATTTGAAAAGGCAAATGAATGACTCACAGGTTTCGTACATGCCTGTTCGAATGATTGGTTCCCGGCGCGACATCAACCAATGACAGCACGAGTGGATTTATCCCGTGAGCTGATTGGCTGTGCATCTTCACAGCCCCCCCCCCAGCACCTTCCCTTGTGTCTGGTCACGCTGTTGACTCTGATTGGTGACTGATTCGCCTGCCTCTCTTTGGCATACAGTGGCACCTCTACCTACGAACGTCTCTTCATACGAAATGTTCAAGTTACGAAACGTCTCAACAGGAAAATATTGTCTCTTGTTACGAAAAAAATCTGAAGATACCAAACGTAAAAATACAGTAGTTTCCTGAACGCAACATACTTATCGCGGCAGGGTCACGGTCCCCAATAACTGCGGTAAGTGAGGGATAACTGTATAAATTCTTCTTGCTTGGCTCTCGACGAAGGCGGACGCTTTTGCTTTCTGCTCCTGTCCCCCACCCCCACCCCCACCCTTCCCTGCTCGCCACTTAGTCCATGTGCTGTCTTTTGTCTAACTTTCCTAGCCTCCTGTCGTATTTTCATCCTAAAAACAAACATGGAATTGGTTGGCTGGTCTCTCGATGCCATCGACAAAATTTTCTCGACGAGATGAGCAGGCAGTGGGGAGCCTACTTGCCCCTCGGGACTTTTGCTGCTGGGTACACCTAGATCCTTGGAGGAAGCGGAGAATGGTGTGCCTGTCAACACTGTCCGTTGAGGATGTGGATGACATCTACATTATCGGCCTTCCGATAACAGGTATGCTGCTGTTTGCCGCTAGCAGTTTCTGATCTATCGAAAAATTCAACCGACGGAAGCAGCTCGATTGGAAGTGAAGAGGCTGCCGGTCTAAGGATGGCAAAGTGCGGATGTCCAACACTCAGACTCAGACTGTGCTCAACCAAAAACTGTTGCGGTTTTGGAGCGTCTCTGCAAGATGGTCAAGAACTTGGAGAAACTGGAATCCGTGCTCAAATATTGACAGAAATCACGGATTTGGCTGATCGACGCCACTGAAGAGACATAAGCCACGGACTCAAGGCTGTCTTAAATTCTTGGGCAGCCTGCTACCAAAACAACATCTGCTATCTCGACCTTCCCCTGATGAAAATATGCACGGAAGCTAGTCCCCCACCATCACCCCCTCCTTTATACACTCCCTTGTATCACCGTCTTCATTGTTTATGTCTTGTGACCTGTTGTAACTGTCATATGCTTGTGCAGGAGTTTTTTTTTGCCTAACTCAAATTATCCTCAAAATGAGGATAGTTCGAGCGTGGTTTTTTTTCTCCCCCTCTCCCTCCCTCGTGGTTTCTTTCTGACTTCCGGGTTGAGTGAACGCTGGCGCGTTTGGCTGCCGCTGCTCAACCCGTATTGTTTTGTATTGTTTTGTGTTTTTTGTTATTGTAAAGTGTCCTTGGGTGTCTTGAAAGGCGCTTATAAATAAAATGTATTATTATTATTATTATTATAAACAGACACAGTACTTATATGGTGGGAATCCTGTCCATTTTTATGTGAACAATATAGGCTAATACCTTCATCTGAGTTCACAATTGGTGGGCTTATAACATGTTTCTCATACATTAAATGCTCATGAATCAGAAACATTCAAGATCCTCTTCAGTGATATGTTGCATTTCTGTGTTTCTCTTTAGTGTCGGTGCCGAGTCAAACGGCTCTGGCCGGCACAGGTGATGGAGACGCTAAAAAATTGATAAAAACAACACCATGACACAGAATTATGCCAAAATGTTATACACACAACCACTGAGGAAATAATTAGCTTTTGGATTCATAGAAAACCTATTCCTTGTGCATTTCAGTGGACAACTTCACCCACCTGACTGAGGGTTCCAGTGGCCGTGCTGAGCTTGTAAAGCGCACAGCCTGGTACCAGCAGGATGGAGGAGAGGGCAGACATCCAGCCCAACACGTATGCCCAGGTAGGGTACACGTACCAGCGGTTGAATTTCAGCGGTTTGTACTCAACTACAGAATATATAAAAGAGCCCTGAAAAAGGGAAAATGCCTTTTGTATATCATCATTACCTGCACAATTTTGTGTGTGGACAGACTAGGGCCAATGGAGCGCAAATCATACCTGCATTAGATGGTGCAGGCTTACCTAATGAAATTACAGCTAAAACTGATAGTCCTACTCACCAATGAGACCAGTGGGGTCAGGTAGAGCCAGCAGATTTTGAAGTAAGCATTGGGACGCTTGCCTGTTATGTCTGCTATGATCGGTATAGCCGCTCTGCTCCTTCATGGAGAAGTATGTACAACAGCACTTAATAAGCCCAAATGGGAGTGACTATAATATTTGCCAAGCCATAAGTAATGACAAGCACAACCAGATATAGAAAAAAAATGCATGGTAGGTGTTTAGTGATGAGTTTTTGGTAGTGATTCACTTTGACCATCAGGAGTTGCTATCAATCATTTCAAAGTTACTGCATGACTAATAAGTTATAACAAAACACAAAGATGTCGCATGTCAGATTAAAGCCCTGGATGAGATGTTACCAAATCTGTAATCCGTTTATGCCAATAAGTATAAACCTCCACGCAGTGAAGCAAAAAACAAAACAAAAGATGAACTCATCAACCTACCAAATATCCAGCCCAATGCCAAGCTTTCAAACACACAGAGAAAAAGCAGGCATGCACCATTGCAAGCGTAGTAGTCGAAAATCTGGAAGACGTACATCCCTCCCTAAGAACGACATCAGGGAAAGAAAGATATTGGATTGGATTTGTTGCTCGTGGTAGACAATGCCATTGATTAGCCTGTTATACAAGCTGCACTCTGACTACTTCACATTTCAGAAAATTGTCATGATGTCAATGTCATCCCAAGAAAAACTGTCGTAAAATATTTTCCAAAATGTGAGGAATTAACTCTCTTTCAGCTACTGTACACTGGAGTAATAAGTGTGGTGAAAAGTTATCCAAATGCTCAGGGACTTTAAATGAAGCGTTCTTTGACAGCACAATCAGAGCCATAGCGAGTGTAAGTCAATATTCTGACCTCTGTCATCATGAGGAGCTGTGACAAGAAACATGTAAGACAGAAGAGCAAGAGGAAACCTTTACGCCTGCCCGACTGACGCATCACTGTGGGAAATACATCGGTGACAGATGTCATCACCATCTCCATGCCGACAAACTGCAAAGAAACCAAGCCGCAAGGTCACTTACGATGTAATTGCGCATCCGCTATAGTAGGTGGCAGTGCGGCTCTCCCTGTCAGAGTGTGCACTGGGAGGATTCGCTCTTCTGCAGAGGTTTACCCACAACAATTTTATAGACGCTATACTGTATATAGTAGTGAGTTGGGGGCGGGGTGTGAAATATTTTCTTTTTCCCGGTGAGACATAACAAAAATTAATGGAGATGCATTTGCTGAGTGTCAAATTGCTCTGTGTGCACTGCGATTGGCTGGCAACGGGTTCAGTGTGTCCCCCGCCTACTGCCCGAAGACTGCTGGGATAGGCTCCAGCACCCTCCCGCGATCCTTGTGAGGATAAAGCGGATTGAAAAATGGATGGATGGATATTCAGCTAAATGAAGTGACCTTGTATAATTTCTCCCTTGCCTAACCTGTGTGTCCAGGCCTAGGAGGATAATCATGACAAAGAAGCAGATGGACCACACTTGAGGCAGCGGCATCATGGCCACCGCCTGAGGGTACGCGATGAACGCCAAGCCCGGGCCTGGAAACAACATCCACATTCACCTCCAACATTTAGTATTCAAAGTGGTGCCTTGAGAGATGAGTTCAATTTGTCTCTCAAATGCTTTTTCTCACTGAAATAAATGTAATTCATCCGTTCCAGTATCTCCACGCAAAAAGAATAAAATTGTGTTGTTGTTTTTTTCTAATCAGAAAAAAAATCTAGCAACCTATTTGTGGTACTACATTTTTTTGTTTTCCTTTCTCTTGTCTTTCATAGCGTGGGGCTTAAGAGGATTTCAAGTTTACCTGACTCGGCCACCTCTGCGATAGGAACACCTTGCTTGTGAGCCATGAATCCCAGGACCGAGAAGACAGCAAAGCCAGCCACCACACTGGTACAACTGTTCAGCAAACACAGCCAGAAGCAGTCCCTGCAACACACAAATACACTTATCTTCTGACCATCTCGGGTTCAAACATTTGAGCGGCCATCGCTCTTTGCTACAATAATGCAGTGTTGTATTTACTCTTAATTTATGTATCCAAAGTAGGGGTCTTCGAGCACCCCTATCCAGCCTGTTTTACATGTTTCCCTCCTTCAACACACCTGATTCAAATCATTAGGATTGTTATCCAACTTCTGCAAAGGTGATTCTAATGAGCTAATGAGTTCATATACTGTTCTATAAAAGACAACATTTTGCTTTCACCTATTGTGTTAGATCCCATTGGCGAGTCCAGGTTTACCGATGTGACTGTTGAATGTGTGCATTTTATTTTCTCGGTCCATTGTGACACTTACTTGTAGCAATTGTTGCTGCGGGGGTTGTAGCTGCCCAGTACAATCAGGTTGCCCCCACCAATGCTGTATGAGAAGAAGACCTGCGAGCCGGCATCCATCCACACCTGTTTAAAAAGACGCCCACTCATGTTTTTGCCTTCCAATTCATCAGAGTGCAGGTAACACAGTTCTACTTGAGGGTCTGTGAGTCGCGATGGATCGGGCAAAAGGTAGAACTCGACTCCTTCTCTGGCTCCCGGAAGAGTGAGTCCACGGATCAAAAGAATGAGGAGCGTCACATAAGGGAACGTAGCAGTGAAATACACCACCTGTCGGAAAGTAGGGTCACAAGATTGTCAGAGCCTTTCACTGACAGTGGTTTTCTTACTAGTCGGTGAATTTGAATGGACTTTACCTTTCCAGTTGATTTGACCCCTTTCCAGATGCAGAAGTAACAAGTGACCCACATTGTCAGGAGACACAGAAGCACCTCCCACCTGATGTTGCCAATCTCCTCAATGCCACCAGAGATATTCAACACTCGATGTCTACACGTGGTATGAAGAAACACGCTGTATTTTATTTCATGTTAAAGATGCTATTTTAGTGTATTATCTTTCTTACTCCCAGAATTCCATAGCTGCCGAGTTTCCTTTGGTGTGGTTGGTGAGGTTCCTTGTTGTAACAATGACACAATCAGCTGAAAGAATGACCGATAGTCACACTAAATCACATGCAAGTACATACACTATATACGGTATGTGCAATATTCATCTTCTTCTGAACCGCGTGATCCTCACTAGGGTCGCGGGGGGTGCTGGAGCCTATCCCAGCTGTTTCCGGGCAGTAGGCGGGGGACACCTTGAATCGGTTGCCAGCCAATCGCAGGGCACACAGAGACGAACAACCATCCACGCTCACACTCACACCTAGGGCAAACTCCACACAGGGAGGCCGGAGCTGGAATCGAACCCGGTACCTCTGCACTGGAAAGCCGACGTGCTAACCACTGGACTACCGGGCCGCCCATGTCTAATATATGCAATAATATTATCCACATAAGGTCATTGATGGCGATTTGTCTTGGATTCAGGCAGTTTGGGTTCCAGTCCGACTCATTGACAGTGTGACTGTGAGAGTTAATGTTTGTCTGTCTTTCTTTATATCCCCTGTGACTGACTGGTGACCAGTCCAGGGTGTAATCTGCCTTTTGAAGGTAGCCTGCTCCGATAGGATTCAGTGTCCAGTGACCCCTATACAAGTTAAGCATTACTGGTGTAGATAATAAATTAAAAGATGATACATGCAGCATACATTGGAAGCTATTTCCACTTAGGGATGCATTGACTTTTGTTGCAAGCAGATGAGATATTAATGGCTGTGTGTGGAGCTGACTTATTTTGAGGGAACGGCTAAATGACACTGTTATACAAGCTGTACACTGTCGACATTGTAGCAAAATGTCATTTCTTCGGCGTCACCCCATGAAAAGCTCCAATCAATAATGCCGCCTATGTTGTGTGCTAGACCTCACCCGTGTTCCAGTAGTTGTCGCAGGTGCTCCAGGGCAGTGGAGAGATGAAGGAGAACGCCAGGTAGAAAAGAGTCCAGGCCAGAATAATAGTGTATGTCATGCAGCCGTATATCTGGGTCAGCAGCCCCCCATAGCCGATACCTGACATGCATGACATATTTGAGGTTCAATGACTTTTTTTTTTTCATTTGTCTTGGAGCAAAGGACAGCTACATACATGGATTGATATTGTCATATACATTATCGATATGTGATGCTGATGTCTCGACAATGTATCATAACAGAGAACTGGGTGATGCATATCATGATGTCACTAAAATGTATTTAATGCTACTATTGATAAACAAAACAATTCTCACTACTTAATGTGGATGCATCAATTTTATACTGATGTACTTATGTGTCAACAGTGTCTCAAGACACAGTGAAATGACATATCACCAGTTTATATTTTTGGCTGCTTATCGATTGATACTGCACTAACACTTGATGATAAATCACAGTGTCACTATTTGATGCTGATGTAATGCAATTTAGTGTTTGATTCTCATCTATGGATATTGTATTCTAACAGATACTTTTGATAGTAACGCACCAAAGATATTTTGCAGCATATAACAAGATGAAACACTGTCTATGTTGAATTCTGATGGATCAAAACTGAATCATAACAGATGACAAAATGATAAATCACAATATCAATATTTTATCCCCGCATCACTGAGCCATAGAAGTCTATGTAGTAACTCCCTTTTTTTTCTAGTTTTAAGAGCTCATGCTGTGAATGTTTGACTTACAACCATGGCAAAGCATTTTTTTAATATGTGGGTTATAGTTGGTAGCTATTGATTCACTCTCATTGCACATTTCCCAAAGTGTTTGGATCTCGATGAAACATTCAACTGTCCTAACCGATGAAAAAAGGTACTGATGGGTCCTTCCTGCTATGCGTTTCAGAATGGCAGGCTAGCATATGACACACCTTGAGCCACTGGACAAAGCTTCCTCCAGCAAGTGATGCCACCCTCCTGAGTGTGCTGGCCCACAAAGGTCTCCAAAAGGAAGAGCGGTACACCGCACGTCAACGCAAACACCAGGTACGGCACCAGGAATGCACCTGAATGTTACACACACTTTTGTGATATGCCCAACTTCTGGAAAAAGCACTGATCGCCACATTTGCTTACCACCGCCATTTTTGTAGCACAAGTACGGAAACCTCCACACATTGCCCAGGCCCACAATGTTTCCGGCAACGGCCAGAAGAAACTCTACCTTACTTCCCCAGTGTCCTCTCTCGTCAACTGCATCTTGGCCAAGCTTTAAGACACGTTTTTTGTTCCTCATTCCCTCAGAGCGTGACCTGAATCCTACCGTCCGTTTAGCCACTCACTCACACTGTCTGTCCAGTTGTACTTTTAATTCCATGACACTGAATGAGCAACCAAGCAGTTAATCAGTTTTGAGTATCAGTGTAAATTATTTCCAGCACATGCAATTCATAGCCAAATTTCTCAGTACAGTGTATTAGGAATTCACAAAGGTTATACTTGTTAATGGGAGGCCTGACACGGGAAGGCAAGGAAGCATTTTTGTTGCCTGTTAAGTGCATAAAAATGATTTTCAATCCCGCTTATCATGAACAAAGTCGCAGGGGTTGCTGGAGCCTATCCCAGCTGACTTCAGGTGGAAGGCAGACTACAACCTGAACTGGTTACCAGTCAGCCGCAGGGCACATATAGAGACAAACAAACACTGTTGACGTCACCAGGTCCATGCATCTTGGACCTAAAACGGGCATTATTAAAGCCACTGTAAACTGTCATAAAGTAAGCCTAACGCCAAGACTGGATCTTTTTTTTTTTCCATTGAGGTGGAAAGTACAGACGTCATTTAATTACAGGGTCCTTTTAAATTACAAACCATCACCTTTGCACTCCAGGTCGAAGACGACAAAAGTACTAAAAGAATAAATTCAGTTTATTCAGTGCATTTTCAAAAACAGCATTCTATTTTCCTCATTCCTGCAGTAATATGCTAAAAGGAACAGCAATTTTTGACCTGCATGATGTTAGGGAAACAGCTCAAAGCAGAGCCGAAGCAACATTAAGAAAGAGAAGCTAGTGGGCGTAATAGGCCCACCTCCACTATATTCTGTCCTTGTGTCACTCAGCTGCCTCTGCTGACTAGATGCAAGATGACAGCGCTTCATGTTTCCAGCAGTGTCCCACACCAGCAGCTCAGCCTCGACCGAGCAACAGCTGGAAGTATAGCTCACCCACAGGGGCTCCGATGAGCCCAGCTCCCACCCGGACACGTTCAAAGGGGTGTCTCGCTCCACTAATGTGACCTGGTGCTGGACATGTTGGTCAGGATTAGCCTCACCCATTTTACCCCCAGTGACCGGTGGGAATAAGGTTAAAGTCCCTTGTCCCTTGTGTAGTTGGAGAGCGGCCAGGCCGGAACGGCCGCTGTCCGACACAGCCAGTGACACGCTCCAGGTGGACTCATTGCAAGCTGGAGAACAGGAGTACTGAAGTCGAGTGGCCGAGCATGATGGAGGAGATGTGTCTGAGTCCTGAAAGGGAGATGAGATCCAACACATCGGGGGTGGTCTAAAAAACATCCTTGGGGTCATTTGAAGCATTTATGCCTTTATCACATCTCCAGTTGGTGCCATATGCTGCCGCTCGCCTCTTAATCCTGGTTCACACAGCCGCATAATTAGAGACAGCCTAAAACGCTTAATGTAAAAAGTGTAATGTGGCTCCATGTCAGAAAATTATGACCAATCATTATCAAAATTCACATGCACACTCTAATTTTGCCCACTTCAACCTCTGAAAGTATCAAAATAATCATCATTTTGGATTTTATGGACATTAAGTCCTTTCTTCACGACAGAGAAAAAGCTTAACGTGGCATAATGTTTGAAAACTACAACCGATGGCACCAAAATTCATGTGTACATCTCCACCTATGCGCACATCAATGTCTGAAATCAACATGTTCGCATCCAACAGATTAGATCATACTCACAGGTGGGACCACTGTCAAGTAGGCCACCGCGTAGTTTGTGTCTGCAGAGTCGAGAGCGTACACTGAGAGTGTCAGCGTAACTGTCGCTCCGGCCTGAGCTGAGGCAGGTGTGTGAAGGCCCACCTGACTGTGGAAAGGTTTGTGGCCAGCAACATGGAACCTGATGGGAAGAATGACAAACTGCTTTGAAGTCAGCTATAATACGCCCATCCATTTTCTCATCCGCTTATCCTCGCGAGGGTCACGGGTGTGCTGGAGCCTATCCCGACCATCTTAGGGCAATATTATGTGGCAGGATGACCAGCGACGGAACAGAGACCGTATTCAACTAAAAATATTTCTTCACCATGCTGATATGTATCATGCAGTTATTAATTTACCAAACACATAATTTTGTTGATCAAAGTGATAATTTTTGTCACTTTATGGGCTCCAGCACCCCCCACGACCCTTGTGAGGATAAAGCGGATCGGGAAATGGATGGATAGTTAATGATATTTATTTGTGTGAAGACACTGATCATGTTCATAATTTATCACAATAATTTGGAAAACGCTAAATATAGAACATATTATTTCTGTAGATCTCCGCCAATGTTTTCAAATGATATCTTCTGCAACATTCCGAGAAAATCACAATGTCCCATCACTGGTGAGCTATTTTTAGAACAGGCCTGCGGGCTACTCATGTAATGCCTGTGGGATTACATGTTGTCCATGTCACCATGTTGGTGACCCCTGGTCAAGAGGGGTTACCTGTGAGGTCCTTTCGTGTGGAGATATCCAGAATCATCCTCAGCTGTCAGACTGAAGAGTCTGTCCGGGCCGTGGTTCAGGATGTTGAAATCCACAGTGGTGCTGTGACCAGGTACCAGAGCGGGTGTGGAAAGGACCTAAATAGAGAGAAAAAGGAGACAGCATAACAAGTTTCAAAGGTCCCATGCCACTCCTATAAACAATTTAAATATGGAAATAGCAGATGCTCTGGTTATTTGCACGCCACATCTCAGCGTCTTCTGGCAGCATCATGGCTCCTTACTTGCCTGTATCTGAACACGAGTGGGCTGCACCATTTCCGTGGCGACCCTTTCCAGCTTGTTTCCCCCGCCGTCTCGGCCCGTTAGGCGGACACAGAAGGGAGCTCTCGGAATTGAGTCCACCCAGCCAATCAGATCTACCGTGGCATAGCTTGACAACACAGAGGAGGAGGAGGAGGAGTTGAGCAAGACTTTCTTCAGGCTTTCCCCTTCTGCTCCCAGAAGCGTCACGTGACTGAACGAGACCTCCTCGTCATAAGGAGACAGGCCAGTCACGGCCAGCACAAGGAAAGCAGGGACACCTAAGGAATTAGGAAGCATAACAACATATGGATATTAAGTAGTGCAACTCTGTCCTGGCATTTTGACTCAAGACTGTTAAAATGAACAATAAATAAAAGACCCTCACCTGACACAGGACTGCCCTCTACTCTGGCCAATCCAGGGTGAGTCTCGTTGGTTACAGTGGCAAAATAATACAGGAAATCCACACTGCTCTCAGCTAAGGGGATCCGAAACCAGCCATGTTTGCCACATTTGAACAGGTGTTCACATTATTCTCATTCAGTTCAGTACCTATTATGTTGAATGCGACATGTCCGTCAGCCTGAGCATGCAGGTACCACTGGCCCGGCTGGATAGGAGGCAGAAGACGAACACGGTACAGACCTTTGAAGACCTCGAGAGAGGCCAGAGAGCCTTGCTCACTCAGCAGCGACTGAGTTTGGCCTGGGGGGAAAAAGGTGTACAACATCCAAGGACTGTCTATAACAGCGCTTCTCAAACTACCTCACATCAATTACCTCCTAAAGAAGTCCCAGTATTTAGCTCTCCAAGTACCAACATAAATGACCGACATTGAAATGTATTGTAAGAGCACAGTAGGCCCAAGTCTTCCTCAAAAACGACACCGAGGTTGTATTCCTAAAACCACATTTTATATAATTTAACCCACTGCAACATTATGTACAGTCTGAGCATTGAGACTCAACTTAAATAATGATGAAATTAAAGTGTATTGCACATATGTAAAACTCAATAAAAAAAATTGGACCTAAATAAATATTTCAAAACAAACACTTCTTAAAGATGACATGCAATTGAAATTAAAAGTTAAATATAACTGAACTGTACACAGGTAGCGATTCTTTGGTGAATCCCACAAATTCCCTTTGATAATTACTGTCAGTCTCAGGGTCACCAAAGTGTTGCCCACGGGACCGCATGAGTTGCCCACGGTTCTGTTCTAAAAATAGCTCACCAGTGATGGGACATTCTTTTCAGAAAGTCGAAGTGATCATTTGAAAATGTAACCACTAGTAGAGCTTTATGGAAATAAAATGTAGCGTATGATATTTATCACTTTCCTAATCATCAATACCTGAGGGATCAATGAGGATGCAATTGCTCAATAGACCAGTAATGTGTACGGTGACATCATTAACGGCGTTGTCGACCCTGAAAGAGTGCGAGGATATCTCCTCTTGGTCTGTCGCAACATGGAGGAGGGTCACCTGGTGAGGAAGAAATTGAAGTCACTTTTAAAAGGGACATGGGAATGTGTTTGCTCCTTTCTGGTTCACATAACTTTCACACTCATTTTAACACCCGCAGAAAACAAGAGAACAGATCAACTCCACAGAGGAAGATGCAAGCCGAAATTCGAACCCTGAACCCAAACACTGTGGGGCAGACATACTAAGCACCCTACACCATGCAGATTCGTTGCCCCAATGTGAAGCTGAGAGCACTCCTGGCTATTTTACCTTCCCTGCTGCTGTGTTGTCCTCCACTATCGCTGAGACGCTGTGGATGTCAGAGTTGCTGGTGAATATCGTCAGTCCTCCTGACGAGGACGACAGCGCCGAGTAGAGGGAGAAGCGATCAGCGGTCAAAGGTTCTGCCCTCCTTTTTCTCCTCCTCATTGTGCTCTTTATGGTGTAATTAGGGTCCTCTGTTAGTAGAAATGTCACCTGGGAGAACATCAGATTAAGTGTTACCGACGTCCTTGTTGCATTGTTGTTGTCATTGTTATTACTTAACCCTATGTTGCATACGGGTTACTTACAGTAACCACAACTTTAACTTATATTGGTTATTCAAGTTACCAGTTTTAGTTTTTAAATCCACTGCGAGATGTCACTAGCGTGCGCAACAGCGGGAGGAAAAGGTGAAAGAGGGTCCACAAAATGTTGAATAATTTCTATCCGTGAGATGAAAAGGTCCAAATACCCTATTGTACTTGTGCAGAAGAGTATATAGAACATATAGAACACAATAAATAACAGTTTCTATGTGTTACCTATCAGTACTGCCATGCTTTTTGGCAAGGTAATTGTAGTGACCATTATGCACACAAGTACCCCCCTATTATGTATTTTTTTTCCCCAAAATTGTGAATTTATTATGACATTTGGCCATAATCTACCCTAAATTTAAAAACAAACCACAATTGAATAACTCCTGCAGAAGCCATGCAACATAGGGTTAAACCCAACGCTTTTGAGTTTGCATGTCTTCCAATAACAAGGAGTTAAAAATGGTCTTACTTTGCTCTGTTTGGTAAGTGCGAGGGCCTTCACCACGTCAAACAGGTTAGCGTCCTTGGGGGAGGCATCGGTGAACACAAAGATCTCTGAGAGTGGTGGGCTGTGAGTGAGGGCCAACTAGAAACGTGCAACAATTAGTACACACACACACACACACACACACACACACACACACACACACACACAAACATGCACACCTGAATGGCTGTGAAGCACATCTCTGGTTCATCTCCTCCTCCAAGGGCCATCAAGTTCTCCATGTGCTCCATAAACTGGTTCGGGTCATCAGTCTCATACACCGGACCGACTTCTGCACACAGCAGTGACATGATATCTATGAAAAGTTAGTTATCTTTTATTACAGTTACTGTCATACTGGTTGTCTTCGGTAAATAGTTTTACAGTAGTATCCCACCAGATAGTGCTGTTGTTCGCCAGTGGAGCCAAGGCAATTTAGAAAACTCTTAAGGTCATTTGGTGCCCGGCCGTACAGAAAGACTAAATAAGTTAAATTTCTTCCGTTTTATTCATTTTGGAATGTCTAATTGTCCTGTGGTCAAAAATGAAATACTTTGGTTTTATGGATGAATCCTGTTGACAAACAAACAACAGCCATAAAAACATGCCTCTGTTGAGGACAGGTGTAATAAATAATTAGTTTCCTGTGACATTAATAAGGATAACAATATAGTAGAACTTCAAATGTTGAACACAATCCTTTCTGTGACTCTAGTTGACTTCCCCAATTTTGGTGAATTTTAAAACAAATTTCACTTTGCATATGATGTCCTCTACATAATTCTGATTTGCCACCTGACCTATATTCACATATCTTTTAAGGAGCTATTTTTTTATGATTCCTTTTTAGTGGTAAGGCCAAAGGGCAGACGGATAACATTTTTACATAATTTTGTTTGAACTTTTAAACCACTTTTCGCCACATGAAAAGTAAGTTACAAAACAACGATGAGCATTATCCTTGCGGTGCTTCCTCACCGGGGTCATGGAAGGGTACCAGCAAGAAGCTTCCAGGTTGGCCAGAAAGGTCTGCTCGGTTCTGAATGATGGAGTAAGCCCGCATTCGAGCCGCTGTGATTTCCTCAAACATGCTCCCTGTGGTGTCAATGACAAAAACCAGAGCGGGTGCCTGCTTCACGCTGAAAAGCCTGTGGAGGTTGTAGGAGGTTTGAGTAAAAAATACAATAAAATCAAGAAGGATTTCATGGATCTTAGCTTAAGAGACAAGAGATTTTTTTCCCTCTCAAATTCACTTTTTAGTTTTTGATCAAAATCAATATTCAAAACCTTTGCAGTAAACAGATGAAAGTATATTCAAGCGCAGTTGCAAAATATTTATTACTAGTTCTCACCACTGATTAGTTACCCGTACATGGTTTTGTATTAGATTTCTGTATTCCCACCTGAGAAAGGTCTTGTGGCCCACTGTGTCCCTGAGATCTCTCAGTACAGTCAGTGTAGCTTCGGAGGCCAGCTTGGCTGCTTCCGCGTGGAGGTAATGATGAGGGGAGAAGAGAGGTGATGTGCTGTCTTTGTTAATGCCCCCTTTGGCCCCCATAGTGCGGCTGCTGTCCAGCATACCTCCGTGACTGCATTTGCCTGACCAACAAGTTACATGTTTTTGTTTCTGTACAAAAAATCCTTTTTCATACCCATACTAATGAAGGCGTGTGGGCTCATCACGCGCCACATTGGTGACCCCTAAATAATCTAATTTGTAACAGAGCAACATTGTTGTTGTTCAGTTGGTTAAAGGAGGTGACAATCCAAGTTTAATACTTTTTGGGTACCAAAAAATATATATATCTGTTTTAGTTTTACTTGCATACCTTTAGGTTTTGGAGGGAATTTGCTGAAATAGCCAGTTGTGAGCAGCTGTGAGTCCCTCTGTGTACTTGTCAGTCTTGGAAGGAGGTTATTTCGACATGTGGCGCTAAAGCACTCCATACAGGTGGGTGTGTCACCTGTGGAGAGGACACACAAGGACCAACACACTGAAGGGATTGTTTTCCTATGCTTGCCACCAGTCACTTTTCATGCATTCAGTTCTCCGAGAGGCTTTGAATGTACAAGGAAATGATGAAACTGTACAAATAAAGCAGATCGGAAAATGGATGGATGAAAATACTCTCAGGGCCCAGATAAGGGGGACCAGAAGTTGTGACACAAAGGTTAGTAATCACGTTACAATTATCTTCACCACCAGAGGGCGCAATATTGTACTACAGTACTTTTCTTCGTTAGTGTGGTCAGGAGCTTATCCTAGCTCTCTTTGGGCAGTAGGCCAGAATTGAACCCACAACTTTGGCACTGTGAGGCAGACATGCTAAACAGTCTTCACCGTGCCGCTCGCTCCTCAATTGAATACAAAAAAATCGCATTAGATTGACTTTCTGTCTGGAGATATTTGACATTTAAAGATGTCTCGTAATGCCTTGTGTATGTATACATTTACTCTTGTCTTTAAGATCTTTTTGTGTCTATTTATCCCTCTCCATCCCCTCTAACTGCCTTTCTGATGACAAATCATGACTCTTATGAGATAGTTCCGGCAAGGCTTTTCGTCAACCTGCACTTGAATGCATTCCAGAAAGACCAAACCAGACAACCATTGAAAAGATAATGTAGGTACTGTATAAGTCTGCATCACCTTCAGCTACAGGGATGGCTGGCTCCTTTGGCTGTAGCAGGTGGAGGTAAATGGAGCGCTGGCCCATCTCCACCCAGTTACTGTGACTGTAGAAGTCCTTGTGTTAAAAAATAAGAATAAATTAATTAATAATAATATTAATAAACATGTCGAATCTTTTTTTGATATCTTTTTATCTGTTGTTGTTGTTGTGTACCTGCAGGGAGTGAAATAGTTGTCCCAAGCTGTGACGAGCACTTTGGTACTCATTGGCCCGCACTGACAGCAGAGTATGAGTCCAGAACTGTCGCAGCATTGCCATTGCACTCTCGACCCGTTCGGAATCAAAGTGGTACACGGGGTCAGACCTAGTGGAGCTCAGGAAGTCCATTTCAGCATTGGAGTGAACCACCTCCCCCACAGCCCTCCAGAAGCTTCGTCCCAGTCTGTCCTGAAAAGGAGGCCAAATATAAAAATACAAAAACATCTATTTTTTTTCTCACCGAATTACAATGAATGTTCCGTTTCACCTTTTTCTCATCATGGTGACCTTGGTGCTGTTGCAGAGTGTCCAGGGTCACATTAAGGATGGCCTGCTCAGTGATGTACTGGTGTGTGTACGAGTCCCAGGACAGCGTCAATACCCGTGACCAGAAGTTGGGGAGGAAGCATGTGCACGGTGAAGCCAGGAGGAGAAGGTAAGCAAACATAAACCGGGGCATGCTCCGTTCATTGTCTTGCTTTCTTCTTTGTCTTCCTTCTGACATCATGGCTTACACGAAAGGTCTCATCCCACCTGCAAGAAGGTTTCAAACCATGTTTGGATTCATTTGAATGGTTGTTAGATGGGGGCAGCGTTTTCTGTGGTGGCGCTGTAGATAATGCACCTTTTGTGTCACATATATGCTGTTCGTGTTTTAGTTTTTATCATAAATTAATCATTTTTAAAAACTCAAATACTGTGTGATTAAGACATAGTAAAGCATGTTTGTATTTATGTTATTTGCATTTGCCATTTGATAATTGTTACGAAATAATAATTCAAATGATGTTTTAAAAAAAATAATTCATAGCTGTCATATAATTATGCTCATTACAGTTGAGGTATATCATCATTAAATTCACACGAATAAAGACGTATTCTTACAAATAAATGGGTTCATGTATATACATATTACAGTATATATATATATATATATATATATATATATATATATATATATATATATATATATATATATATATATATATATATATATATATATATATATAATATGTATATACATGTATATACATCCATGCATTAGCATATGAATGTGAATGTTGAACAGTCTTGTGTTGCAACATCCAACCATACATGTTCAATGCAATAGCAATAAAATAAATTGCTGATCCTGTTCTGTGTTGTGCCACCCACTCCTAACTCCCCTAAAACAAGACAACCTTCTCTTCATCTCTTTCTCTTTTCTCATCTTGGTCTGTACTCTGGCTCCAATTGTTCTCCATCAATCCATTTTATAATCCGCTTATCCTTACAAGGGTAGTGGGGTGTGCTGGTGCCTATTTCAGCTGTCTTTGGGCAGCAGATGGGGACACCCTGAAATAGTTGCCAGCCATCGAGGGGCAACAGCCATTCGCACTCACAGTCACACCCAGGGACACCTTAGAGAGCTCTGCATGTTTTTGGAATATGGGTGGAAACCGGAGTACCCGGAGAAAATCCACACAGGCACGGGGAGAACATGCAATCTTCACACAGGAAGGCTTGAGCTGGAATCGAACTCTGGACCTCTGCACTGGGAGGCTAACCAGTCGCCCACCGAGCCCCCATTGTTCTTTTCATCGTTATTCCAATACAATACTTTTGTTCTTGTGGCTTGTGCTTTCGCAGGGATCAGGCCGAAACAAAGCACGGTTAACCCCACCACAACCACCAAAAAGTGCACCCTTAGCACTCCCCACCCTGCCAATATGTTTCAGCTGATTAGTGTGGACACTCCTTGCACTCCAGAAGCGGAGGAGATTCTTACTTAATGCAATTAAAACAGTTTCTCCTTTGCAACAATTCAGTGTGTGTCATAAAAGAACAGCAATTTCACTTTGAAATCAAGATCATCACCAATGCTGTTACAACTTCATTAAAGTTCATAAATTATCAATGCAAATGAAGAAAAAACTTCTTACCCTGCTCGGTGTTTTTCTTCTTGACAGTCTCTTCACTCTTGATGCAGACAATCCCACCGTGCGCACCACACACGTACGTGCATGTGGCAACAGATTTTCACCACAAAGCGACAGTTCCCACGACAAGCATTTGTACAAAATGTACACTTATCTGTATGTCTGCTCGCCAGCTCGAACGTACAAATAAAATGTAGATATGGTCCCAAAGGGTAAGTTTTAGGACTCACATGAGAATTCGGTTGACACTCTGTGGGCATGAGTGTGTTTCTTGGGACTTTTAGTCATAGCCCGCCTTTGGCCCTGTGTACCCCTCCTTGAACCCCCCCAACTCCCCCATTAACGCATGGTGCATTGATTCCCCACAATAGGGCCGCATATATTACCATCCATAGACCTTCCCTAACTGCCCCCTCTGATCCTCTATTACTCTCCCCTTTTTTTCTCCTCACCACGGTTGATCACAATTACAAACAACACAGTAGTACCTTCCTGTCTCCTTGTTTGTCGTCACTTTTAATGGCCGTTGCTCGCCATTACCATCACGTAGTTGGATCCAGTGTCAGGAAAAAAAAATCCCACAATCATTTGTCCATTTTTTTTTTCACTTGTTTCAATTGTGGGGGCACTGGTGTTGTAATGATTCACTTAAAAGACGTTTTGCACATCTTGTATGATGTCAATACTCTTGCATTACTATAGTGATTAGAAAAAATATTGATACAGCATCAAAATCACAGCAGTTAGGGGCATGCAGTAATATTCCCCAGTCTGCCGTGCTTGATGTTGGGTAACGGAAAAAGACTTGCTTGGGTCCATGCATGACATTGACGGGTAAACTGTAAGATCTCTCCTTGCAGATGATGTATTTGCCTGTGAATGTAACATGGGTAATTGGAGACCGCCTTGCACCCATGATTGTATGTCCGAGTGTGAGCCCCCATGCCCCACACACACACACACACACAATGGTGATGCGGGTGCTTTAAAATATTTTTAAAGTAATGTTTTTTGTTGTCGTTTTTTTTAAAGATAATTGTGGTGTTTGCATGTTCTCCCCACGCCTGTGTAGGTTTTCTCCAGGTACTCACGTTTCTTCTCACATTTCAAAAACACGCATGGTACGTTAATGGAACACTGTAGATCTGGTTGTGAGTGCAGATGTTTTTTCGTCTATAATAAGCGTGTGCCCTGCGATTTGTTGGCAACCAGTTCAGGGTGTACCCCGCCTACTGCCTGAAAACAACTGGGATAGGCTCCAAGATTGGAATGTGTGCTGGTCGCCATGGCCACCTCAGGCTACCACGCAGCTCTGCCCCTGCCCTGCAGAATGTCCAAAAGAAGACTTTCTGAACACGGATACTTGGATTTGATCACAAATTGAGCAGGCAAAAGTTTCTCTCTTGGGTGTTGTGTGTGATTCCAAAGTTCCCTTGTGAGTGGATCGCTCACCACAAACTGAGCAGGCATCTCCAGTGCAGTGGATATCAAGGAGATCATATAAATGTTTAAAGCGCGTGCATTTGTTCACATCTGCAAACTACCACCACAATAATACATATAATTCCTTTCTTAACCGCGTCAATGAAAACAGATGTATTTGTTTGACACAGTTTCTAGTTGTAACGAAAAAGAGTGAAAATGTATGAGTATTTTTAGAATAGGCTCGCTAAACGTTTGCTTTTAGTCAACTCATTTGTGACATAGCCCAAAATGAAACCGAAACTCAAACTTGGGCGTATTAACAGGAATGGCAAGAGCTCTGCAGAGTGGGCGTGGGTTTTTCTCTCTTTGCTCTTCCGGACTGACTACCTGTGGACAGGTAAACATTTTCTATCCCGCATAAGGAAGGTAGGAGTGTTTTTATGACAAATCGGGTAACTGCATCTCAACCTTCATTACATCTTTTTGTCACTGAAGATCAACAGTGGGCGTCACTTTGGGCCACTGGTTAGCACACTGGCCTCACAGTGCAGAGGTCTAGGGTTTGATTCTGGCTCCGGCCATCCTGTGTGGAGTTTGCATGTTCTCCTCCTACCTGGATGGGTTTTCTTCGGTACTCTGGTTTCTTCCCATTCTAAATTGTTCCTAAGTGTGAATGTGAGCGCGGATGGTTGTTCGTCTATGTGTGCCCTGCGATTGGATGGCAACCAATTCAGGGTGTACCCCTGCAGGTTCTCTTTGTCTTTTATTATATCAACATACAACAATGTCACATCAAGCAGTTGTAATTGTGTCTTTTCTTTTTTGTGTGTAGCAAAACCAACATAAGGAAGTTACCTATTGACTCGTCACCATGGTGTGCCGCTGTGGTCTTCTCACCGTCAACAAGGAGCAAGGTACAAGTTCAAATTGCAGTTCAAAACTAATGGGTGTTAGCTAGTGATGGGTAGATGATACTTCAAGGAGTGTATTGACACATTGGACAAACTGTGTTGACACTGTATTGATACTGTGTTGGTCAGTCAATAGTCAAATGAGTTTACATGCAAAATATAGCAAATCTGTCTGTAAAAACATTTATAGTTACAACATTTTACTTAGAGTATGTATGGGATTTTGTGTTCCAAAGTGTTCAATCATATGAAAAATAGATTCATTCAAACATTTCAATGAGGAACAAAGTTTTTGAAGTGTCTTTCCAAGACAATGTCTCCTCTTGGACACCAGTTTCCCTACCTTCGAAAACACTCGCTCACAGGGAACAGATGAAGAGGAAGATGGTGTGCATAAATATTTAAGTGCCAGTTGATAAAGGTGTGGCAATGGTATAGGCACAGGTATAATCTCCATCTATTTTTTCTTGAAAAAAAGTCAGACATTTGATTTTTTTTAAATTAACGGTAAACAATGTCCATTTGGCATCAGACTATATTAAATTTCCAAACTTGTGAACATTTTCGAGAACGATCGAGGTCAAAGCAAAGCAAAACTCCAACACAGACACATGCAATGCCACAGGTGTGATCTTCATCCAGCAAACCCACAACATGTCGATACAGTTTGTTTCCTAATTTGCACAATTTGGTGCGGCACATCCAAACGACACACTTCCTCTATTGGTCGCATTCATTTTTTGGGGCCTTCCTGAAAGCATTACAGTATTTATGTTTAAATGTGTTTGAGGAGGAAGTCAACAGATGAAGGAAGTACATTTAGCAAACACCAGTATGAATGGATTACTGACATTTGAAACCCCATTATCAGTTTGTGTCTGTATGTGTGTCAGTTCCCCTGAAGGCCATTGAAGTTGAAGTGGAGGTAAAGGACCATGTGGCCAACGTGCTTTCCACGCTGCACTATGAGAACAAGGAGGACAAAGCCATAGAGGCCGTATTTGTCTTCCCTCTGCCTGGTGATGCTGCCGTCTGCCATTTTAGTGCCAAGATTGGACAAACTGAGATTGTCGCTGATGTGAAGGAGAAACAGGAAGTGAGTGAGTCTCCAAAGATGAGAGAGGAGAAAAAGACTGTGTGAATAATATGTTTCCTCTGCAGGCTCGAGAGGAGTACGACGATGCCTTGAGCTCTGGCCAGCAGGCCTTCCTCCTGGAAGAGAGTGAGCAGACCCCAGACATTTTCTCTCTGAATGTGGGGAGTCTTCCCCCGGGAGAGAGCGCCTCCATCCGGCTGGAGTATGTCACTGAGCTGGCTGTGGAGGCTGATAGCGCGCTGAGGTTTTGTCTGCCTGTGGTGCTCAATCCTCGCTACCAACCTCAGGGTAGGACAACCAATCACTGCTTTCAACTAAACAGAGTCACAGAAAGGCATAGTAGTGGACATCCTTGGAAATTAAACCACCTATTTTTGAATCTTTGTCAGAGAGCAGAAAGTTGTGAAAAGGTATTGAAACATTGAAAAGTTGAATGCGCATCCAAAAGTTTGGCGAAAGTCGAATTATGTTAACATGTAAAGTTTGAAGTGCATTTCGGTTCATCCTGAAATTTCAACCAAAAGACCAGTTTTTCTAACTCTAGTCTATGAGTTTTGTATGTATGATAGTTGTACAGGATGATAGATATATTTTTAATCATTGATCCTGTTTTGGCAGCTCAGACATATCTGAGATGATTTTGGAGGAGGTAATAGAAAAATACTCTGAACAAAATTACCATGTTTGTTTCAAACCAAGTTTAACATGTGTTGCATTTTTACATGGAGATGACATGATGAGATGATGCTTATAAACTTAAGAGTCATATGACATGAGAGCTACTACTATTAGCTATTCATTCTTATGACAATTTAATGTTTCCAGGAAGTGAAGGTCATAGTGTCCAGGTGACGTCTATTCCTGCCTCTCTAGTGCCATACAGTCTGTCCTTCTCTGCGCGGGTGTCCTCACCGCGTCAGGTCTCCAAAGTGGACTCCAATTTTTCCCTGGAGCCCCTGCAGTACCTCGACAAGGAGCAAACTCATGCGGCCGTACGTAGAACACTCATGTGATCCGCTGTCGTTCACACTCGAGGCATGCTGTTTATTCATGTTTTGTTTATTCGGGGGTATTTCAGGTTAAACTGGCTGCAGGACATACATTTGACAAAGATATTGAGCTGTTGATTTACTATAAAGATGCCCACCAGCCAGCAGTTGTGGTGGAGGCAGGAAAGGCATCTGCCAAGCCTGGTGTGTTAAAGTCATTTTAATTCAAATTGTTTGGATGCTTTCTAAATGCTCCAAATTCCCCTTTCTCATCCGTGTTGTGATTCAGGCACACTGATGGGGGATGCGGCGGTGATGCTCAGTGTTTACCCTGAGTTTTCCCAGGCAGTGATGTCTTCATTCGCCACAAGGGGAGAATTTGTGTTCTTACTGGACCGATCCGGAAGTATGGAAGGAGCTCGCATCGGCAGTGCCAGGGTAATCAAAAAGCACACATTGCTCTGCATGCCTTTTTACAAAGAGAATTGGCAATGCACACCTTCATAGTTTATCGTTCCAAATAGAACTGTGGCAAACCAAACTTCACCCCCCCCCCTCCCCCGCCCTGTGGTTTTTATTCATTCAGTCCTTCTCCCCTACAGTTTCCTTCATTATTGATAACTCACTTCCACACAGGATACTCTGCTGCTGCTTCTGAAAAGCCTACCCATGGGCTGCTACTTCAACATTTACAGTTTTGGTTCCTCCTTTGAACACATCTTCCCGTAAGAATCTACCCTTTGTCAGTCCAATAAACTACAACATCCTATTTGGTCTCGCAGCGCGTGTGCTTGTACTTGTGTGTGTTTGATGGCAGTAACAGTATGGAGTACAGTGAGAAGACCATGAAAAAGGCTCTGAAGATTGTCAAGGAGATGAAGGCAAACCTGGGAGGAACAGAGATACTTCAGCCCCTCAAACACATTTACAGCCAGCCCTGCATTCCCAGTCAACCACGACAAGTATTACACACAATAATCCCTTTCACGAGGACTCACCTACATTTACAAACTAAATTCGAAATTGAATTCATTTTTTTCCCAGCAATCTGTTAAGAGTCTTGATTTTGTAGCATTTCCCTTAAGTTGCAACTTGTACTGTACATGGATGTGGACGCTTGATATTTTTTCTGGTGTCATTTGTGATCAGTCCTGGGATTTCAGAATTAGTATTGCTGGCTGATGTAACCTAAAAATTTGTTGGCAAAGGGATTTTTTTTTTCTTCAACTGATCACCATGGGCAAACTGGCACTTGTTGACGACTGCATTTCTCCGTCCTTTGAATTACTTAGTCACAGCAAAACTTATTACAGTCAACTTTGACAAGCAAAACACGTCTGTAGAGCTCTGCACACATTAGTACTTTTGATAATAGGCATCTCATGTTATTTCATTGTTCTTGATCGATAAATGTTGATTCTGAACTGTTTTGGACGATCTACATAGTTTTACTGCTTTATTGTATTGATGATTTCTGGCATTCAGAGCTAGATTGGGTCTGGTCATTCCCCAGTGATGAAATGCATGGCCCGTCACGCCTACTGCTAATAATGGGCCGCATAAAGACATTTTAGTTTATAACACGACAACACACACAAACACGCATTCAAATTAGGTATAACAGGCTGAGCAGGCGCCGCTTGCCCAACTCTTTTGTGTGCACTTAGATAAGGACTTTTGCTCCAGTTCGATGTTCTATGACACTTCTCGGGATTGATGGTGTGTCATTTTTAAACCAAATGTCAACTGTCCCTCCAGCTCTTTGTCTTCACTGATGGTGAAGTGGGGAACACCAAGGAGGTTACAACCCTTGTGAAAAAGAATTCCAGTTCCCACAGGTGAAACCACATGGAGTATACAGTATATATTTACTGTAATTTCTTTCTCTCTCTCTCTCTCTCTCTCTCTCTCTCTCTCTCTCTCTCTCTCTCTCTTTACCTCTCTGAACTCCTCCGCTCCTACACACATGCTCAGGTCTGCGGACCAGACATTATTAAGGGTACCAAGAACTAAGCGGAGGCTCTGAAGGGATCGAGTCTTTTCCGTTGCTGGTCCATCTCTTCGGAAATGACCTCCCACTGAACATTCGGCAAGCCCTCTCTCTGCCCAACTCGTCTCAAAACCCATTTCTATTCTATGGCTTTTGACTCAGCATGACTCAGACTTGATTTATAGTTTTACTGTTTTTGCGCTTTCTACTGTCTTTGTTAGTAATGTATTGTTTTATTCTTTGTTGTTGTATTATGATCTTTGCACTTTAGATACAGCGATGGTTCTTTTAAAGTGCTCTATGAATACAGTTGAGTACCGGTATATGTTATAAATCGTCACTATGTGTTTGAACCCAAGTAACTGTTTTGCAGGTGTTTCTCTTTTGGGATTGGACAAGGGGCCAGCACTGCTCTCATCAATGGTTTGGCTAAGGAGGGGCGAGGTCACGCTCAATTCATCACAGGCGCTGACAGGATGCAAGCAAAGGTTCACAAGACATCGAACCAAATGATTTTGTCAAATCCTAAAGCGCACCGCGGCTGTTTCAAGGACATAATGGAAGGCCTTGATTAAATCATGAATTTAATTTCATCAGGTGATGCAGTCGCTGCAGTTTGCTTTGCAACCGGTTGTGGAGGACATCTCGGTCATCTGGGATTTACCAAAGGGGGTGTCTGTCACACATCTCTCTCCGCCTCTCGCGACTCTTTTCCAGGGTCAGCGGTCGCTCATTTATGCTCAGCTCACTGGACAGGTAGGCAACAGCTCTGAACTCCCAACCACATCCACTAAAGCAGGGTTCTTGCAGCTCCTAAAAAAATGTGAAAAAACAATGAATCCATCCATGTCAAAACAAGGTCAAATTTAGCATTCATTTGTCAAATCAAGCTTTCGAAAGTCTTAAAAATGTTAACACATGATAAATAAAATGTTTGTACATGATTTCCATTCTTAAAATAAATGTAATTAATTCATAATAATAATAAGAAGAAGAATAAAATGTATTCATTAAATAAAATTTTAAAAATAGTTCACCAAATGACTCGTGTGGTAACATCTCACAATCACAAAAGCAGAACCAACAAAACAGTGATGTTGATGTGACTCTTTACTTCTTAAGAGCAGTTGCACATCATTTATGGACTCAAACGACTTTTGGACATGCGACATTGGCAGTTAAGTTGATTACATCACAGCAATGATATACAATTGAGCATGCCTTGAATAGAGTTGGGCATCGTCAGTCCAATGAGTCAGTATTTCAGGTCGGCTCAGTATCGGCGAAAGCTAAACGGCGACGAGGACAGACTTCCCGGTACTATTTCACACGTAAGTGCCGCACACCTGATACCCAGCCAAATACAGTAAAAATACGAAATAAAAGAATGCTGTATACCTTTCAGTCCCACAGACCTCAGTGACATACCTGTAGGTCCAAAATTGTTTTAATTTCACTAATCACTGCACACTGTGTGTGTATGTTTCTGTTGTTTTTATTTTACATTTTTTTTCTTCATGTCGGCTTGTGCTTACGTGCAAATTGCATTCTCGATCCCGATTGGCTGACAATATTGCCTGAAATAGTGACGGACTGATGGACCTTCCATCAGTCTGACAGAATGACCACCTCTGGTCTTTAACACCGCAATGTTTTCTCAGAGTTCGGAGGAAACAGATGGTTCTGTCATGGTGAAGTACAGCCTAGCAGGCCATCCATTCCAGAACAAGCTTGGCTTCCCTCTCCAACCCACAGAGGACAATGGGTAATGCAGGCTCTATTCATGTATTGGACACACTATTGCAGCACTCCTGCTTCAAAGGTGAGAGATTTTGGCTCTGAACCTCGTGTCAGCTCCAGCGTCCTCCCAAAATTCCCAAAAATGCATGTCAGGTTCGGTGAAGACTCAAAATTGTCCTTATGTGTGAGAGTGAAGAGTTGTTTGGGTCATCAGAAATAACCCAATTTTTTTGCCTTAGACCAGGGGTAGCCAACCTGCGGCTCCCGAGCCGCACGCGGCTCTTTGGCTGGTTCAATGCGGCTCCCGGGCTTTCACATGACAAGTGTCGGCACAAGTACAATCCCTGTACTTGATTGACATAGAGGGCAACCAATCGGATGACTGCATCACTGCTCATGCGCAAACAACGGCGCTAAGCTAGTCAGCGAATTGGCTGTTAGTGTGTGTGTGTGTGTGTGTGTGTGTGTGTGTGTGTGTGTGTGTGTGTGTGCGTGCGTGCGTGTGTGTGTGCGCGCGCGCGAGGAAGGGGATGATGTGGCTCTTTGCAGGAACACAGTAAAAAAATTGGCTCTTCGTCTCTGACTGGTTGGCCACCCCTGCCTTAGAAAGGTGTCAGGGCACTCAAGACAAAAATGTCTCTTGAAGTATACAGTATTTACAAACTGAAGTGAAAATCTCATCACAAGATACCGTATTTACAAATTGAATTACTCAGTGTGTGCATGCCATGACTTATTCTGTTGTGTAAGTGGTAAAAGGTGGATATGCAGGTTATTTTCCCACCCATCTGCCCCCTCATTACATGTTATGTCTTGTGACCTGTTGTAACTGTCATATGCTTGTTTACGTGCTGGGGTCTTTTTTTTCTCCTGGACTCAAATTATCCTCAGATGGGGATAGTTCGAGCGTGTGTTTTTTTCCTCCTCTCCTCCCCTTGTGGTTTCTTTCTGACTTCCGGGTTGAGTGAACGCTGGCGCGTTTGGCTGCCGCTGCTCACCCACAATGTGTTTTATTGATCTTGTTTCTGATTGTAAAGTGTCCTTGGGTGTTTTGAAAGGCGCTTATAAATAAAAAAATATTATTATATTATTATTATTTATATGGTGCTGGCATATATAGAAGAAAGATACAATAATTGTCCATCAAATATGAATAGAGTTTGTGATTGTGCTGATAGTTTGGACTGTGTACCTATTTGCTTTCTGCAGATTAACAATCCACAGGCTAGGTGCTCGAACTCTGATTCGCTCTCTGGAATCCAACGAGGGAGAGAAGGATGCGGAAGTGACGAAAAAGGTGGTGGATGTCAGCATCCAATCAGGAGTGAGCAGCTCCTTCACTGCCTTCATTGCCATCAACAGAGACAGCACGGAAGCCATACAGGGCCCTTTGCTGCACAGACGCGTACCAGGAGTCCGTGAGTGCTAAAAATAAAATCTATCTATACTGTGCCGTGAAAAAGTATTTGCCCCCTTCCTGATTTCTGTGTTCTTTGCATATTTATCACATTTTCAGTGCATCAAACCATCAAATGTTAAATTCCCATAGAGACAACCCAAGGCAATACAAAATGCAGTTTCTAAATGCCAAAGTTGACATTGAAAAATTGTCACTATTCCTTTGGCCACTGCGTAGAGCAGGGGTCACCAACGTGGTGCCCACGGGCACCAGGTAGCCGTGAGGACCACACCAACCAGTGCTGGGATTGTGATTTGCTAGTAGAAATTATGATTTAAAAATGCAAACACGGGCAGTATTGTGAGACATCTTTAAGGTGATCAGAGCCTGAAAATTAAAATCATTAAGTATGAAAAATAACACATTCTAATATTATTAAATGTTATTTCAGATGTGTATCAATTTGGTAGCCCTTCACACAATCAGTTCACATGAAGTAGCTCTCACTCTCAAAAAGGTTGGTGACCCCTGGTGTAGAGGGAAGGGATGTGGCATTTACATATTTGCACAGAATCATTTGAATGCATTTCCGTTATGATATGACATAATTACAAAGTGGTGTTGTTGCTCACTAATTCCCATGTAATATTTCTGTTTTTTTTTCTCAAAAGTAAATCCTGTCCACCTTTCACTATACCTTGTAAGTAGCATCATGGAGACCAGGATTGCAGGGGTGGGGAGGAAATTGAGTGTGTTTCAAAACAGTGTGTTTCTTTCCTGGTACTGTATTTTATATGCAATTGGAAAATCACTCATTTCCAAAATGGAACTGTGGATTACTATTTCTCAGACTTTTTTCCTTTGTTCATTTCCTCTTTTTTTAGCCCCATCCCAAGGTTATTCTCTTCAAAAGCAATACAATACAATACATCCTAATTTATATAAAGGCAAGTAGCATCATGCAGACAGGGATTTATACTTTGTTTTATTTCTTTGCTCAGGACAGTGCATGTTAATGAATACATGGGACTCACACATGTCAACACCACAGGCTAATTTGGAAAGAATTAAATGTGTAGCAGCTACCGATTGCATCTGGACGATGATTGCATCTGGATAAGGCTGAGTTATTATATGACATCATTACAAAGTGGCTTTGTTGCTCACTAATTCCTGTTTTATTTCTCTCAAAGGTGGTTCCCCAGTTTCTTACGCTCTACATTGTAAGTAGCATCATGGAGATTGGGATTGCAAGGGGGGGGGGGGGGTGAGTGTGTTTCAAAACTTTTTTCTGGTACTTTATATGCAATTGGAAAATCACTCATTTCCAAAATGGAATTGTGGATTACTATTTCTCAGGCTTTTTTTCCTTTGTTCATTTCCTCTTTTTTTTTTTTAGCTCCATTCCACCCAGTTGGTTTTCTTCAAAAGCAAGGCAAGTTTCATCGTGCAGACAGGCATTTGAATAAATAATTCCATTTCTATCAGCTACCTATTGATTTCCTAAGTGCAAGCGAGCGGAGGACAAGGCTCCATTTGTTTTTTCCCCTTAGTTTTCCTTTAATGGTACAGGTTAACAAGGATTAACGAGCACAAGTAATGGCAACAATATAATCTATTGAATGTTGCAGATTAAAATGTGCATATGTATACACACTGTATTAAAACAGCGAGGGAAAAACAAAACAGCAACCAAAGAGAAACCAAGCATACCATAATTAGCAGCTGAAGTTCTGTGTTCAAAGTTTTTCAACTTTAACTGGAGAATTTATTTTGAGCCCCTCCGTCACCTTACCGTGGTGGAGGGGTTTGTGTGTCCCAATGATCCTAGGAGCTAAGTTGCCTGGGGCTTTATGCCCCTGGCAGGGTCACCAATGGCAAACAGGTCCTAGGTGAGGGACCAGACAAAGCATGGCTCAAAAACCCCTTATGAAGAACAAAATAAATGGAACCCAGTTTCCCTTGCCCGCACGTGGGTCACCGGGGCCTCCCTCTGGAGCCAGGCCTGGGGGTGGGGCTCGTTGGCGTGCGACTGGTGGCCAGGCCTGCACCCATGGGCCCGGCCGGGCTCAGCCCGAAGAGGCAACATGGGTCCCCCTTCACATGGGCTCACCACCCATGGGAGGGGCCAAAGGGGTCGGGTGCAATGTGAGCTGGGCGGCAGCCAAAGGCGGGGACCCTGGCGGTCCGATCCTCGGCTGCAGAAGCTAGCTCTGGGGACATGGAATGTCACCTCTCTAACAGGGAAGGACCCCGAGCTGGTGTGCGAGGTAGAAAAGTTCCGACTGGATATAGTCGGACTTACCTCCACACACAGCCTGGGTTCTGGTACCAGTCCTCTCGAGAGGGGTTGGACTCTATTCCACTCTGGAGTTGCCCACGGTGAGAGGCGCAGAGCAGGTGTGGGCATACTCATTGCCCCCCGGCTCAGTGCCTGTACATTGGGGTTCACACCGGTAGACGAGAGGGTAGCCTCCCTCCGCCTTTGGGTGGGGGGATGAGTCCCGACTGTTGTTTGTGCATATGCACCCAACAGCAGTTCAGCGTACCCACCCTTTTTGGAGTCCTTGGAGGTGTGCTAGAGAGTACTCCTGCTGGGGACTCCCTTGTTTTGCTGGGGGACTTCAATGCTCATGGCGTGATTGGGAGGAACGACCCCCCGATCAGAACTCAAGTGGTGTTTTGTTATTGGACTTCTGTGCTCGTCACGGATTGTCCATAACGAACACCTTGTTCAAACAAGGGTGTCCATATGTGCACTTGGCACCAGGACACCCTTGGCCGCAGTTTGATGATTGACTTTGTGGTTGTATCATCGGATTTGCGGCCGCATGTTTTGGACACTCGGGTGAAGAGAGGGGCGGAGCTGTCAACTGATCACCACCTGGTGGTGAGTAGGCTCCGATGGTGGGGGAAGATGCCGGTCCGTCCTGGCAGACTCAAACGTATTGTGAGGGTTTGTTGGGAGCGTCTGGCAGAATCCCCTGTCAGAAGGAGTTTCAACTCCCACCTCCGACAGAGCTTTTCCCATGTTCCGGGGGAGGTTGGGGACATTGAGTCCGAGTGGACCATGTTCCGTGCCTCTATTGTTGAGGCGGCCAATCTGAGTTGTGGCCGTAAGGTGGTTGGTGCCTGTCGTGGCGTCAACCCCGTACTCGCTGGTGGACACCAGCAGTAAGGGATGCCGTTAAGATGAAGAAGGAGTCCTATCGGGCCTTTATGGCCTGTGGGACCCCAGAGGCAGCTGACGGGTATCGACTGGCCAAGCGGAATGAGGCTTCGTGGTCGCCGAGGCAAAAACTCGGACGTGGGAGGAGTTCGGTGAGGCCATGGAAAGCCGACTTCCGGACGGCTTCGAGGAAATTCTGATCCACCATCCGACGTCTCAGGAGGGGGAAACAGTGCACCACTAACACTGTGTACAGTGGGGATGGTGCGCTGTTGACCTCGACTCGGGACGTTGTGAGCCGGTGGGCGGAGTACTTCGAAGACCTCCTCAACTCCACCAGCATGCCTTCCTTGGAGGAAGCGGAGTCTGGGGACTCTGAGGTGGGCTCTCCTATCTCTGTGGTCGAAGTCACCGATGTGGTTAAAAAGCTCCTCGGTGGCAAGGCCCCAGGGGTGGACGAGATCAAGGCTCAAGGCTCTGGATGTTGTGGGGCTGTCCTGGTTGACACGCCTCTGCAACATCGCATGGTCAGCGGGGAGAGTGCCTCTGGATTGGCAGACCGGGGTGGTGGTCCCTCTTTTTAAAAAGGGGGACCGGAGGGTGTGTTCCAACTACAGAGGGATCACACTCCTCAGCCTCCCAGGTAAGGTCTATTCAGGGGTGCTGGAGGAGCAGTGTGGTTTTCGTCCCGGCCGTGGAACAGTGGACCAGCTCTACACCCTTAGCAGGGTCCTGGAGGGTATGTGGGAAGTCGCACAACCAGTCTACATGTGTTTTGTGGACTTGGAGAAGGCGTTTGACTGTGTCCCTCTGGGAGTTCTGTGGGGGGTGCTTCGTGGGTATGGGGTACCGAACCCCCTGATACGGGCTGTTCGGTCACTATACCACCGACGTCAGAGTTTGGTTCGCATTGCCGGCAGTAAGTCGGAATCGTTTCCAGTGAGGGTGGGACTACGCCAAGGCTGCCCTTTGTCGCCGATTCTGTTCATAACTTTTATGGACAGAATTTCTAGGCGCAGCCGAAGCGTTGAGGGGGTCCATTTTGGTGGCCTCAGTATTGCATCTCTGCTTTTTGCAGATGATGTGGTACTGTTGGCTCCTTCAAGCAGGGCTCTCCAACTCTCACTGGAGCGTTTCGCAGCCGAGTGTGAAGCGGTTGGGATGAGGATCAGCACCTCCAAATCTGAAACCATGGTCCTCAGTCGGAAAAGGGTGGAGTGCCCTCTTCGGGTCGGGGAGGAGATCTTGCCCCAAGTGGAGGAGTTTAAGTATCTTGGGGTCTTGTTCACGAGTGAGGGCAGAAGAGAGATTGACAGGCGGATCGGTGCAGCATCTGCTGTGATGCGGACGTTGTATCGTCCAATTCACCGGTCGATCTACGTTCCAAACCTCATCTATGTCACCCAGCTGGCCTGGGAACGCCTCGGGATCCCCCGGGGAGAGCTAGAAGAAGTAGCTAGGGAGAGGAAAGTCTGGGCTTCCCTGCTTAAGCTGCTGCCCCTGCGACCCGGTCCCGGATAAGCGGTAGAAGATGGATGGATGGATGGAATTTATTTTGAAGGACTAACAAAGATGAGAGCATGAGAGAGAGAGAGAGAAAGAGAGAGATTATTTTACAATAATTTCAAAAAATGTAAAATGTAATGTAATGAAAGTTAACCAGTGAAAATCACGTTGTGCTTTTGAGGTGTGGTAAAAAATACTTATTTTTAAAAACAGCCTCACGAAACAGGCCTGGACAAAATTGATGGTACCCCCCTAGAAACATTTGAAAATAATTTGACCATTGGGATGTTCAACCAACCAAACCATAGGAAATATGATACAGCTATTAAATTGAATATCATTAGATACCAGCCGTACCGATTGTGGTTCAATAGAATATATCAAATTACCGGTACACAGTATTCACGCACTTTGTTGGAATACCATTTTATTGAAAATTTGTATTATAGTCTAACAGTATATTCCTCACTATTTGCTCATGTTGTTTTCTTTGTTTGTTTTGTTTGTTTGTTTTTTCACAAAGACATGTGTTGTCCCAGTGACCTCCAACCAAGGGCAAGTAAAACAAAGCAGAATTTAATTTTTGGAATATTTAAACATTTTCGCGAGTGCCTCTTGAAGCAAATAATGATGATTATATTCCCCCCCTCGCATGTTCTTTATCCAAGCAGGAAAAGGAATCGAAGGTGTTTTTAAAATGAAGAAACGAAGTCTAAAGTCTAGTAAACCAGGCAGTGTGTTTCATTCAAGGACAGGAACGTCGTTTTCTTCCAAGGAAATACCTGCTGCTTCTTGTAAGTTGTACATGCACACAGACACCACCAAGCTGCATTTAGTTCTATAAACACAGCACAAGTTTATTTTCATTTGACCAAATGGTTTTGAAAGCTCTCTAAAGAACAAAACAAGCAAACCCAACGCACGTGACACAAAACCATCACATCTTTTAATTACTGCATTGCTTCTCATTTTATTCTAAGATGCTCCAAAATCAGTTCATTTCGATTTCACATTTAAAAGCAAACACTGTAGATGATATGCTTACCAAAAATTTAAATAAAAACACAAATGAAAACCAAAAAAAAAGTATAATAAAAATCCCAAACTATTATAACTCTACCTCTCACACATGCAAAAATAGCAACTTACACTCACCAAAGAACTACACTCACACACACATACAGTACCAACACTCACACTTCCCAAAAACTCATACACAACAAAAAAATTCACACCTCAACGACCCCCTCCCCAACATATACGGCACTGTATACAAAAAGGCTCTCACAACCAAAAACACTGTCACATTCAACTCACCAAAAAATCACAAACACACAAACACATTTTCTTTGTCTTTAGCTTTCCTGGCAGGCAGGTGGAACTACAGCACAGGCTCTTAGTACAGGAAGAACAATCAACGCACAGTAGAAGTGATGTCAAGCAGTAATAAAATGATTTTTTTTTCTTATGATGCCGTCAGTGGATTGTTTCCCACTGGAATTTTATTACATTTTTTTGAAGGAAGAGATTTCACTGTACAGCATAAATAGATGTGACTTATTGCAACCTATCTACGAAAGTCCCCCAAAACTTGCAGAGCAGCAAAGTTGCAGTTGACTATCTGACAAGACCTTCCTTTCACCACAATCCAGCCATCCAGACAACCCCAGACACTTTGCTGCAGTTGGTGTCTCTCCAGAATGCGTCGGGCTGCTGGGAGCTCAACCCGGATCTGGCTGCTGCACTGAACAAGACCAGAAAGGAGGTGGAACAGCCCAAGCCGGCAAAGGTAGGACTTTATTTTAAATGTGCTGTAATACCTTTTTCACTTGTTTGTGTAATCTGTTTTTCCTTGGTTCCGCCGAACTCAGGTGAACGGTAACGTGTGGGCTACCATTCTGGCTCTTGTTTGGCTTCATGGATTCAAGTCGGATGCTGAAGTCGAATGGAAGCTTCTTGCTCGTAAGGCTGTGTCATGGCTGCTGGCTCAGAATGGTAATTACCCTTAGCGATTACCGCAGAGATTTTTGGTTTGTCGAGTGATTTTGTATGGCTGGGCATTGTTACGAAATATGGCATGTCAAGTCATGTTTTTGTTGCGATAAAACATCTGGAAATAAAAATTTGCACATACCAGGAACTTAATCGTTATATTGAGTACAAAAGATAAAAACATGAAAGTTGTGTCTTACACTGAAAACATACACTGCATGTAAACCTAAATAATACTCAAATTAATCTTGGAATTGAGCAGCACTGCGGTCAACTAGTTCGCACGTCTGCCTCCTAGTGCTGAGGACCGGGGTTTGATTCCGGGCCCCAGCCTTCCTGTGTGGAGTTTGATTGTTCTCCTTGTGCTTGTTTGGGTATTCTCCGGGTACTCCAGTTTCCTCCCACATTCCAAAAACATGCAACATAGGTAAATTGAACACTTGAAATGGTCCCTAGGTGTGATTGTGAGTGTGAATGGTTGTTGTTTGTCTACGCTTGTCTGGCAACCAGTTCAGGGTACCCCGCCTACTGCCCTAAGACAGCTGGGATAGGCTCCAGCACACCTGCGACCCTCGTGAAGAAAAAGCGGATTAGAAAATGGATAGATGGATGAAAAAAAATATTGCAATGCTTTGATGAAATGATACTTTTACTCACCCAGATTATTTTGTGTGCGTGTTTTTTAAGCACCATGTATCACAGAGTGTGTCCTGGCCGGAAACACTTTGTTGGGCTGCAACGTGCAAAAAGAAACGCTGGGTCTTTAAGGTCTCCAGTACAATGAAGAACCTGCTGATTTACTCTGCACCATTTGCCTTTGCTCCTTATTTGGTTGTTGATTGGTCGATTTTTAGTGTGCATTTATTACTGTTTTCCTATATAATGTAGTCAAAACATTTAAATGATATGATATATAATTAAATGGGTTGAATGTACAAAGGTTACAGTATTCTGTTCTAGACTACAGGTGATAACCGAGAAACCAGAACTACATTATGTCACAAAGGACCATGTGTAGACTATGTGTGTTTTTGAATAGGATTCTAAATTCTGTTTATGTTTAATTCATCTTTCCTATGTCTGTCTGACTGTCTCTCTGGCCACAATTAAATAATAAAGACTTCACTGGTAATGCTTTTTTTTTTTCTTGAGGAGTATTGTCACTCATGTCCCTTTTCCCGTACATGGAGGCTACTTGACCCAGATGATGACTATCATCTGGGTCAAGTATCACTGATAAATCGACATCGGTCAATTTGTAGCAGATGGATTTTTTGCTGGATGGCCCATTTAGCTCAGAAACTGTATTTATGTATTTTTTTATCAGGAAAATAATATTAAATTGCATTTGAAATTGTATCCATCTGTTTTGGATAGCTCAGTTGATAAATGACGACAATCAAAACGTTCCTCTGCATTTGCCCATGTCTTGGTGGATGTCAGGAAAGCAACCAGACACAATTTGTCCAGTCAATGCAATTTTATTTATATACACAAGGCAATTCAATGTCCTTCGCACAAGCAAAGACATAACTGCAAGCATTTCCAAACACTACAGTCAATGGCATTCTAAAGCAAGGCAGAGAAAACAAAGTTCATGACAAAAATTACCAGAACAAACACTAAGGCAATTACAACACATTATAAAGGCATTTCAAAATAAAGAAATAAAAGTAGGTTTCTGAAATAACTCAAAAATATAAATATGTATATAAATCAGCATGTATTGTATTGTATTGTATAATTGTTTAGAGGACAACACACACACACACACACACACACACAAAAGGCAGGCGGGCGGGCGGGCGCATTTCTGCTCCTAAATCGTAGCGGTCGAGCGTAGGGAGGCTGCTCGAGGATGACGCCGTCCCCGGCTCATAGGGGCTCTCCGTCGGCCATGAGTCTTAAGCCAGCGGCTCTCTGGTGGCCGATACTGATGTAAAATGCAGCGGGTCACACTGGCAGCGCTGGTCGGCCTAGCTGAGCCCGGCTGCTCGCCTCCGCCACTCCCGTTTCAGCTTTAGTACTTGCTACTGCTTTCTTTTTTTTTTTTTTTAATTATCGCGGCGTTATTGTTTTCAGGTCAAGAGTTTCCCGATCGGCTCGTTTGGACTAAAAATGGCCGGAGATGGCGGCGCTCTAAAGGATATTAATGAGATTAAGTCGCAGTTCCGGACCAGAGAGGGCTTCTACAAGCTGCTCACCCTCTCCGACTCCCAGCAGCGGGGCGGGCTGCCAAGGGGTCCCTCCGCCGGGGCAACGTTGGGCCCAGCGGCTGGAGCCGGCCCGATACCCGGTGGAGGTGTCGGACTGTTGCAGGGGCCCGGTGCCGCTGCCGCCGCTGCAGCAGCTGCCGCAGCCGTCGCCTCCTCATCGAATGCCGCAGCTAATTCCTCCCCGGCGGGTTTCCTGCCGCCGGTGCGGGTGTCCATGGTCAAGCTCCAGCCCGAAGACCCGGGCGAGGAGTCAGAGCGGGTGTGCTTCAACATCGGCAGGGAGCTTTATTTCTACACGTACACTAACATTAAGAAGGTGAGCCCCGGTCCGACGGCCCTGCCCGCCCAGGTCACGGGAGTGTACTGTTGGCGTTAGCCGTGCATGCTAACTAGCCTAGCAGTTAGCTTACATTTCACGACTTCTGGGCGAGCTAGTATGTGGCAGTATCCTGCTAACAAACACCACATTTCATTTGTTTTAGTTGTCTTTGGTGTCACATGGTGGTACAAATAGCACCAATTGGCAAGAAGACAATAAAATTAGCTTTTGGAGTCCTTCTGAGGATGAGTCATGTAGCAGAAGATGGACAGAGATGGTCAAGGTGGGAGCTGCACGATGTCAAAAGATGCGCTTCAACTCAACTAATCTTTCGTTTTATGAGTCATCTTTGCTGGGGTAAGTGGGGCAGTAGTCTAAAACAACACAAATGTTAGAGTATGGACTTCTTGGGTTTCAAACAAGAGATATGGTTTCAAGACTTGGTTTGAGGGTTCGTTTTTTTCTATCCAAACCTCGTTAATGGTTTCAGGCGTGGGTAAAGGGTTTTAAGCCTGGTTTGCTGTGACAAAGCAGTGTTTTTAAATAATTATGGTTCAAGACTGTGTGAAGACCTCGAGTTGAAGTTTCAAACAAGGATGAGGGTCTCAACGCTGGTGTTCAAGACCAGAGTTAGGGTTACAACCCCTTGTTATGTTTTCAAGACACAATGCTATATATTTATGTCATCGTGTGCTTTTATGATTATTTGGTGTCATACTGTTTTCTCAAACTACTGTGTACGTGCACACCAGGCAGTGGACCTGAGCAAGCCAATTGACAAAAGGATTTACAAGGGCACGCAGCCCACGTGTCACGACTTCAACCAGTACTCTGCGTCGGCTGACAGTGTGGCACTCATCGTGGGCTTCTCGGCCGGGCAGGTGCAGTACCTGGACCCCATCAAGAAGGAGACCAGCAAGCTCTTCAATGAGGAGGTACTAAATGTTACTTCAAATGAGGCTTTCATGCCAGTTTGGGGGTTTCTTCAAAGAGATTCAAATCGGGTTTAGCATTTCAAGGAAAGGTTAGGCTTTTAAGCCAGGGTTTCCAACAAGATTTAAGCAATTTGAAGTAGGATTTTGAGGCAGAATTATTGAGATGTCATTTTCAATTGAAGTAATTGTTCAGGGCGCTAATAAAACGTTTTGTCTCCTATCGTGCATGTGCAGCGTCTGATCGACAAATCCAAGGTAACGTGTCTGAAATGGCTCCCCAAGTCTGAGAACCTGTTCCTGGCCTCTCACTCGAGCGGTCACCTGTATCTCTACAACGTGGAGCATCCATGCGGCACGGCTGCGCCTCAATACTCACTTCTGCGCCAAGGGGAGGGCTTCGCCGTGTACGCCTGCAAAACCAAGACACCCCGAAACCCTCTTCTACGCTGGGCAGTGGGGGAGGGCGGCTTGAACGAGTTCTCCTTCTCACCCGATGGGGTCCACGTGGCATGCGTGGGCCAGGACGGCTGCCTGCGGGTCTTCCACTTTGACTCCATGGAGCTCCAGGGCGTGATGAGGAGTTACTTTGGAGGACTGTTGTGCGTCTCATGGAGCCCAGATGGCAAGTACCTGGCCACGGGGGGCGAGGACGACCTGGTCACCGTGTGGTCCTTCGCCGAGAGCCGGGTGGTGGCCCGTGGGCATGGACACAAATCCTGGGTCAACGTGGTGGCGTTTGACCCCTTCACCACATCCCTGGAGGACGAGGAGCCCATGGAACTCAGTGGGAGTGAGGAGGACCTCCACCAGGGAGGGGCGCCCAACAATACTACCCCACACTTTGGACGGGTGCGCACCAGCAGCACCCTGTCACGGCTCTCCCGGCACAGCTCCAAAGGCGGCGGCTCAGCAGCTGTCACCTACCGATTCGGATCCGTCGGGCAGGACACTCAGTTTTGTCTGTGGGACCTTACAGATGATGTTCTGTACCCTCGTCTGCCGCTTTCGCGAGCCTTTACAAATACTTTCGGACCCACGCTGCCCAACTCTGTGGGTGGTGGAGTGGAGGGCCACCACCACCCACCTGTTGTGGGCACTTCCAACCCGCCCACGCTGCCTCTCCCACTCCCTCGCTCCCTCTCCCGCTCCAACTCACTTCCCCACCCAGCGGTCGCAAACACCTCCAAGAGCCAGGGCGCCACGGAGGGCGTCACTGGGGGGACAGGAAGTGGGACCGCTACCGTGGGGAGTGCCCCAGGTAACACCGCGCCGTTCAGCATCGGCCGCTTTGCCACGCTTTCCCTCCAGGAGCGCAAGTCGGACAAATCGGTGGTGGGTGGCGGGGTGGAGAAAGAACACAAACGCTACCACAGCCTGGGTAACATCAGCAAGAGTAACGATAAGATCAATGTGGCACCGCGGGGTAGCGGGCGCCTGGACGCCGCCAAAGTGCTGGGCACCACGCTTTGCCCGCGCATGCATGAGGTGCCGCTGTTGGAGCCACTCGTGTGCAAAAAGATCGCCCATGAGAGACTCACCGTGCTAGTCTTCATGGATGACTGTATCATCACGGCGTGCCAGGAGGGGCTCATCTGTACCTGGGCCAGGCCTGGCAAGGCGGTATGTAACGGCACAGTCATGGGACCATGATAGGCAGGAACTTATCCACGTCTTCCATCTTAATCTGAAAGCTCCTTGCCGAAGTTACAAGGTCTTTATTTTGATGCCCATCGGACAGTCAAAGTCTGACGGGCATCAAAACATGTCAATGTTTTGATGGTATATTGTTATAAAAGCACATTACATAACATAGATAACGGGTGTCCACATTTTCTCTTCAAAGGGCCACATCCAGAGAAAAGAAAATATGCAGGTCTCTCATTACATGTTGTCATGCTTTATATTTAATGTATTCAACATACTAAAACTTTCCATCCATCCATCCATTTTCCGAACCGCTTAATACTCACTAGGGTCACGGGGGGGTGCTGGAGCCTATCCCAGCTGTCTTAGGACAGTAGGCGGGGGACACCATGAACCGGTTGCCAGCCAATGGCAGGGCACACACAGACGGACAACCATCCGCGCTCACGCTCACACCGAGGGACAATTTAGAGTGTTCAATCAGCCTGCCATGCATGTTTTTGGAATGTGGGAAGAAACCGGAGTACCCGGAGAAAACCCACGCAGGGAGGCCGGGGCTACACTGTAAGGTCGAGGTGCTAACCACTTGTTTTGGGAGGAGGGGTTGTTATGAAACCAAAAGTCTAGTATTTTTGGTTGGTCAGCGGCGCTGTATTCTACCAGAATTGATCTGCCCCCTGTACTGAGCAGCAGCAGACCTCCACATTCAGAAACATAACTGCAAAACTGTCCTTTATTCAAAGCATAAAGTAAAGCAAACTCACAATTCTCACCATTTGCTGCTCTCACTAAATTCTCTCAATGTTATTCTTTTTGTGATGTGTGTTTGGTGGAATATAAGCAAGTGAAATTCAAATGCAAACTGATTCCTTCCTCTCCTGCCTTGCGACAGTGTTGAACAGTAAACACCTTAAATCTGTCGAATAATACAATGCTACAAAAATAAATATGAGTCCACTGTGCATTTTTATGTTCCTGTATTAGCAATGCCGACGCCATAACAAGGATAGCAACAATGCCCTCTGAGTTGCGGGAGGGATCAATTCTTCACCTATTACGAATATTTCAGCCACGAAGCGTGATGCTCTCGAGCCACTTAGATTTATTGATGTATGTGCCCTCAATAAATGTTGCTCTCCTAAAAGTTCCCCATAATTTTCTTTGGAAATACTCCAAAGACTTGTTTTTTAATGCAGGAAAGGGGAAAAAAACAGTTTTTAAGCTTCATTAGAGTCATTGGAAAGCTGCTAACTGCATCGTGTGCAGAACAGGCTTGGTGGGTGGGAATCAACCGTTGCGTTAAATCCATATTTCAAGGAGGTCTCCTGGCGTTGTCTGTGAAATGCGCCTCGTTTTTTCTTCTTGGTCACAGACTCTTGTGTTGTCTCCTCGCTGGAAAGAACCTGTCCAAATATGTCAGGTTTTTTTACTTTATTTGCTAGTTTGCGGCTAAAATATTAGTTGCCTGACCAAGACAATTAGAATCTTGATATGAGTCAAAAGTCCTTCATTGACGAACAGAATGAAAAGAATCTGGTCAGCCTAGCACTTTTTTTTTGTGGCCGCTGTTGGAATTGCGTGTAAGTAGGTAGAACTTCCAGATGCACATACAACAACAGCTTTTTGTCTGCTGGGTGCAGACAGGGTTTTTTTTTTTAACTGTACAGATCATAACTACTGTCAAATGTTTTTGCCACATTAATCATAAATTTAACCCAATATATCTTTTTTGAATTCTGTGGAAAAAAAATTTCATTTGGTGCCAAACCACAAGTATGTGAGTGTTGACACAAAAGGGGGGGGGGGGTGCTGCAGTCTCAATTAATTTTCATTCTGAAGAAGAGCATGACGTTGGCTCCTACCATTGTCGATTGAAGTAGCCATTGTTGGACCATACTGGCCATTTCCTGCCCTTTTGAAGAGGTATATCTTGAGATTTTTTGGGGATTGCTACGAAATTTGAATCATGTATACTCAGCGGATTGAATTGTGAAACAGTTGGGGGTTTTGGGTCATTTCATGGACAGAGTGTGGCAGCAGTTTGATGAACACTATACTAACTCCTACCTCTTGCCATCTAAATTGCTGGGGTTTTTTTGTGTCTTTTCTCACAGAACTTAACAGCACAGAACGGAAACTCTCCAAGTGGCACGGTGGTATAGCTGCACCTTTATCACTCCTCCTACCATCCCTAAACGGAAGGCAACCGACAAGACCCGAACACTTCACCACTGCAGTATTACCCTCTGCTCATCCTGCAGAAGCCACGGCCAGCTGTATTTAAGTAATTTATTTCATCATTAAACTGTCTAGTAATTTATACTGTAAATAGACAAAGTACTCTTTAACGGCAAGAAGGCGCTATAGGAAGCAAGTGAACACATTGTACGTGGCAACGCACTGAATGTCTTTTCAGAAGTTCTGTCTTGATGTCACCGTCTCTTTTTGAGTTAATGCCAGTTGCTCTCGAGATGCTTCAAGGGACTCTGAAAGCGGCATGTCAAGCTCGGGTCCAAGTCACGTGACCACACGCACAAAACACACTGTTGCTGATGGAGTAGCTGCAGATTCATATGTATGTCGTACTCATTCATGTTGCACAAAGGAGTATTACAAACCTGCTGGGGTGGTGCGGGGGCGGGTGGGTTATCGAAAATGTTCAACCTTAAAATGAAAATAATGAAAGTTATATTTTTTTTCTTTTGGCAAAAAGTTGCAATCCTTTTTAAAAATCACTTGTTCAAAGAAAAACTATGCAAGTCCTGGGGGAAAAAAGGTTGTAAAAGTACATTTGAAAAAAGAAATTCTTCAAAAAACATTCAAGAACACTTGCTTTTTTTATATAATTTAAAAGAAGGGTGTTTAAAAAGAACATTCTCTAAGGGGAAAATAGTCATATTACAGTTAGGGAAAAGTTGCATTTAATTTTGAGCAGGGGGTGGTGGTGTGGATACGCAATTCTTGAGAATACTGTATACAGTGTATCTTTTTTTCCACAAATATTGCAACTTTTTCCAGGAAGAAAAGATACTTTTTGGGGGAGGAAGAATGCTACAATCTTGAAGACATAAATGTCTTTTTTTTTGTGGGCAAAAGACAACCGTGCCAATTTTTACATGACTTTATTTTGTACACACAGTTCATTTGCTTTTCATCCAATTTTACACCTTTATTTTTGCTGTATTTGATGTTTTTTTCCTTTCCAGTGTGGCCCTGATACTCCTTGGTAGTGTTGCACCTGAATTGCCTCTTGCAATAATTTGCACAGACATAAAAAAAAAAGTCACTGTCTCTCCACTCAATATATTCGTCAACACATAAAAGCTACATTTGTTTCAAAGTCTCCTGTGATTATTTTATGCTTTGCAGCGATAATAAAAAAAAACAAGCCACGTATGTTTGTGTCTCTCTCCATGATGATCTCATTCATGTCTTTTTCTCTCTTATTCCAAATCATGAAGTTGTTCTGATTGCTTTGCTTGATTTCCTTTTGGATGATAACCATGATAATGTGAACACAGCACACACGTGATGATGAGGTTGATTATATTTTTTTAAAAGTCATTTGATTGCACGCTACCACACGACAACTTAAGTGTGTCAACAAGCTGTTTGCTTGAAGTACCTCGTAGCCATAAGGCCGACCTTACAAATAAACACCTTAGTCCTAAAAGTTGCCTGGCCCTGTGTAGTTGAATAGACAAAATCCTTTAGTGAACACCATTATGTGAGGAAATACAGACAATAAAACATAGTTTTGTTACATAGGGACCCTTGCCCTAACAGCTGTCACAAGCAAATTATGTTTTGCGATCACTGCTTGAGAGAAGGCCTCAAACCCAAAATAATTAAAACCATTCAAGTAATTACATTTTCCCCCCAAAATTTTAAATTAGTACATTAAATAAAAACAAAATATTAAATTAAAATTATATTTTATCAATAAAACACTTTTTCTTTCTTTTTTTTTTTAATCAATTTTTTAAAAAACATTTTCCCTTATTGAGATTTTTTAACTTAAAAAAACTATCTAATAAAGTTTACGTTTCCAAAGAAATGTAAGGCAAAAATCTCAATCTTGAAAATTTGTTGTTTTTCCATTTTAAAAATATCGTCAAATGTGGACTAATCTTTTGGAGAAAAAAATAAGTGAAAAGGAAAAATGAAGAATCTTCCTGTGTGGAGTTTGTACTACTCCCTGTGCCTGCCTGGGTTTTGTCCGGGTACTCTGGTTTCCTCCCACATCCCCCACGACTGCCTGAAGACAGCTGGGATAGGCTCCAACATGCCTCCGACCCTTGTGAGCAATAGCATAAACATAAAAAATGGATGGATGGATGGATGGATAGCTCAACAGTCGAGGGGGTGGGATGACCCTGAATTCCGCAGAAAGTGGAAGAAATATCAAACCACAGAAAGTGGAAGCTGCTTGTTTTCTTAACAGAATAAACCATATTTTAAATCGAAGTGCGTTCGAACTATAACTGTTGTCTTAAATAGAGTAAGTCATGATTTAGTTGATCCTTGCAACTCCGTCTAAGTGAAAAAATTACATTAAAATGAATACGAAAACGGGTTTGGTAAGTACCTGTCAGTAGAACGCACATTACTCTAAAGCAGAGTTCGGCAAATGTGAACAGTAATATACTTGATAACGAATTAATGTCGATAAAAAACGATTAGTGGGCCAGATTAATGAATGGAATGGGCCATACATTGCCTAGTCCCGCTCTCAAGTGTGCATTGCTCGTGTTGTACGATCAGATTGGAATCCTCGTGCCCTTGTGTGCCGGGAATCCCTGTAACACGAGCTCATGTTGACTTTGAGCCTGAAAAGGTGCAACCGGAAACACTATTTTTCTCGGACACTTGACATACGAGTGGCGTGTTTTTTAATGAACATGCCTGACAAAAACAAGCCAAAAGACACCGGACAAATCGCTACACCAGTGAACGATAACATGGACGACGGAGACGAAGCTAATGTGACCGTCAAAGGGTAAGATTTGTTTATCGTCAAATGGTGCCTTCGTATTTTCCTGTCGTGAGTGGAAACTTTTGGGAAACACAAGTCGAGTGAAGGCAGCCCGACGGTGACTTCTCACCAAATTCATAGATGGTGGTTTATTAGTTTCTGACCAATCATCGATCACTAAAAGCCAATATGTGCTTTTTGTGGTCATTTGTGGTGGTCCCTGCCATGTGTTGTTTTAGTTTATTGAAAGAAACTTGCCTTCTTTGCCCTTCTTGGGCGCCAAGCAGAACAAAATGACATACGGAGTCCGCTTGTTAGACCCAAAACATAATACGAATAACAGTAATGATGATGATGATAATAATAATACTACTAATAACGATGATGCTTAGAGAATACAGTTCTGGCAGCCTTGAGATCGTCAAGAAATGCGCAAGCAGTAGGTTAGAATTTAAGAGCACTTCATATTGGAATGTTGTTGTGAAAATGGTGGGAACAGTGCCTCAATGAGCTGAGCAGTTTGAATATTTTGAATCCGTCCAAATGTTTCATGAGAAGGTTATGTAAGCTATCTCTTTATTTTGCAATTTTGACGAGTGTGGAATTTTGGAGTACAATATTTGGAATGCTATAAAAAGAAGACTGTAATCACCCTCGCCCATCCCCCTAAAAACGTTGTGAGGGGTAAACAAGGCCACCGCAATGACTGATGAGGTTGCACATGTTCAAATATGCAGAGAAACAAATATGGAGGTGAAAATTAGACCACAATAATAGTTGCGGATGTCAAAATAAGAGTTTCATTAAACCCCCTAAATGTGCATACAGTATTTTAAAATAAGACTACCATCAATTCACCAAAAGTTTTGCAGAATAAAATGAGACTACAGTGATGCATTGATTTGTGAATGAACCGAATTGATGAGTTTGTTAAGATTCAAGCCATGGCTTGGCCAATTGTTTTGCTTTGACTTGTGAACAAAAGTTTGAAGTACGGAGCACTACATGATGGCAGTGGACACAACTCGTTTCACAGCAAGCAGCAGTTTACCACAGAGTGAAATATTCTTCAAAAACGAGGTTTTAAAGATGTTTATTGTGACTTCCAGTTGAAGTTGACTGTCAAACAAAACATTAAACAAAGCAAATGCCAAATTGTGTATTTGGCACAACCACAACACTTTGCATGTGCCTTTGCTGAATGGTAGCACACTATGCAAGCTGCCATTAAGAAAAAAACATTTATGCGGCGGTGTTATTATGCTTCAAGCGATGGATATAGAACACAAACGGTGCAGAAACACATGTCGACAGACAGTGTATTAATACTCACAAGCATATATTTTTAGCATTTACAAAAAAAAAGGTAAAATGACTGCAGTTCACTCAGTCATCGAGTCGTGAAACTCGTTTGCATTTGTGTATTAATGTATTATAGTAACTGTCAGTGGCCAAGGCACACACAACAGAAGAAGCACAAGGGCTGGAACAGATTAAAGGTATTTCACTTCACTTTGAGGGGAGAAGCTGACATGATTTATGAGGGCTGTGAGTCACAAGTATCATCACGGAATGAGTTAAACTCCTAAGTAAAGGCGCCACTGCACTCAAAATCGCGACAATTTGAGCAAGGACTAACTTAACCCCTCAAAAGATGTACAAGTTAAAAGAAGACTCCATGTACTGTAAATCCTTAAAAATTGTGGAGGGACTGACTGAATGTTCCCAGTTGTGCAAATTGAAAATAATGCTTTCTTATTAAATCTGCAGGTTTTAATGTTGACTACTGTAAACCCCCAAAAGTTGCACAGGTTCAATTACAAGTGAAAGTCAAAATGGTGTACAGAATATGTCTCGGTCTGTATATAAGATGCCCGGTTTAGGACCAGAGTCTGTCTGTTGAAACTTTCTTATCCACAGCAAAACAACACACACACACACACACACACACACACACACACACACACACACACACACACACACACACACACACACACACACACACACACACACACACACACACACGAGCGTGCGCACTTCCTGTTTTGATGAACAGCATGTCCCAATCAAAGCAGGGCAAAAGTTTAATCTCTGCCTCATGTCCTCTCCTTGAAATGAGTTGTGCGCATATACTGTATGCGTGCGTGTCTGTGAGCACTTCCCGTCTCCCTTTCGCAAGACACACTAATATGAACAAGAGCAGCGCCTCTTCTCACTTTATGCATCTCTCTCTCTCTCTCTCTCTCTCTCTCTCTCTCTCTCTCTCTCGCTCTCGCTCTCTCTCACACATGAACACAAACATGCGAGCCAAGTTGCACGACTAAGTGTTCCTGCATGACAGTGAAGGGATACTGTAGTGCTGCACATGCACACACTATCAGTTTATTGCGCAATGCGTGCACAATAAACTGAAATTAAATTATGCTGTCCTGTCTGCAATGTTCTCTGGTTGCGGGGGAGGAGGCGGGGGATGGGCGAGAAAAGGAGGCATGGGTCAAATGGTGAGTATCTAATAGGTTGTCAACAGCTGAGAAGCCATTTTAGAAACGTTCGCTTCTCTTTTGGACTTTTCTCTCTTATTTTGGCAATCCAAAGTGTTTGTGCAGCAGAAGGATCGTTTTTAGTGTACAAGGGCAGGAAGAAGGGTTGGGGTCGTGTTCATAAAGTGGTCTCACTGCAAGCCCAGGGGACATTTTTTACATTCCTGCACTACAGATTTTAAAAGGAAAAAGGCTGCATCAGTGGTATGCAGGGAAGCCGGTTTATTTTGAAGGGCTGCATCAGGTGGATGTGTTTTTATTTGCTGCATCAGCTAGTGCACTGATTCTCAACAGGTCGGTCGAGACCCAGAAGCGGGTCGCGGACCCATGACGAGTAGGTCGCAGACAGGTAGTAAAAAAATTACAGCGGTTTCCCAATTTACGACAGTACCGACATACAATGTTTCAAGGTTACAAACAGGGTGCCATAAGCCACATTGCGCAGTGGCGGAAGAATATGTGGCCCTGTAGCACAAAAAGACATGCTCAGTTAGTGCCGTGCAGAGACTACTCTGCGCCGCTGAGCCAATACGAACACATGGCAACAAAATTACTTCCACGTTCCATTTTTTTTGTCACTGATGTTATCGTGTACAAAAACACAAAAATATTGTGATTTAAAAAAAAAATCAATATCACAAGCTTTTTTTTCAACCATCGTGAGTTTTTATACGCCACTGTAAGCTTTTTATATCACGGTCCTCCCCACAATATTGCGACAATTACCATATCATGAGTTTCATGTCATGAGTTTAGTGTATTGTAACGTTTGCCTATCATGACATACCCGAGCATTTGCTGTTGTCTTTCTTCCTGGTTCAGGAGCTACTCTGAGCAGAGGAAGTTGCGTTCTCGCGACGCGGCTCGCTGCAGGCGAGGTAAGGAGACAGAACTATTTTATGACCTGGCTCGAACCCTACCACTGCCCAGACGCGTCTCCACACATCTGGACAAGGCGGCCATCATGAGGGTCACCCTCAGCGTCCTTCGTATGCACCGCCTTCTCCATCCTGGTAGGAAGATTCACTCCAAAATGTGCACTTACAACCAAAATGGCTGTTTGGACCTGAATTCAATTTCTGGGTCTCAGGGACAGAGAGTCCCAAGGCATCTGAGGAGGTGAATTACGACGACAATGAGGACCCGGCGGATGTCCTGTACACTCAAGCGCTATCTGGCTTCATCGCGGTGATTACGGCGGAAGGAGACATCATTTACCTGACCGACAATGTCAGCAAACACATTGGCATCCCGCAGGTAATAATGCTCCATATATTACAAAAAACATATGCTTAAAAAATGCGCAAATATTAGGAGAAGCCCCCAAAAATACTAAAATAGGAAGTGGAATATGAATAAGTAAAAAAACAACAACAACTAAAAACAAAGAATGTAATTCATTAATAATCATGAATAAAACTAATATTACAAATATTGCTGCATGTTTACCTCAAAGGTTAACACTTCAGTCAACAGTTGGTCACATGTGTGGAAGCAGTTAGAATTACAGCTTTCGGGTACATCACGCGGAATGCAGTGTTAAGTTGACAAAGACTGCTTTGATCTGGTTTTGACTGCCTCTGATTCTTAAGGTCAAAGAGCAGCATGTGTGTTGGCAGTGCGGGGTAGACCAGTATTTTGGAGCTGATCAGCGAGTTAAAAAAAAATCAATCTCTGATCAGTCAATCTATTTAGATAATTTGTTTATTTACTTTACAGTCAATCCCCGATGTGGGATTGGGCCTGTCCTGTCCACAAATAACAGAATTCATGTATAATTGCAGATCAATCAATGACATCAAATGATGACATTTCAACCGGTCATCGAGTTTGCATAAAAACGCAAAATATCTGCCGATCCTAACCGGCGGGATAGATCTGTGTAAAGTCCACAATTCCTTGTGTTTTTAGTACCGGTACTTGTACTTCTGCGCAGATTTCAGGTTGTGAGGAGTGGGGGTGGAAGGGATTATAGAATTGGGGGCAGGGGGGGCACATATTCAACAAAGAAACTACAAATGGTCTCCAGGAATGCTTTCATGCCGTAATGGTAGGAGGTGGAGGAGCTTTATGACATGATGTTCTTTGTCCCTAGGAGCTGTTGGGCTTGTTTAGCAGCTTCTGACAATGAAACATATTGCACAGTTCAACCAGACCCAAAGTAAGAATGTTCAAAATCGTACCAAAAATATAAAAATACAAAGAACAAAAATGAATACAAAAATATTTGACAGATAATGCAAAATATATTCAACAAAACGAATGAAAACTACAGAAATATTAAAAGACAGAAAAATCCTGTTTGAAAAATGGAAAAATATGACCATGAATAAAGTACCATAAAAATACACACAAAGAAAAAAAAATCCAACATTGTGAAATATGACATGACGTACAGAAATATCCCTCTCCCATCCTTCCTTGTTATTCTTCTCCCTTTTTCCTCTTTTGTTCCTCCAATCTTCTTTTCCCACTCCTCCTCATTTTCCTCCACTCCCTCCCTCTCGCCACTCTGCTCTTCTTTTGTTTCTCCTACCGCCCCTTCTCTGTGCTTTTGTATATGTCTATCAATATTTGTGATTTTGTCTGGGTGTGTTTTCCAGTTGGAGCTCCTGGGTCAGAGCGTGTACGACTTTGTTCATCCTTACGACCAGGAAGAGCTCAGGGACCTCCTTATGCACCCTGGTTAGTTACACCCAATTATATAGAGAATTATTCATATCAGCACAATGATGATGATCATGTTGATGAAGTGGTATATCGGATTAGGTCAACTTGAAACAAGCATTATTTGTCTTGGTTTTTAGTATGCAGTAAAAAACTGAGCGGGGGTCAGCTGCGCCAGATGAACTTCTTCCTGCGAATGAAGAGCACTTTAACCAGCAGGGGGCGCACAGTTAACATCAAGTCTGCCAGCTGGAAGGTACTTGCCCGCAAGTCCTCATGCATTTTCTTTGTAAATAGTGTGTTTTAACAGATTAGGCTTTACTAAATGTATCGTGGAAAGCCATTTCTCAACTTCAACAGTGAAAAATAGCCTTTTGAAAGCTTTCAATTGTCTTTCTCTGTCAGGTGTTCCACTGCACGGGTCACATGCGGGCACTGGGCGACTCTTCCGCAGCGCTCCCCGTGGACACTGTGATGACGCTGCTGTGTGAGCCCGTCCCCCACCCGTCCAGCGTGGACTTCCCCCTGGACACGCACACCTTCCTCACCCGCCACAGCATGGACATGCGGTTCACACACTGCGAGGGCAGGTCAGCACCAGAGCGCCTGTCTCAGACATTCAGATTGAGAAACTCCCTTCAAGCACACATTGAAAGTGGGAGTTTCTTGTCATTTTTTTTTTATGTGAGTTTTGTTGTGACTTTTAGTAAAGTCCTCTTGCATCAAGGCTGAGTGGGGCATCTATGTCCAATTAAAATGATTTAAACCATTAATATTCCACCAACTATGATCCCCAAACACTTAAATGTCAAACTCATCTGACAAAATTAAATGGCTTATAGAATTGATTGAGAGAGGACACAAAATCACCAAAAGTGTGAAGGTGCTGACTTACCCGCCTGTTTGTTACCCATTTTGTTCCGCAACAGGAACTGCCCGTGTGAAAGCAAGTCGAGCTGTGCCGATGCTGTTGCGCTCAGCGGCTTTGTACGTGTGAACGCTCCACAAAATTTGTTCCGGTGCAAATTTATATCGCAACAAAATACTTCGGAGCAGCGCCGAAACAAATCTGCCTGTGTGAACAGGGCTATTATCTTGGATTTGGCTCTGTCATGTTGCATCACAGGCAGGGTTTCTCCTGCGTTCAAAATTGCGTGGCGGCCCCCTCCAGCTAATTTTGTTTTGTTTTATATAAATTTTCCTTCTATGGTGGTTCAAATTTTAATTTTTAAGAGTATTTTTCTGTTCAGAACACAAAAGAGGTGGTAAATGTTCATTTTCTGTTCTTTTGTTTTCTAGGTTGGGCGACCTGGTGGGGTACGAGGTGGACGATCTTATCGGCCGCTCAGCGTTCGAGTTTTATCACGCAATGGACTCGGTTCATGTCAACAAGAGCCTGCACACATGTACGTTCTCTTGATCTCATCCCAGGGGAGAGGGAAAAAATCTTGTGTTTATTTCGCTTTTACTTTGTTTTTTTCTTCTCCGTGCAGTGCTAGCCAAAGGGCAAGTGAGCACCAGTCCCTACCGCTTCCTGGCAAGGGGCGGCGGCTTCGTGTGGGCCGAGACACAAGCCACCGTCCTCTACAACAACAAAACGTCACATGCCGAGGCCGTGGTCTGCCTCAACTTTGTGCTCAGGTACGCTACAAACCAGGGGTGGGCAATTAATTTTCCAAATTAGCGAACTGTATCGAATGTCGAGGACCGCGCCATGCTGACCTCAATTGTGTTCAATGTGAATTCATTGTCTTTAGGTCAGCAGGAATTTAATTCTTTTAGAAGCTGCTTGTTTTGATTTGATATATGTTGTTGTAGATGTTCAACAAAATTGTAAAGTGAATTTGTAATGATATTTTTAGATTGTAGTTTGTGGCATGTTTACGTTTTTAACTACGAATGTAGGAATTCTAAACATTTTAGAGGGGTGTCATCACTTTGGGGTTTTTTTTGGTCCCTATTCTTGGCAGCGCTTGTCCCTATTATCTGCTAATAGCATTGAATAACAGATGAATCAATAAATAAGTTACATTTCCTTCTTTGCAGCGCTGTGGAGCAGTCGGACGTATTTTTCTCCTCTGAGCAGATCCGTGCCGGCCATCGCCTCAAAGCCGAGCGCCTCGACGAGAACGCTGATGCAGGCGAGAGTTCCGGCAATGGCAGCAGCCTGCCGGAGATATTTCTTCCGCCCACTGCAGAAGACAAGGATGCCGTTGCTCCGCTGACAGGAGGTTGGGTGCTACTCACTCTTTTTTGTTTTGTTTTGTTTTTTTTACATGAAATTGGTTGTTACTTGGGTTTTTTTTCATACCCGTAAATCTTTGTAGAAACTCTTAAGAACACAATTTTTTTTAAACAGTTATATTTTTTGACAGGCAGTGAGTTGGAAAACTACCTGCTGTTAAAAAAAAAATTTAATCCAAAATAAAAAGATTTTAAAAAGTAAATAAAGTCACCTGCTGTGTAAAACTGTTAATGAATCATAAACAAGGTAAAAACATGAATAGATCACTGACAAATCAGCAGAAGTATAATAATGACTGCTAGCTTTTTTGAAATTTGAACCAAACCTTGATTTTTTTTTCCATCTGAAAGTTATGCCCTTCTCTTCTCTATTCGTTTCTGCACTTAACTTGAAAATGACCAAAATGCAGTTCGCCCACTTGAGTTCTCAGTGTCTCATTTTACAGTGTCTCATTTTTGCATTCGTATTTTTTGAAAATGTAACAAACGTGGCCATTTTTGTTCTGGAGCAGATCAATGACATTTCACGTAATTTCAAAGGGGAAATCGATTTGCAAGTCAAATTACTATCGTACGCAATAAAACATAATAATCTTTGCGCTTGTTGCGTATGTCGTAGACTTCATCACGCTTTCCTTCGCCACGCCGCGCAGCCTGAGCAACATCCCCGAGGACCCTCAGGACCTTTGCACTCCGCAGCTGCGCCAGCTCCTCCTTCCCATCTTCAACCCTGACTCTTCGTCCTCGTCCTCATCCTCGCTGGATCCAGAGCCAGCACATGTAAATCCAAAGCTCGCCTGCTGAACGAGGGAAACGACCGTTGCTGATGCGGTATTTTTGTCCAGAGCAACAACTGCAGCGTGCGGGACACCAGCGAGGTCGAGAAGTTGTTTGCCTTTTGGCCAGAGGATGGCGACAGAATGCAGAATAACATGCAGCAGGTGAGCGCGATTGTTTACTGTGCTTGTGAAATTGTATTGTATCATACTTAAAGTGGCCAATGTTTTTCGGTTATTTTGAAATATTTTTTAAATACAGTATTTGGATTTGACAGCAAATACTGTATCACTTATATAGCGCTTTTCTACCTTTGGTACTCAAAGCGTTTTACACTGTTTTCTCGTTGAGCTACTGATGACGCAGCATCAGGAGCAACTGGGTGTTCAGTATCTTTCTCAGGAACACTTTTTAAATATTTTGAAATAAAATGAAATAGACTATTGTAAATACAAAGCATCAATTTAAAATGTTTATACTTTAGTTGTTGAATACATTTTCTAAAAACATGCTTAAATGGATATTAAAAATACCACAAATAACACAAAATCTAAGAAACTTTATTAAACATAAACCCATATGCTGTCTCTGAAGGTTTTTAATAATTCCTCAATATTTGTACTTAAAAAAAAAAGAATACAAGAAATAAATTACATGAATTATACATTAAAAATGATTTCATAAAATTATAATACATTTACATCCAGCAAAACATAAACAATAAATAAATATATACAGTTCTGGGAAATTTTTAAGAAACCAAAAAAATACTGGTCCTTTATTGGTATTTACACAATTTTTCATTTTTAGCAAACAAATGCTTATGATAAGTAGCATTCCATTAATTGTACTACTTTTTTATGTTGTATTTTGATATTTTTTACGATATAGATAACACGATTCTGTTTTTAACTTAACATTATTTAATAATTATATACCACCAACGTTATTATTTAAAATGCAAATAAAGCCCTCATTCCACTATTTGTACAGTTGCTTTTTTTTTAAGCCAAATTTGAGTATTGGCTATTGCATAGGGCATCAAATAAAGTGTCCTGCGAATGTATGTTGTCAGGTGATGGATGGCGTGGATCTGGACATGTTGGCTCCGTACATCTCAATGGACGATGACTTCCAGCTCAGTTTCTTCAGCGCCGTCCCAGAAGCCAACACTGACGTTAACACAGAGCCACCACCTGAACTCACCGCCATCAACAGGAAACGGTCAGATACCATTTGAAAACATGCAGAAGACAAAAGAAAATATGAAAAAGTGAAGTCATAACATGATAAGAGAAAAATCTAAATTCTGCATTGTTATTCCAAATATTTGTATTGTAGAAAGTAAATTGTTACATCGAATTACTTTTTAATACATTATTGCTCTGATATAAAGTTCCAATGGTGGTTACCACGCTCATGTCATTCAGGACCCACAACTCAGACGAGGACGTTCTGTCCCAGCTGATGGCAGCAGATGACAAGCGTCCCAAGCACGACAGTGACGCTGCGTCCCAGGAGAACCAGCTCCTGCTCAGCCATGTGCTACTGGTAAGCAAAATGGTAATCATGTGATTAGCCAGCAGCCAATCGTGATGGAGAATGTGACTGTTATTGTATGTAAATGTTTTTGTTTGTTTGTTTGTTTTTTTAACACAGGGCTGCCTGACAGAGAGTCAATCAGAAGAGGAGCCAGGCACCAAGGGGCGGAGTCATCTACTTACTGACAGAGATCCCATTTTTGGGGGCGTGAGAGGACTCTGTGACACCACATGTAGGTTTTCGCAACTAAAATGTTTAAAATAGGATTGAAATGTGGTATAATTCATTCATCCATCCATTTTCCATACTACTTATCCTCACCGGGGTCACAGGGTATGCTAGCATACATAAAATATAAATGTTACACAAACATATATGTGCACATATAAAATATTACCTACATATATGTAGAGACATGGCGGCACAGTGGGCTACTGGTTAGCACGTCCACCTCACAATGCAGAGTTAATGGGTTCAATTCCGGGCATTTGCATGTCCTCCCCATGCCTATATGTTTTTTCTCCGGGTACTCCGATTTCCTCCCACATTCCAAAAACATTCAGCGTAGGTTAATTGAATACTCTAAATAGTCCCTAGGTGTGATTGTGAGTGTGAATGGTTGTGAATGTGTCCCATGCGATTGACTGGCAACCAGTTCAGAGTGTGCCACGCCTGCTGCTTTCAAACTTACATTTGCTGCATAGTCAGTCATTATTATGATAGTATTACACATACTACCTTACAGGTAAATGGACATTGAATTTGATATCCGTAAAAATGCGATATTTATATGGAATTTTCCGTTTGATATGTTTGGTAGCACTGATGACGGACATCTTCAAATCCGAGCCGCCCCCTGACTTGTCTCCGATGTCCTGACCATGCTAAAACGTCATCGTGGTGATCATTGTCTTCATCGTGGTCTTTTGATTTCTGCACATGCTCAGATGGCAGCCAGCCAGCCAGCTACATGTTAAAATCAGAAAATGATGACACTTTTCTCTGATGCACAAAAGGCCTTTCATTGACATATTTTTTATACTTAATTACCAATGATGTGTACATTTATCAACTCCGTACGGTGGCATTACATTTTTAGGGCATTTATTTGTATTTCTCTTGCATGTGCTGGGTTAGTGATATTAAGAAGATCTAACACTTCTTATCGGGTCATTTCAGAAATGCATGTATGTATTATCTTTTGGGGGGTTTTATGCAACTGTACGCTACAATAAACATGCAGTAAATGAGTAGTGAGCTTAGCACCAGCTAGTTTTTATACCGACATTAGAAAGACCACACTATGCGACTTTTTTTGAGGTTTTTCCAAGTCAGAATTTATAAACAAGGTTGATGTTACGTTCAATGATGTGAAAGATTGTTTTTAATGTGTCTATTGAAATAAACCGTTTTTGCAAACGCAGAAATATTTAATCTGTCCACGCTAACAAAAACATGGTGAAAATATATTTTTAAAATAGATTCATAGATTGATTAATTTATAGTATTAAGTATATAAATTTAAAAAAAGCTACAGTTAAGTATGTGGAACCTCACAATGATGTTTCCCAAAAACAACACTAGTTTTATCGTTACTGTGAGTTAGTGCATGGTTTGTGCAAGGCCGTAAAAGTATTCGTCAAATAAAGTTTCTCCAAACGTCTGTTACTTCACCGTTTCCATTTGGAGTCTGGTTTTAATATGGTTTTTAGTCATTTTTGTGGACACACGGTTGATTGTATTTTATATTATTTTATATTTGTTTTTATATTTTTAGTTAAGCTTCCAGATGAATTTGTTTCAGGGAAAAGAAGGTTCGATCCTTCCTTTTTGTTAATTTTACCGGAACACCAGGTGACGCTAAAGCAGCTAAAACCAATGTCAGATGAAGACAGTTCGTGATGTCATCAACAAGCGACCACGTCAATCGCGCGGGGGATTTGAAAATAAAAATGCCGCACAAGACGCCAACAACATTATCCGTTCGAAAGTAAGTTTGACGTTGAAATGTCTCTTTCTCGATGCGATTCACTGAGCATTCTTTTTAAATGTGTTCTACATAAATTAACTGAACGTAGATGTTCGAAAAAAATGTTGCCATTGCGGAATCGTTAAGTAATAAAAATGAAAGAAATACAACCTCAGAATGTCATAAAACTACAGCCTTATGCCACTTCTATCTGCGTCACAGCAACATGGGCAACCTTTATCATTTGGTTTTGTTCGAGTTAATATTTGTGGCGACAGACCGTAGTTTACCAACACTACATTGAGCGTGAAGGTGTGAGCGCATGATGAAGGTATACATTTTGAAGCCTCTGAGTGTCCAGAAAAGCGCTACATAAATTTGATGAATTCTTTTCTGGACCCCAAAATAAAATGTTAAATACATCAAAGCAACGTCAATAACGTTAATAAAACCATAGTCAAATATATCAAGCCCTCTGATTGACTAGAGACTGCTGCATTGACTATCGATACTACAAGGATATGCACCTTGACACTGACTGGAGACCAGGCCATCCATCCATTTTCAACACCACTTAACCTGAACAGAGTTGCTGGAGCCCATCCCAGCCGTCTTTGGGCAGAAGACAGACTAAACCGTGGACTGGTCACCAGTCAATCGCAAGGCACATATACAGACAAACAACCATTCAGAACACCCAAATCCTCACCGTCACTGAGTGGGAACCGATCCCACACCACCTGCACACAAGTCAGGCAAGTGCACCACAACACCAACTGGGACCCTAGACCAGGCCATGGTTTGTCTATATGTGCCCAGCCATTGTCTTTCTGGCAACCTGTCCTGAGTGTACCTCGTTTCTAACCCAAACTCAGGTGAGTCTTCAGCCCATGTGCGACCTTAATGAGGAGGACAAACGCTATCGCTCGTGGATGGATGGATATCTCTTGATTTCACGTTATGCTGGGTGCATTTGTCTTGGCTTGTGTGTATATTTAATCATGAATGTGTGCACGTTTGTCAGTGTATTGAAGCACTGTGACCCAACCCTTCCGGCGTTGTGTGATGGCGGGGAAGAGCTGGACCCTGCAGGAGAGAAACTACTCTTTCTCCAGGTTTTCATCTTCTTCTTCTGAAGGTTTTGGTCACTGAAACATCCACGTCCTCATTCATTGTGTGTGCGTGTGCGTCTGTGTGTGCGTGTAGGACAGGCGGCGTGTGCAAAAAGTTGGTTGGCGTCAACTGTTTGTTTTGGACTCCATGATGTGCGAGCTGGAGCGCGTTCAATCTGTCCAGCAACTGCTGACTCAGCCCTGTCCCCCACAGTCAGGTAGCCTCACCTACAGTCAATTTCGACTCATGGTTTCCAACCTTTATTTAGGCAAGGCATATATTTCACATTGGAGAAAAATTTAAGACACACTATTTAGCAAAACAACTGACAAAAAGTGGATACCAAAGTTAAAAATGTAGCTTCTGTCATCTAGTGGAAGAACTTTTAATTGTTCTGACTGTTACTATATGTGGTTGGCATAGATCGATGAAAAAACATTTGTCGGAGGAATAAATGATTTTCCGTCCACATCATTGATAATGGACAATTTCTGTGGGAACTCTGGCTAAATCTCATTTCTTTAGTGGCTTCTCTGTTTACGGGTTAGCTCCTTTCACCAGAGTACAGGACAACAATAGAGGGACAAATGTGTGGAGGAATGAAAAGTGTGCTACTTGAAGTCGTCAATTAAAGATGAGGTCAACAGCAATTTAGCACGGCGAACACTATAGAAATGCTCTCATCACACTCCCTCTGCATTCTGAATTGAAAGGCGCACTATTTTCTTTTGGGTGACATGTATAGTGTCACGTCAGGCATTACTCTGTTTCCTAACCGCAGAAGGCGAAGCTCGAGGCCACTGGAAGGCTTTGAAGGTGGAGAGCAGGACGACGGCGGAGCATACGGAGGAGCTGGTCGACACGCTGCAAAAAGACATCATTGACAAACGACACAAAGTCAAACAACTACTGCAACAGCTGCAAGATAAGGTACACACACAATGACGAAGTGATAGAACAATCAATTATGAAAATAATTGTTAGGTGTGGCCCTAGCATAAAAAAATAATCTATTCAAATTGGAATGGTATTTTGTGAACACCCCCAACCCCTCAAAAAAAGGCTGTATCACCTAGCCCTAATACTCACACACACATACGTGTGTTATGTGTTTGTGTGTTTCAGAAGCAGCAGCGTGAAGACTTACAGGCGAGCGTGAAGGAGGCACACAAAGCGTTGCAGACACATGATGGTCAGCTGACTCGGCTGAAGGCGGAGCTTGAAGCGGAACTCGGGCAAGTGGACGTCTGGCAGCATTCCAGAGAGGCGTAAGTGTCTTTGGGTCACATGATCGGACAGGTGAGTTGACACATCAAATGACATGGCATTCTCTTGTTTGCAGCTTGCAGTCGTACGTGGCGGCCGTGCAGGAGGTGGCGCACGTTAGCCTGCTGTCCTTCAACCAGTCGCAAGTGTCTCTGGAGCTGAGGCCACACCCTCCCGCCAACACAAATCTGGCATTCAATGAGCTGGAGCCATTAAAGCTGTCCATCATCTGGAGCCAAGACGACCATTTCACACTTCAGATTGATCCAGTATGAAAAACTCTTGAATTTAGTTTGGTGCCATGTTGATGCCAAGGAGCTATGTTGAAGTGAGTTTTGGGGCTTCATTCAGACAAAAGTAGTGCTTTTCCGCCATCTGGTGGTATCTATTGGCTATTATAAGCTTTTTGAGCAGGGAATTGTCATTTATGCCTAGATTTTCGTTATTTGTGTCATAGGGCGTTGGGAGTGATGAATGATTCTGAATACAATCGTTGCTTTTGGCATCATTCACTTATTTTAGTGGACTTTTTCCTGAATTATATTGTCAGTTATATACATTTCAATACATCTTTATTTATATATTGGTTTTACAACAGCTGCAGCTGTAACAAAGAATATTTCTATAGTAATAAAGGAATAACAATTGATGTGTGAACTTGACTTGCTGTCATGTGATTAGGCGAGCCCGGCAAAGCACCTTCAGGAAGACGTGTCGGGCCGCCCCGCTGAACTCAGTGCCGCTCTGGTGGAGGTGATGGAGAACTATGTGGGTCAGGCCGACCTTCTGGCTGAGATCCAGAGTCTGCGATCCAGGTGGGCTCCGCAAGCGACCCCTCGCCGTCCTCCGTGACCTGACGCGGGCGCTTCCGCTTCCTTTTTCAGCTTCGCCATCGATTGGTGTCCTGCTCAGCGTGTGCTGGTGTACCTCAAATCAGCATCCATCTTGTGCCACCTGGAGGTGCAGGAGGGGTACCCCAATGGCGGAGCCGTACGCCTGCGAGATGTACAAAGAGACGGACAAACACTGAACACCGACGCATTGCAGGTGTGACGCTCAGCCATCATTAGCATTCATCATTTGCATCAATTATGAGCACTAATGATTATCTAAAAAAAAAATGTGTCAGTCATTATCACCAGTCATTGGCATGTCATTGACAATTGTCACCAATTAATAGCACTGATCAGTAGTATGTATCATGACGATCAATTATAGGGATGTTTCAGACTGATACCAGCATTAGTAGGCACCTTTTAAATACTCACTGATACCAAGTAACTGATACCACTAATACTTGTACTTTTGATTCATAAAATTTCAATTATACCAATAACATAATTTTAAAGACCTTTTATTTATTCCTGACCCCACCAAAAAACAAACATAAACAACCCTCTCTGATTTTCGGACACGTTTGTAATGAAATGGAGGTGGACACGCATGCAGTTGACAGAAAAATGTTAGACATCCATGCCCTTTACTTCCTGATGGTGAAACGGCCACAAGAGGGCGCCGGCACCTTATGTATTGCTGACTGTTATCAAATGCCTTATGAGTACCCTATACTGTACATGTACATCGAAATGCATCTGGTATCGACCCCGTACCAATACCTGGTATTGATACTCAATCAATTAATAGCAGCAAACGCTACCATATTAGCACAAATTATTAGCATCAATAATGTTTCTCAATCGTACATAGCAATTATTATAAATTATTGGCATTGATCAATAGAATGACCACAAAAAAACCAATATTGATTTTTTTTTTCTCTCTGTCTGTCTTCTGTTCTCCTTTTGCCCTCAGCCTCGAAACCCTGATGGCAGCCTCACTGATTGGCTCGTTTTTCTTTGCACCAATCCTCTCATTTGAAGTTTTGATGATAATGTTTGTGACACTCAAATAAATAAAATAACTAGCAAGAATCATAGTCATGTGATGGTTGTATTGATGTGTGCCGGTGCGTGTGCGTGCGTGAAAGCGTGTGTGCAAGGTCTAAAGGGAGGAAAGGAAGAAGTAGTACAGACAAACTGTACAATACATCTTGGGTCAGCCAAACAACAACGTAGCCATCCAATGCGTTCTGGCCAATATGTGACCGAAGGTACTGAAGAACAGTATTACTCCAAGCATGCGGCAAGAGCCTGAATTTCAATAACGTTCATTTCATCAAGTGTTTTGACTTTATTTTTGTTGTATTGTACAGTAACAAACATTTACACTTGTGACGAGTTGAGAATGTTAATTTATAACACATCACCTGGGGAGTTATTGAATCTTTTATGATGTGACAGTTTGAGTCCGGAAAATCAACCTTGAGCCACATGCTGCAAAATCATTAACTATTTCAATATAGTGTTAAAGTGTCTCCCAGGTACAATTAATCCTGAATCCAGAAGTGAAGCGATTTTTTTTTCATGCTGTAAAAGATGAATTTACCAATTGTGGGATTACCAAAGGCTCATTCTCTTCTCTTGTATTCACAACCCTGAATGTGGTAATATTGTACCTCTTTCCTCCTGATGCTGCTCCCTCTTGTGCAATGACTGGTCATGATGAACTCTACTCAAACATACTGTACGTCATGGTAGGAGAGTTTTTCCTGTGATTCTCATGACAAAATCACAAATTACATTTTTTAAAAGTTGCAACAAGTCATTAATGACTTGTCCTCATTCATGTATTTGTGTGCTTGAGGGAGCGTCTGGCACGTTAGAGAGATGTGGGTGTCTGTGTGTGTGTGTGTGTGTGTGTGTGTGTGTGTGTGTGTGTGTGTGTGTGTGTGTGTGTGTGTGTGTGCGTGTGTGTGCGTGCGTGCGTGTGTGGTCGCTTTACTGTAATTCAACTTCGGTTTTTTTTTCTGGACAAACCATATTTCCGTTATTTTATGTAGTAAACAGTTTAGTTACCAAAAGTGAGCTTTGTTAAAATACAGACTTTTTAATTTTTGTAGTTTTCTGCTGTACGCTGTACCTCGTAAGCGGCAGGCGAATTCAAGTCAGTATTTATTTATTTATTTGTTTGTTTGTTTGTTTGTTTATTTGTGCCGGGGGTGGGGGTCTTCCGTAATGACACCGCATAACTACAGGTATAATAATAACTTGCTCAGACTTATCCTCTATATAAATCAATATAAGACATCTTGGTGTGTGTGTGTGCGTGTGTGTGTGTGTGTGTGTGTGTGTGTGTGTGTGTGTGTGTGTGTGTGTGTGTGTGTGTTCTGGTTTCCTGCTGTGGTGGCAAGTTCCACTAAATCAAACTTAAACGTCAGAAGGAAAACTTGAAACATTACAGAACAAAGAGACGTAAAGATATATTTATCAATTAAGCCAATATTATTTACAGTATGGCATTCATAAAGAGAAAATACATTCAGTCTGCAATTGATCTACTTCATATAAATATAATCTCATACATTAATTAGAATACAGTATTCTGTTCGTGGATACAGTGGAACCTCCCAAGTCGCTATGGTTGCAAGCCTGGGTTACGATTTCAAATGATTGTTTCAAGCCTGATTGGGGTTTCAAGTTTGTTTGAAAACTGGAGTTGGGGTGAGCTAGTTTCAAATATGGGTTTCAAGCCAGAGTTTGAATTTTAAATTAGAGTTTCAAATCGGGATTAAGGTTTCAAAGTAGGTTTTTACGGTTGGGGTTTCAATGAACTGTATGAAGGCTTGGTTGGTGTTTCCAATTATGGTTTCAAGACAAGGGTTCAAGATTAGGCTTTCAAATCTGCGTTCGTTTTTCAAACCAGGGTTATTTTAATTAGCATTTCATGTTGGACCTGAGAGCTTCCATTGTCAGATGAGTGCAAACTGGCCAATCAACTTTGGTCTGGACGCCAGCCCACTGCGTCCAACCCAATACAAGGGGAAAAAAGTGCCTAGTCATCACATCCGGCAGCTGTCAATCGAAACTGCCTCAATGTTTTGTCCTTCAAACGTCCTTGTCGTCCGAAAGAGAAACGCGTAGCCGTCGGCTGTCACTCGTTCGTGATGGGACCTCTTCGTAAGAAGGTGGGGGATTGTCGGGGCTGAATTGATTGCCGGCCGGTTCCCGGGCCAGCAGGAGCTGGGTGGGTCCGGGTGGGAGCGAGCGACAAGGGGTGAGGGGTTGGCCCCAGCTGCCGTACACTGCCTCCTCATAGGACGGCAGCGGCACAGGAAATCCCTCAGCCATCAGGTCCAGCTGTTCCGAGGACCGCCGCCTGAAATGGGTCATGTGACAGACATCATGTGACACATTTGATATACATGACATGCACCATGTGACCTGACAGATGCAACGTGAAACACATGTCACGTGTCATGGCACACCATGTGGCATCATGTGATGTACCATACATGTGCCACATTTTGTGTGATAATTTTGACATGATACAATTCATTCAAAACATGTCAGTTGACACATGACACATCATGTGACATCCTGTAACAGATCATGTGACATGAGTCATGTGACACGTCATGCATCAACAGAGATCACGTGACAGCTGTCATATTACGGTACATGTGACAGCAGGGAGCTCACCTTTGTGATTGGCAGGGGCAGAGGCGGGACTTCACCACCAGGCAGGCGGTTGTGGTGAGCAGGAATATGGACACGCCCACAGCCGTCGTGGCCACGTTGGGCACGCCAAAATCTGTCCCTCCGTTGGCGTTAATGCGAGCGTCCCCTGTAGAAACGAGCAGTAGGGTTTCAAGCCAGGGTTGAGGTCTAAAATAATAGTCGCGGTCCAATCACTTTTATTTTGAAATTCCCCATTCTTTGTGAAGTAATTGGAATACCGGTAAATACATTTTTGAAAAAAATGTTTTCATTTTTTAGCTATATGTCCACTGCAGTGGACATTGGAAGCCGATACATGTGAAACGGAACTTTGATGGCAGCCAGTTAGTCCAACAGAAAATATCAAAAAGTCAACATGAGAGATCCTGCTACAATTTGGACTCTTGTATGAGAGGCCCAATACATTTGAATTTTGGGATATCCTAGACAGCCCATGTAAATAGAACTCCCAAAGAATGTTTTTAATTCTTTAGGTGCAGCATTTAGTGTTGGTCCAGACACAAGTACTTCTCGTTGATTTGTGCACAGGGCCATTCCTTGAAACACCGAGTCATGAATGTATTTCTTAAAATAATTCATAGGGCCCCGGTTTTGGCGTGTCATAGCATCATTGCTCTGAATCATGGGAGGATGATCGAGTTGGGATTTGAATCTTGAGAATAGCAAGAGAAAGATAAAAACCAAATAAAAAATAATTCTCAATAATTCCAGCCACTATCTCATTTAATCTTGAATATAAACTCAAGGTGTTCTCTGCATTCTTGGTTGTGCTGTCAAATTAGGGTTTCGTACATTTGACAGACTTATTTTCTTTTCTATCACAGCATTGCAGGGCATCGTGAGTGGACAGGTATTTGATGTCTGTGCGGTTTGTTTGGTGCTTCCTGTCTATCCGCTTCATGTTTATTCTGGTGGCTTCTTTCACTTCCTCTTCTGATCTCTCACTTCCTGTTTGCAGAACCACTGAGAGAAGAAGACGACATGGTACCAAAACCACAAACAGGATGATAAGTAGAACAAAGTGAACACTACATGCACTCTTCAGTGATTAGTAAGATTTTAAGACTGGGTTCAGGTTTCAAACCAGAGAGGTCTCAAATTCGCGTTTCAAGTTAGAGTTTTCATCATGGTTTGTGGTTTTGCGTTACGGTTTCAAAGTATTTATTTATTTATTTCATTGAGGCCGTGCACATTAATCAACACAACAGTGTAAATCTGCCGGATTTAGCATAAATGCTAGTTTTCAGCCGTAGTCCCGAGGCACATAAACAGTTAACATAAAATAACAAAATAATATAACACAACACATGACATAAAACGCCGACAGTCATGCAATCAGGGTTTCAAATGACTTGACTTGGGTTAGGGTTTTGAGTTATGGTATCAAATTGCAGGTTGAAGCCTTGGTTAAGAGTTCAGATTTTGGCTTAGTTACAAGGTTGGATTCGGGCTTCAATTTAAGGATTCAAATCAGGGTTTCACACCTGGATTAGGGTTTCAAAGTAGGATTTCAAGTTAGCGTTTGATTTTCAAACTAGAGTTTCAAAGTAGGGTTAGGGTTTCGAACTAGGGTTTCAAACAGGTTAGGATTTCAAGTCAACGTTAGACCTTAAAACATAATTTAAGATTACAAATTATATTTTGAAGGACTGTGGTAAGGTTTCAAACAAAGAAGCTTTCAAATGAGGGCTTTGAAATCTGGGGTAGGATTTTAAATGAAGGTTTTACCTGGTTTTTATTTGTTTATGGTATTCCATTGATCAAACAATTTACAAAACGTTTTCAAAATGGCCAACTGCATAATGTTCAGTACGTACTGTACAATCCATCCATCCATTTTTGAATCCGCTTATCCTCAGGAGGGTCGCGTGTGTGCTGGAGCCTATCCTAGCCATTTTAGGGCAGTAGGCGGGGCACACATTGACGAACAACCATTGGCCCTCACAATCACACCTAGAGACAATTTTGAGTGTTCCATTAACCTGCCACGCATGTTTTTGGAATGTGGGAAGATACCGGAGTACCCGGAGAAAACCCACGTAGGCACGGGGAGAACATTCAAAATTCACACAGGAAGGCCGGAGCCGGAATCGAACCATGCACCTATCCATTCATGTGAGGTGGTGCTAACCAGTCACACACCATGCCGCTGTACTCCACATTATTATAATGCAATTCAGTATTCGGTCTGTAGCCTGGCAGAAAGGAGGAGAAATCATGTGACCTAATGAGAGTGAAACCAGCATTTACCCTTGCGGAAGGACCAAAACAAGAAGGAAGAACTTTCAAGAGAAACTAGGTCAGCACGTTTAGATCTACATCCATGATATGACACACTTCAAATATGCTGTCATCAAATACAATAGGCTTTTATGGCAAATCATCACATTTGCAACCATGCTGTGCTGAAAACTCAAATTATTCTCAATTCGTACACAGTCCTCAATCTTGCAGCATTCAGACAACATCTCTAGGACAGGTTAGTCTGTGAAGGAACCCTGGAAATGGTCTACTCATAGACATTTCTCCCAAGTATCATGTTGTCAAGTCAAACTGGCTTTGTGTGTGTGTGGGGGGATTTTCAAATCAGACAAAAAAAACCAAAAATGTGTGTCAATAAAGAACTGGAAATATCTCAAATGAGCCTGGACTGTGAGCCAAAATGGCAGACGTCATGAGTATTTTTGGACATACCTTCGTAAGACATTTTTTGTCTCTCCTCATTACTACCAAATTTCATGCCGCTGAGTCCAACAGTCTTCAGGGGCTAAAATTTCAAAACGTTCATAAGATGGCATCCTGTTGTATGGCGCCTCATAAAACTTCACCGCGCGAATGCAGCTGGGATAGGCTCCAGCTTGTCCGCGACCCTTGAGAGGACACGCGGATTAGTTGCTAGGTGAAACTGGCTTCTGGAGCTGAATTTTCCAAATTTGGTAGCAATCGGACAAAACATCAATAGCAAATTCCTTTTGACAGACACCCGTCAAAGGCCGCTTTGAACCAAATTGGCAGACTCCCGTGAATGCTCACCTCTAATGCGGACGCAGGCGGGAATGCGCGGCTTCCAAGCGCCGTGATTGCACCAGGAGATGGGAGACTTGACTGTGCGATAGCCGTCCTCACAGAACAGGTGCACGGAGCTCTTGTGAGGGAAACCTCGACAGGGGGACGGCTCACAGCGGAAGCCCCCATGCTCTGGGATCAGGGGGTGTGTGCAGTTGCTCAGACGGCCTGTAGGGGGTGCAGTGGCTTTGGTAAAGAGGACAGTGGCATCGCCATCACAAATTGTGTTTATGTATTTCTCACAGTCTATACTCTTGATTTTATAATGCGTCCCCCCCACCCCCCTGTTATTGGTTAATCGGAACAAAACATTTTACAGCCATAATTGCATAGCAATCTTTTAATCTGCACAAATTACACATTTTTCTCAGTTGCTTTGGTACATTTCTCCGATCAGAATTGAATTTGCCAAAATGGTAAGTGCATTTCTCCAAAAAGCCATTTTCTTTTGCTAAATCCTTAACACATCTCTCAAAAGTAAATGTAAGTAAATTTGTGTCACTGAATGAACAGGTCACTGCCATCAGAACAACATGTCTTTATGTCATTGTGTACAGATAAAACAGTTAGTCATGTTGTAAGTGGAAGAGTGTACTCTGGAGTGATGTTCTGATGTAAATGCCCCAGAAATGTTGCACCGGTAATTAATATGAGAATTTGGTGTGCGTATTCAAAATTGCAAGTTATAACTTTGTGTATGTGGAAGATTGATTGCAAGAGACTGGGCAAGATTCACATTTCAGTTTTACTACTTGCTCAGTAATTTGTTGACAAATCATCTCGTGAAAAAAGAAAGGAAAAGAAAACACTGCCTTGTACAAAGAAAGAAAAACTACCGTATTTTCATGACCAAAAGGTGCACTTAAAAGTTTTTTATTTTCCCCTAATAATGCAGGTCGCTTTGTGTATGCTGACGTAATTGAGGAGAGCGTGCAGACGTTCGAGTGGGAAGGGTGGTCATGAAAGAAGATGGTAAAGGCCCCCAGTAGGTGTATATTGTAAAAACTCCATGCCCTTTGCAAAACAACATACCGGAAATGGCACCTCCAAAGAGAGACGCTTACGAAGCACAGTTTAAACTCTTTAAAAAAAAAGGGGCAGCTGGTACTTGTTAGCCCCAAGGACTATATGAGTAACCCGGTCCCATGATCTAACAATAGCACACCAATGATGGTATACAGTGACTTACGAAAAAATAAATACAGAAAAAGAATGTTAATATTTATGGATTTAAACTTAACACACATTTCTTCTGTCATAACTATTCTATATTTTGTTTAAAAAGAAAACGAATTGTATGGAAAATAAAAAGATGGATTTATTTCCACAAATATTTTTTACATTTGGTTAGGGGTGTGGTTACCTGCAAAGAGGCGTGGTAAGGAGGTCAAGAGGATGATGATGATGCATCGACATGGCCATGGAGACGACGCTGACGTAGACATTCAACTTCCTGTGGAGCATATGTCAATTTTGAGAAGCCTTTCGGTAAGATGCCTCATATTCAAATCTTTGATCATTGAATTTCACATGATTCTTTTCAGCTAAGCAAATGGAAAAATTATGATCATGCGATGTAAAAAAAAAAACAGGATGTGAAGTCATGATGTTTCCTTCCATCAAGTGTCCTTCTCTTGTCCTTTGGTGGTTGATTGCAACATTTTAAGTATGAATATAATAAACAAAAATATAGGGTCAGAAAAGTGAAGACCCAATACACATATCATTCATTCATTCAGTGGTAGGCAAGCAACAGAGCCAGTGTGCAAAAGAAATACAATATGTGCTTTCTGTCCCATCTTGTTTGTAAGCTCTGATGTGAAAGAAAAAAAATGCCCCTCATGGGAAATTCGACAAACGTGACATGCTTGTATTACACTGTGGGGCAGCAAGTAAGGGAACCACAACGATGAGCCTGCTCCCTGCTGTGTGTGTGTGGACTGAGCAATAGTAGTTGTTTCATAACTGAGGTGGATCAGTCGGTAACTCGGGCAGTGGATCAGCAGCTGGAAGCATCCCCACTACTCCCCTTGTGAAAAGTAAAATAGCACAGTGGCCTTGTAAAGTGCACCAGCATATTGGATAAGGTGGGAATGTGGATTAGAAAGTATAAATGAGTTTTGCGCATTCCCCGAATGCATGTTGCTTTGCCCCCGCATGGATGTGGTATATTTTTTTATTTTTTTTAATTATATATAAGTATTTTAATTATTCCGCAATTTAGTGTTTACAATGGCTTGCTCTGTTTGCCGAGGTAATGTTAAGGTAATGTTTTTTCCCCCCTCTGGAAATTAATGGGTTTTGCAAATGCGATAAATCTGCCCGACGTACGTGCGCATGTGTGTGTACTTAAATTCGTGGATGGATGTATACTCTTCGTGTTTGTGTGTAGTGTAAATATATTTGTGTGTATGTGTGTTTTGTCAACAGATAGGACAGCTGTGTGAGGTCAAGTCATCTCACACCCAGAGCTGGTATGTGTCACGTGACCCCGTGCTGCGTGGGTGTGCAACATGTTCACCACTCAGGCTTGTTTGGGTATCACAACTTGTACTGAAACCAAGGAATTCACTGATTCGGGGGGAAATGCAGAAAAACAAATCATTTGCAGCTGGTAATTTGTTTTAGAACTGCATAGCGGTGGCTGACCGGCTATAGATGTCCACTCCTGTTTAAGGGTCCAAAGGGACCTGCTCTCTCGAGGAAGTCCACAACACAACTCATCTCTACATTTTTTTTACAACTAATTTTGCGGTGACACGACTCAACGAATAAATCTAAACATCACAAATATGGATCATAAATGTATCATCCTCCGCTTGTTTATTTCGTCATATGTGTCAGAACTTCCGGAGCTAATATTAGCGACGACATAGTTAAACCATGAACATCTCACCTGGAGGCAGCGGAGAGGTGACGAATGAAGCCGAAGACCGCCGCTCGCTGCTCGGCAACAACAAGTGTGTTGGGTGACGATGTATGCCACTAGCATTAGAGTTTAATGTTGGTACTATTTTGTGTGGAGGGATACCATGTTCTGGGGTGTATGTAAATAAAGGGGGTGGAGCTTCCCTGCAGTTCGCTTCTGGCAGTGAAGGTGCACTGTGGCACGCCAGGTGTTTAGCGACTCAGTGATAGCGACCACACAAAGAAAAATAAGAATCGTCTCCTGTCTTGTGCCTCGAACCGAGTGTAGTCACCAGCAATGATACCTACACATGAACAGCGAGGGACTTCCGCAGCAGAAGGATCAACAGGTTATGGGCCCAGGTGGGTTCCAGGCACAGCGGCGCTCCATGGGAGAGGATTACCGCCGCGATTTGACGGAGATGAGGCCCGCTATCACATCTGGGAGGCGAGGTTCCTAGCATACTTGAAAACCATCGGGCTAAAAGATGCTATCCTCGGGTGTGATGTAGCTACGGGATCCAGCGAACAGGCCGCAACAGAAACCGTGTGGAAAACGAACTGGCATATGCTGAACTGTGCGGCTGCTTGGATGATAAAACACTGACACTCATCCTGTATGAAGCACCAGAAGATGGTAAGAAAAGTCTGGAAATATTGAGACGCCATTTTGAGTCCGAAGAAAAGCCGCGAATTGTCGGGCTGTACACAGAGCTAACCAATATGCTAATGGATAACGGCGAGGAGCTAGCGGGCTATCTAGCACGTGTCGAGAAGCTAGTGGCCGCGCTACAAAGAGCTAAAGAGAACCTAAGCGATGCACTATTGGTGGCTATGGTGTTGAAAGGACTCACTGATGAGTACAACCCATTTTCTGTGCATGTGACTCAAACGAGGGAAGTGTTAACCTTTGCTGAATTCAAGACTAGGCTGAGAAGTTTTGAATGCACCCTCCGCTACCGAAGCAGGCCCAGACCAGATGAAGTAATGACCGCCAAGTCATTCAAGCCGAAGCCCAAAGAAAAAGACAAGAAATACGTCTTCAATGGAGAATGCTTTATTTGTGAGAAAGTGGGGCATAAAGCAAGAGACTGCACAAGTAAGGATAAGAAACCACACAAGCGAACGACAAAAGCTGATAAGAACAATAAAGTGGCTACAGTTATGGACGATTCGGAAAAAGTTTTCCGTGGCAGAGACCAAGCCAAATCTTCGAGGGAAGAAGAAGAAACATTATTGCTCGGGTGAGTGAATGGCGACCCAAGGGAGCGCAGCAATATGGACTACTCGTGGACAGCGGTGCTTCTGCCCACATAATCACCGACAAGACCGCATTCATCCGATTTGATGAGAGTTTCCGGCCTAAAGATCACATCATGCAGCTGGCTGATGGAAGACGGATCACCGGAAGTGTCGAGAAGAAGGGGACGCGCAAATCAAGCTGGCCGACAGCAGTGGACGAGTAGTGAGTGTCAAGCTCACAAATGCTCTCCTCATCCCAGAATACCCGCAGAATATCCTTTCTGTGGATGCAGCAACCGAAGGAGCGAAGTTCAACTTTGCGAAGAATGACAACAAAATGATTCTTTCAGATGGGACAATATGCAAGATGATTGTAAAGGACCGTATGTACTATCTTGACATTGTCACAGAAAATTCTGAATGCAGTGAGGACTCCTGCAATGCATCTTTAGACATGAAAACATGGCATGAGATAATGGGCCATTGTAACTATGGTGATATTGCTAAGCTTGAAGCTGTGGTAGAAGGTATGAAAATTAGTAACAAAACTAGACCTAACCAGTGTGAAACCTGTATTCAAGGGAAATTCACCCAGAATAGAAACAGGAAAAGTGATGTGAGAGCTAAAGAGCCATTAGGGCTGGTACATACAGATCTAGGTGGGCCTATTGACCCAGAGTCATTCGGCGGTACAAATATGCCATCACTTTTACTGATGACTTTTCTGGAGCTGTTTTTGTATACTTTCTCAGGAACAAAAACATGGCAGTCGAGGCTACAAAGCAGTTCTTGGCAGACACAGCACCATATGGTAAAGTGAAGCGAATGAGATCGGATAATGGGACAGAGTTTGTTTCAAAAGAGTATCAATCTCTACTTCGAGATAATATGATAAAACATGAGAGATCAGCGCCTTACTCCCCACATCAAAATGGGACAGCAGAGAGGAACTGGCGCACATTGTTTGAGATGGTCAGGTGTATGCTGATAGAATCAGGCTTACCCAAAGAGCTATGGCCATATGCAGCCAGAACAGCAGCAGTTATACGGAACAGATGTTACTGCGAAAGAACAGGGGAGACTCCTTATTTCCTTTTCACAGGAAAAAGACCAGATTTGTCAAAAATGAAAAAGTTTGGTTCAGAATGCATGGTGTATGAGCAAAACAGGAGAAAGCTAGATCCAAAGGGCAAAAGGGGATCTTTGTTGGTTTTGACCGTCATTCACCTGCTTATTTGATTTATTTTCCAGAGACAAACAAGGTTCAGAAACACAGACTGGTCCACTTCATCACAAAGACCGTGACTGAGAGTGAGACGCAGACCGAGAAGACCCAACTGGAGGACCACTATGTAGAGTGGGTAACTATGCCTAAAGCAAGTCAGTTACAGACGGAATATGTAGGAAAAGATTCTGACACTGAACCAGAGCTTAAACCTGACTGCGACACGGACTCAACCAATGGTAATGAGACTCCTCGTACTTCTGGTAGAGAAAGGAAGACACCAAAATATTTAGAGGATTATGAATGTGTGATAAAAGGCAATGAGATCACAATTGATTACTGCTATAGAGCAACAGTGGGATTGCCACAAACATTCTACGAGGCAATGGCATCGCCAAAGTCAGAAAAGTGGAGAAAGGCGATGATAGATGAGATGACTTCTTTTAAAGAGAACGACACTTTCACCCTTGTGCCATTACCGGAGGGTAGACAGACAGTGGGGGAAGGTGGGTGTATGCTTTAAAGGAGGATGACAAAGGCAATGAAACATATAAAGCGAGATATGTAGCCAAAGGGTACAGTCAGAGAGAAGGACTTGACTATTCTGAGACATTTTCGCCGACCGCTAATCTGACATCACTGCGACTACTGATGCAGCTTGCTGCACAGTATGAGTTGCTGTTAAACCAAATGGACGTGAAGGCAGCATACTTACATGCACCTATTGACTGCGAACTATACATGGATCAACCTGAAGGTTTTGTGTGAAACAAAGGGATGGTGTACAACTTGTGTGTAAGTTAAACAAATCCATATATGGCCTCAAACAGTCTGGGAGAAATTGGAACATGATGCTTCATGAGTTTTTACTTATAACGAGTTTGTACAGAGTCAAGCAGACCACTGTATTTACACCAAAATGTCTGACAAAGAAAAAGAAATTTTGTTAGTGTGGGTCGATGATATCATTGTGGCTGCCAGCAATGAGAGGTGTTTATGCGAGATCAAAGAGAAACTCAAGAGTAAGTTTAGGATGAAAGATCTCGGATGCCTCACTCATTTCATTGGGATTGATTTCAAGCAAAATGTGGGCTCAATCACATTGAACCAATCCAGATATATTGAGAAAATATTGGAAAGGTTTGGCATGTCTGAATGCAAAGCAAGAGCCACTCCAAGTGAAATCAAATGTGACCTGGCTCCAGAAGGGGACAAAACTGATCAGAGGAAATATAGAGCAATGCTGGGCAGCCTCATATACATCATGACCTGCACTAGACCTGATATTAGCTGGATTGTGAGTAGACTATCTCAGTATATGTCTGATCCAAGAGAAAAGCACTTGACAGCATTAAAACATGTGTATAGGTAACTAATGCAATGTTAGTGTATGTGGCGCCATCGAGTGGGGTGTTGGGTGACGATGTATGCCACTAGCATTAGAGTTTAATGTTGGTACTATTTTGTGTGGAGGGATACCATGTTCTGGGGTGTATGTAAATAAAGGGGGTGGAGCTTCCCTGCAGTTCGCTTCTGGCAGTGAAGGTGCACTGTGGCACGCCAGGTGTTTAGCGACTCAGTGATAGCGACCACACAAAGAAAAATAAGAATCGTCTCCTGTCTTGTGCCTCGAACCGAGTGTAGTCACCAGCAATGATACCTACACATGAACAGCGAGGGACTTCCGCAGCAGAAGGATCAACAAAGTGACTCCTTGTCTCGTCAGTTTCTTGGCGCCTTGGCTTTTCTCCCTACCTCCGCGGCCGTTCCACGATCAGCTGCGTAAGCGAACAGTCGCGAGGAGACTGATTGGCTGAGGGCGAGGAGTCAGACGCGCCCCCACGGTGGTTGAACGGTGGTTGTGGTCGCGTAGGCGCAAGAGTCTGCCCGGAATCTCCCACTTGATGACATTTTCCATAAAAAAAACATTTTCTGCCCTTTCTCACTTTTTAAAGGCTAGGTGTTACACTGTTATATTAAAATAGATGTACATACGATGGGCTTTAAGACGGAGGAGGTTCATAAAGTTTAAACAAAGTCTCTCGCCAGAAACTGAAATAAGTTGGCTCGTCGGCCTCACAGAGCAGAGATGCATGGTTCGATTCCACCTTCGGCCTTCCTGTATGCAGTTTGCATGTTCTCCCCATGCCTGTGTGGGTTTTCTGGGTGGGTAAATCACGTTATTTGATCCAGATGCAACAATTTTGATTTTATGAAAATATAAAAGACAACCATCAATAAAATAATAGAAATGACAGACATATAGCACAAACTGAGGGTTGACGTTAAATATTCGCACGTAAACTTTGGATCACAGCTGTATCTTACAAAAACCCACCTTCAGACAATTTTAAAGAATGAGGTTATTTTTCCTTTAGATCAGGGGTCGGCAACCCGCAGCTCTTTCGTCTTTATGTTGCGGCTATGTGTGTCTTGGAAAAATAAGTTATAAGTGTCCGGTGGAAGTGAATGTTATTTGTCTTTAAAACGTGTAACACTTGATATATTCTCTAACTGTACACTAGGTGGCAGTGTGGCTATAAAAATATTGTTGAGCTGAAAAAGGAAGGAGAGGAATTCTGGCATGATGACGAAAGTGAGTTGAACGTCCTCGTTTTGTGCTGTTCATACAGTAGCCTGTTAAGGATATAGTGTTTAGTTACACTCTGGCATTTGCCTTCTTCAGAGACGTTTGTGAGCACTTGACGTGTGACCAGGCAGATTTGACAGGTCAGCAGCTCAGCGACACCAAAACAGCACAATGCATGGAAAAAGTATTTACTTGTGAAAAAGAAAATAAAACAAATCTGAAAAAATAGAACATTTAATGATGGCTGGGCAGATTCGTTTGCATTTACCAGCTTGCCTAATTTGTGGTGGAAAACTGGTCTATTGCTGATCATATCAGTCAATGATATGACCAGCCTTGCTGATCATATCAGTCAATGATATGGTCAGCAAGGCTGGTCGAAACTCCAAAGCGAAAGTACCATCTTGATGTAATCATGCCAAACCCTTTGGGTAAGTAGAGTGGCAATGTTTGCTCAGATTAGCATTAGCCTCTAATAATAATGTTTGGCGATGCTGTCGATGTCAGAGTGGAGGTGATTTCTGGTTGGCTCTGCCATCTGCCACAACGGTGCATTTATTGACAAGTGTGTTTCAGTGGCTTGGTGAATGGTTAAAGAAGCTGATTTCACCATAAGAAGGGCATGTTGTTAACACACCTGACAACACTTTAAAATTGTGAATAAAAGGTACATTGCCTTTGAATATTCGTGAGCATAGTTTAGTTTAAGGATGAAAATGTCTCGAAGAGAAATTTTCAACTTGATTTATTTGAAAAGCACAAAACCGAACAATTGTCATGATCATTATTTGTGGTGTGATTTGAACTATTTGTAGTCCCCCCACACGCCCACCGTCTTGCCATTCCACTCGTTGGTGGACAGACACTTAACCATGAAGTGTCCCAGGTCGTGTTTGGAGATGGCTCGGCCCCTCAGCGCGTTCTCTGTCGCCGCGTAGCGCTCCGTCAGAGGAAGATCATCTGTGTCGTAATAGAAATGAAAATGAAAGGGGCAAAAAAAGGGCATGTTTATATATATTGATTTTCCATTCAGACCGATAGCTTGATACAGAGTTTAATCCATATGTTATCTCAAAAACGCCTCATTAATACTTCCCTGGATTTGAGATCTTTTTTTTTTGTTTGTTTAAAAAAAGTTTTAGAGATTTTACAGTAATTGTTATTGGTTCATCAACACTCACTGCCAATGTGAGGGGGCATGACGGCCACGTAGTCCAAGCCAGATGACTTGAGGACATCGTACATCCTGTCGTGGTCCTCGGTGACGGCCAGCAGGCGCGGCGGTACTTTGGAGCGGTCCCAGAGCAGGAAGGCTGACCCACGGGAGGAGAAAGAACACAGATCATTTGGAAACGTTCGGAAACGTACACACATCGGATGTAAACATGTTGTACCTGACATGCAGCCCACCACTTTGCGGATGCCACGAGCCTTCATGGCCTCCACAATGTTTTTGGTGCCGTCAGACATGATGGTGGTTGGGCCTGACAGAAGCACAATACAAACACATTCGGGAGTTTAGCAGTTGGACAGCGTGTGTTGACTTTCTTGCGTGTTTGTGTGTTTTGTTCTCACTGAGATCGTTCCTCGTTCCCAGGATGATGATGACGGCGTCCTGGCCCTCCATGGCCTTCTTCACGTCGTCTTTGTTCAGCACGTCACCCACCACCACCCTGGAGGCCTTGTGGTCCGCCGGCAGCCTGGCAGGGTCTCGCACTAGCACTGTCACATTGTAGTCTGCAAGATAGGGAGCAGGTGAGCCAAGGAGCGCCACGGTAATATGCCCTCATGTGATTGGCTGCACAGTCATAAAAAGGCAGTGCTTGGCATACCTCAGGAGAGTGGAACATCCAATGCCCAAAAAGCCAATTCGGAATTAGCTGTGTGTGTGTGTGTGTGTGTGTGTGTGTGTGTGTGTGTGTGTGTGTGTGTGTGTGTGTGTGTGTGTGTGTGTGTGTGTGTGTGTGTGTGTTTTATTTCACAATACTTGGTGACCTTTTTTTTGCACTAGATGAATACTCAATTTTCAGGAAAATCAAGCGTTTTCAAAAAATAAGAACAAAAACTAACAAAGTTCTTCAAAAGACTAATTAAAACTCACTTTAATAAAGAAATAAATAATGAATAGGACTAAAAAGTGGAGTAAAACCTCTTGGGACTAAATATTTCTCTTGGGAAAAGAACCTGGTCTCGATGATATGACAATCAGCAGATGTACCTGACGTCTCCTGGTCTATCACACGCGAACACACACGCACACGCAAATGCGAATGCACACGCTTGCACCCCAAATTGGACCTAACAGTCAGAATGACATCGCCCCTCCTGCACAAACCAGATAACAAGCATCCATCATCACCGTGCCAATCTAACATGACTCAACAGTTTTTGCACCAGGATCATAATTGCTTAGTCACATTAATTAACCATTTAAGCAACTGATTGTTATTATTAATGTAACTGAAAGCTGATTGGTCTACATGTCAAATTAACGGTAACAAGTTTATTTTTTTTTGTCTAAGACAAAATAATGGAAAATAATTTCCTTGTTTAAATAAAATGAATATAGTATCCCATCGGATACATTTGTTATAGATCAAAATCGAATGCAAATACACCATATGTAGTAGTAGTAGTAGTACTACTGGTATTTTCTAGAAACAAATGAATCACAGACCTATATGTTAATTACTTTATACGATATATTAAAATCACTATGTCACCCATCTTTAACAAATACTGAACGTCATATTCACAACAACACAATACATTAAGTTCCATTCCAACCTCTCAATCTAGAACCACTTTTTTAGGATAATTGTAAACGGCTTTTTTTTTGTCAGCGCGTTGTTTTTTTGTTGTTGTTTTTTTTTAACGAGAGGTACGTCAAAGCGTGATGTCATCCGTCGTCTCTCACCTGCAGCCGCGGCGAGAGGCAGGGTGGCCAAGCCGGTCATTCCCGTCGCCCCAAAAATGAGCACGTTCTTAACGGAGTCCGACATTGTCAACGGTAACAGCGTCTCGAGAGTCAGAAGGTAAATTTAAAAAAGTTAGAATAAAAACACAGTCATAAGTCGCTCAGGCGATGGTAAGCTTCCGCCTATCATTGAGCTCCTCCCCTTAAATGCATTTAAAGATACAGGATCCCTCTCCTCGCTTGTTGAAACACACTTTCACAGCAAATTTTAATCAGCGATGACTTCGTGTGCCCAAACGCATTTTTTATATTGATTTTTAAAATATCTTTACTTTTTTATTGCACATCAGGTTTTTGATGTCTTTTCATTTATTGTTTTTCGGTTCAACCTATAAACGCCTGCGTAATACGGATTTTACCATCCGTTGTAATTTATAGCTATGACGTTCTAGGAAAAAAATGTTCCTAAGCCCAACACTTCATTTATAAATATTCCTAAATATTATGTATTTTTATTCATGATTATATTGTTATACTTCCTGTTGGTGTAAAGTACTGTACTTTGGATTGAAATGCGGTTGTCAGATAGCGCCCTCTAGTGTACATTTTATGATCTCTCTCTCTCTCTCTGTCTCTCTCTGTCTCTCTCTGTCTCTCTCTCTCTCTCTCTCTCTCTCTCTCTCTCTCTCTCTCTCTCTCTCTCTCTCTCTCTCTGCCCCTCCTGTCACCGCTGCTGCTGCTATTTTCCGCATCTCGACGTTGAGGAGAAAGCCGAGGAGGAGGAGGAGGTTTTGTCAGGTGGTAACGCTGGTGGGGGGGAGAGGAGCGGGTCCGTCCTATGGATGTCATCATCATCCTCCTCAGCAGCCGCAGCCAGGCCAGCACTTCCCGGCCCGGCACTTAATCGTCGGTATCCTCGGCTCGGCTCGGCTTGCACTTGCCGGTGCTAAGCAAGCCGGGGACGAGCACTCGATCGCCGTGAGACACAAAGGTCCGTCCTCGGCATTCGCACGGAAGGTAAAAGCCAGTGAAGGAGAAGGAGAGAGATGGGGCTAAACTGAGGGGATGAGGTTACACTCGGACCGGTGGGTAGGAGAGTCGGCATCCGGACATGCGTCAGGCTGCAGGGGTACCGTACCGCAGTGGTCCGTCCGTGCACGGTGCACATGTGATGGATGGGGCACGCGTGACGACTGTTGACGGTGCACGTCAGAGGGCGCATGAAAGTGAGCGCATCCTTGGTCACATAGTAGCAGCAGGCCTGATATAGCTGCAACAGCACACACTAGCTGCACTGCTCTTTCTTACTTTCTACTTTTAGTGACGTTGTGATGGGCAGCACTGTGATGTAGTGGTCAGCACGTTTGCTTTACAGCTCTGAGGTTCTGGTTTGTGTTTGGTGGAGATTGCATGTTCTACTCGAGCTAGAGTGGGGTTTAACTCCCTCATTCCAAAAACACCCATGTTAGCCTTACTGAAGATTCTAAATTGTCCATACATGAGTATTAATTTTTGTTTCTATTCTTGACCTGCGATTGACTGGCGACCAGTTCATGCTGTAGCTCGTTACTCTTCTGAAAAAGTCAGTTGAGATCGGTTGAAGATTAAAAATTGCTCAGAGGTGTTAATGCTCGTCTTTTGTTCACCAGTGTGTGCCCTCTGTTTGGCTCTGATACAGTCCAGTGTACCCCACTTCTCACCCAAAGTCAGCTGACTTATGCTCAAATTATTTTTTCAACAATGACGTTACAAAAGGCGGCACGGTGCTCGACTGGTTGGCACGTCCGCCTCACGGTGCAAAGGTCATTAGTTCGAATCCAGCCCCCAGCCTTCCTGTGTGGAGTTTTCATGATCTCCCCTTGCATGCGTGGGTTTTCTTCGGGCACTTCAGTTTCCTTCTACATTCCAAAAACATCCATGGTTGGTTAATTGATCACTCTAAATCTACTTTACAGTAGGTGAGATCGTAAGTGTGAAGTGTTTGTCTATGTGTGTCGTGCGATTGGCTGGCAACCAGTTCAGGGTATAGTTTGCCCACTGCCTGAAGTCAGCTGGGATGGTCTCCAGTACATCCGTGATCCTCATGAGCATAAAATGGTTCAAACGATGGATAGATGGATAGATGGATGACTCACAAAGGAGTACTGTATTAGGAAAAGAAAAATGAAAAACAGGAAGGCATGAGCCTACATTAAATCCACAAACTTCAGAACTGCAGGGGAGACATGCTAACCACTAATCCACCATGTTGAACGAAGTCGTTATATTACATGGACTTGAGTGCAAAAACTTCCCAATAATACTATGACTTGATTAGCATAGTGCCCTAGTGGTTAAAATATCTTCCTCACATGTATGAGGTTCAGGGGTTAAATTATACTTTCTACTTCTTAGTGCCCATGAGACGTAAATATTGTCATTCACACCTTGTGTTCAGGCCAATTTTTACTTTCCGCTTCTGTGAGTGTCCAGGAGTCCATGATATGTAAATATTGTCATCCATCCCAAATTGGTTATATGTCTTTATATGAGCTCTAAATTAAATTCAGGTATTGTGGGGGTAAGTTATGAGTCCATCTCGAACCTGAGAGTCACAAAATAGCTTTACAAAGAGGGACTCGGTTCCTTTCGCTAGCTTGTGGTAGCGCACTTGCTGCCTTCTTAGCAAACAGGACGTCATGGCACACTTGAACTGTTAATAATAATCTTTATGAAATATAAATTAACAAGTCATTTTTTATGAGTACTTTATGAGTTACCCTGGACCAATTGCAATTGAGCTTGTCTGTCTCACTGGTTGAAGCTAACGGCTAGTGGCTGCATCTAAATATACATGTTCTCATTCGACGTGCTAGGAGCTGAGCAGGCTCTCTGGGGCCAGCTGTTGTTCAGGTGTGCGCATCAATTGGATTTTGCCTTTTGACACTTTTGACGAAAGGGTGACAGCTTTGATGAGGACTCAGATCAAAAAAGGGGAACACGCCTGCAAGGAACAATGTGACTTGATTAACACTGGCATCTGTCTCGCTCTTTCTTACATGAATATTTTTTGTGTGTGGTAAGGCGGCATATGTGTCTCATTTTAATTTTAAATTACCGTTAGATTTTTTTTCATATTTATTTTTACTGTTATTTACAATTTGGCTTCTGTGGAGGTCTTTGTTCTAGTTGTATGTTAAAAACACATCCAATAGTGAGCATGTTATGCAATGTGTGTATTGCAGTAAATATTGTGTGTGTGTGTGCGTGGTAGGGTGTTGGTGGCGTCATGGCGAATGCTTCGCCGGACCTGGACAACGCCGATGCCCAACGCCAGCTCAACAACAACAACCGGCCCATCAGTTCGGCATTTTGGGAAACAGAATGCACCAGCGCCAAGTTGTTTGAGTGCTCCCGCATCAAAGCCCTGGCCGGTAATGGGAATTATTCAACCAGGGCTGGGTGATATGGCCTTAAAATAAAACAATTCAAAAAGCTAATGACAATGATATTAGTCAAAACGAGGTTTGCTTAATTTTTCCTGATCCCAAAACTGCATTGAAAGTGTTTTTTTTTAATGGCATCAACTTGTACTAACTTTCAAATAAATATAAGAAATATATATATTTTTTCTTTACAAATAAATGAAATGTTTCGTCTTTGGAAAAATGCCACTGACTCAGCTTTTATGAACTAGCACCTCACAACCATGTTGAGAGTGAAAGCTGTGCACATCAATGGGGAAACACTCAATTAAATAATTAAGAAAAAAATCCACAACAAAAATATCTAAGAATAATTTTTGAAAGCCCACAAAATTAAAGTACTTTAAAAAGAGAACATACAAAACCATTTAAAATCACTTAAGTTTTCTGGACAGGAATTGGAATCATTCAAAAAGTCTTTTAAGATAATTTTAATTAATCATTTAAATTGATTCATTGCCCAGCCCAATCTAACATTGTATTCTTGCCTACACTGAGTCCTCCTTCGTGTCCCAATACGTTTTGTCTAAATCCCCACAGAGGAGCGAGATGCCGTCCAGAAGAAGACGTTCACCAAATGGGTCAACTCCCACCTGGCCCGAGTGTCCTGCCGCATCTCAGACCTCTACAATGACCTGCGGGATGGCTACATGCTCACGCGGCTGCTCGAGGTTCTCAGCGGGGAGCTTCTGGTGAGAGCCCGGGGATTTGTCATGCTAACATGGTTGCGAACACATGACAAGATAGCCAAATGGGAAAAGAGAAAAGCCGATTGAGTTATCATAAGATTAACAATGTGACCTTTCCCAAAAATGACAGTGTGTCAAAATGTCCTAACCAGTCGACCATCGTGCCCGCTATTTATTTTTTGTTGGTCCCTACAGCCGAGGCCGACACGAGGCCGCATGCGCATCCACTCTTTGGAGAACGTGGACAAAGCCCTCCAGTTCCTTAAGGAGCAGAGGGTTCACCTGGAGAATGTGGGCTCACATGACATTGTGGACGGCAACCACCGCCTCACACTGGGCCTCATCTGGACCATCATCCTCCGCTTCCAGGTACCAAGCAAAAACTCAACGTGCTGCAGGCCCGATGCCGACTATGCTAGCACGGTGACAGTAAGTTAGAAATGCTAACAAGTTAGAAATTTGAATATGGTTGGTAAAGCACTTGGGTACATTTATCAGCATGATCCATCCGGCCATGGTTTTAAAAGCCTAATGGGATTTAAATGCTAACATGCTAGGAGCTAGTGTAAGATAACATAAGAAAACCTTTATTTGTCTCACAATGGAGAAATTCCCAATTTACAGCAGCAAAAATAATGAAAAGGAGAAGTAGAAGAACAAAAAGTACCTTAGTGTAACAGAAGTGACCTTTTTTTCTTTGTTAAATTATTATCCTTGTGCAACTACTGTTGTATTATTTACATTACATTATCACACTGAAAAATTAATAAATGGGTTTTCTAAAGAAGAGAGAAACATTAGAACATTGTCATATTTTGGAGGGACTTCAAAAGAAAGCTACTATTAGGAGGCAGAATTTACATTCGGGCTGAAAAAATATTGTCATTGTGATAATGGCACATGCAAAAGAAAAAGGACAATGATTTCTTATACATTTCTATGCTCTAATCCAACTTTGAATATCATATCGTCATATCGCCAGTGGCGGCCCGGTAGTCCAGTGGTTAGCACGTCGGCTTCACAGTGCAGAGGTACCGATTCCAGCTCCGGCCTCCCCGTGTGGAGTTTGCATGTTCTCCGGGCGTGGATGGTTGTTCGTCTCTGTGTGCCCTGCGATTGGCTGGCAACCGATTCAGGGTGTCCCCCGCCTACTGCCCGGAGACAGCTAGGATAGGCTCCAGCACCCCCCACGACCCTAGTGAGGATCAAGCGGTTCGGAAGATGAATGAATGAATGAATGAATATCGCCAGTCTCTTAAAATAATGAAGTTTTGACAAAATGTATTTCATCCATCCATTTTCTTATCCGCTTATCCTCACGAGTGTCGCGGGTGTTCTGAAGCCTATCCCAGCTGTCTTTGGGCAGTAGGCGGGGGGGACACCCTGAATTGGTTGACAGCCAATTCCAGGGCACACAGAGACAAACAACCATTCGCACTCACAATCACACTTAGGGACAATTTAGAGTGTTCAATCAACCCACGCAGGCACAAGGAGAACATGAAAACTCTACACAGGAAGGCCAGAACTCTGTGAGGCCTGTGCACTGTGAGGCCGACGTGCTAACCGGTCAAGTACCATACCGCCCTCTCGCCACATTATGAAGCCCAATAAGATTTTGATGTGCATGGTTGCGATAACTCTTGAATGTAAGAGCAGACTCGCTGTTATTGTTGTTAGAGAGAATACTCCAGCTTTAGAGAGCCTCCATCTGCAGTTAAGTAAACTGACAGTGTTTTTTTTTTTCTTAGATTTTTATGTTGGGCTTTGATCTATGACCACCGCTACTGTGGAGACTTTAGTGGTAACCTCCCCCAAGAAAAACACAGATGCCGAGATACACAACCCCCACACCCACAAGGCAGTAAGGGTGACTGGCCATGTGGTGCCCCCAGGCTGAGATGCATTCAGGGGCTCAAAACTGCCCCACCCAAAATGAATGAAATGAGCTGGCCTTGCAGCCACCCAATCACCTGCTTGGTATTTTATGAATGGCAATCATAGCTGCAGGGGTCATTCCAGGCCTCACACAATGGAAGGAGTCATAAACACACACACATACACACACACGCGTATCAGTTTTTTCATAAAGAAAGTTAACTAGGTAGAGGACATTTGTGGCTTTCTTTATAAGGAACGATTCCTTCTCGCACTTCTTGTTTCCGCCTTTCTTTTGTGCTGAAATCAGAGAGGTGTGGCAGTACTCTGATGAAGGAGACAAGGAAGATTAAGGAGAAGAGAAGGTGGAGGTGGAGGGAGTAACTGGCAAATGTATTTTTAGAAGAATACATTGAATAGAAGGCCACTTGCAAGCATATCAAGTACCTGCCAACCCATCAAGTGGGAAATGAAGCAACCAGCACATGCACAATTTTTTCTTTACACAATCTTTCCAGGAGTCTCTCAAAGTTATCCGTCCTCTGTGTCCTATAGGGAGGGTGGTCTAATATCATCATTGTTGTGTTTGTACAGATCCAAGTGATCAAGATTGCCACAGCTGACAACAGAGAGACACGCTCGGCCAAGGACGCTCTGCTGCTGTGGTGCCAGATGAAGACTGCCGGGTGAGGGGGAAGTCCACATCAGAGGAAACACACACACACCCCGATTTTTTATTTATTCTTTTTTTTTCTTTGTAGGTACCCGGAGGTGAACATCCAGAACTTCACCAGCTGCTGGAGGGATGGCCTGGCCTTCAATGCACTCATACACAGGCACAGGTTGACATGACTTTTTTTGTGGTTTTATTTTTGCACTTTACTACATGTCCCCTCTTGTACTTTTCATGAGCTATGGGTGTACAATATTGACAGATCCACCAAAAATCTAATATTTTGCCTCGTGCCGTCCATTTTCCATAATAGTCCTTTTTATTTTTGTTTTAAACTCCTCTTTCATTTGACCTAATGGATGCCTCCCGCCGCTCCCCATCTTGGATTGAGTGAGAATATATTACATCCAGTTAGGGATGCAGGTTTAACCCTCTTTTAAAATTGAGGTGTGTCTGAAGAGTGTCCTGCTTTCTTACTGCAGACCGGATCTGATTGCGTTTCACAAGTTGACCAGGTCCAATGCTACTCACAACTTGCAGCAGGCCTTCAACGTTGCTGAGCAGAACCTGGGCCTCACCAAGCTGCTGGACCCTGAGGGTGAACTGGACCTCCCTCTTGTCATTCATTCACTTAAAAGAGTTCTATAAAGAATTCACATTGCTTCATGTGCAGATGTGAACACGGAGAACCCCGATGAAAAGTCCATCATCACTTACGTGGTCTCCTACTACCACTACTTCTCCAAGATGAAAGCTCTTATAGTGGAGGGCAAGAGAGTCGGCAAGGTAACAAGCGGTTTATTCCCTCCCTTCTCCAAACGTGTTTTGATTCAACCGGGTACAATGCGCATCAGGTCCTGGACAACTGCATCGAGGCCGAGAAGCTGGTGGGCCGGTATGAGGCACTGGCGTCAGACCTGCTGGACTGGATTGAGAAAACCATTGCTGTCATTGGCAACCAGAAGTTTGCCAACTCGCTGACCGGCGTTCAGCAGCAGCTGCAGGCCTTCACCACCTACTGCACCGTCGAGAAGCCAATCAAGTAAGACACATTAATTAAAAATGACATTTTAACAGCTCAGTTTGCATGCTCTCCCCGTGTCTGATTTGAATCGCCAATGCCATGTAAAGACAATGGCGGATCAGCTATATAGCTTCAGTTTATGATTTGAAAACAGGAATAAACACCTGTGGTGGTTGTCCGAAAACCTCCCTCATAGCATCCAAAATGATGTCCCATGTCAAGATGACTTTTCTTAACTGCAGGTTCCAGGAAAAGGGGAACCTCGAGGTACTTCTCTTCACCATTCAAAGCAAACTAAGAGCTAACAACCAGAAAGCCTACATGCCTCATGAGGGAAAGCTCATCTCCGACATCAACAAGGTGGTCTTACGAGATATTACCCTTTTGAAGTTTATTTATCCGCTAGCCTTACGTAGCTTCTTTCCAGGCGTGGGAACGGCTAGAGAAGGCGGAGCACGAGAGGGGTGTGGCCCTGCGTAAGGAGCTGATTCGCCAGGAGAAGCTGGAGCTGCTGGCTCAGCGCTTTGACCACAAGACCACCATGAGACAAGCGTGGCTCAATGAGAACCAGAGACTCGTGTCGCAGGTACTGTGAAAAACAACACCCACGCACCCGAGGCTTCTTGATGTTAAATCCATGTTTCAAAAGAATTACATTTTATTTATTAAATAAACACATTTTCTTACAAAAAACAACAACAACAAAACGCAGCGTTAAAATAACAAACACTTACTGTACATCAGACACTTTCCCAAGCCATGCAGAGCTGCAACATCAGGATGAAAGAGCCGCTTGCGGCTCCAGAGCCGCGGGTTGCCGACCCCTTGTCTAGAAGTTAAAAGAAGATTCATCCCTGTATGACTTTCCATGAAAAAGTTCTTCCCAACTGTAATCATCCATGAATAGCTGAAGCAGCTGAAAATCTTTGTTGGGACATTTCCCTTTGTCATATAAGAAAGCTCACTCATAAAAATGTCAAGGTAGCACTGGATGACTTTCAGTTCAACAGTCATTTCTATCTGTAACGATCCGTGAATGTCCTAAGCACCCGAAATCACAGGCTGGATATTTCCCGATATCCTACAAGGATCCAGGTAAATGTAGGAGTCAGATTCAGTCCTGCATGATTTTCTGTTAAAAACGTTTTTACCAACCGTAACCATTTGTGTATATCCAAGACAGACTAAATGACAATATACCTGTACAAGGAAACAGGTGGTACCACTGGAAAGCTCACCCCTAAAAATATCAAGTGTTGATGTTGCATTTAGCTATGTAGGACTTTCTTACATCCTAGGGATTATTTCCAACGATATAGATCACTGGATAACTGAAACACCCCGAATGACGCGTTCCCAACATCTGAAAAGGATACATGTGGTACTATTGTGAAGTCCACTCCTAGAAATGTGGAGGGCGAAGCTGTGACCTCTGTGTGTGGCTTTACCTTATAGTCATTTCCAATTCTAACAATCTAAAACAAACTCAGTCCTAAGCTTGGAAACTTGCCTATGTCCCAGAAGGAGGTGGGTTGTGGGGTAGAAGTTCAACAGGTCCAAAATTATCCTCAAGTTCTTTTCTGTCCCCTGTAGGACAACTTTGGCTATGATCTCCCTGCGGTTGAGGCGGCCATGAAGAAGCACGAGGCCATCGAAGCGGATATCGCCTCGTATGAGGAGCGAATTGGCGTGGTGATGGAGCTGGCCACCGAGATGGAGGTGGAAAGCTACTACGACATCCGCCGCATCTTGGCCCGCAAAGAGAACATCCTGGGACAGTGGAGTCTGCTGAAGGAGCTGCTGGCGGGCAGACGAACCCGGCTGGAGAAGAATCTGGCCCTGCAGAAGACCTTCCAGGACATGGTCTACATGATCGACTGGATGGAGGACACACAGGTAGCCGAGGTTTTAGAATGGGACTGGCCAAACTTGTATCCATCGGGGCTTTTAAAATGGACATATGGTCCATCGGTCATTTGTAGAGGTTAAAAAAATGAAGTAAATATGAATAATATAAAACCTAATCACTTTTCTTCACTAACTAATCCTAACTTTTTAAATTTGACCTATAAAAGCTCACGTGATACGGATTTTACCATGCATTGTAAATTGTAGCTATCATGTTTTAGAAAGAAGTTCTGTTGCTGAACCTAATCCTTAATTCAAAAACATTCTTAAATATATGACTATATTACATGTTATATTATTGTTATTTTACAATGTATTATTATTAAATGAAAAAAAAAGGTAATGAAATGTCAAACTGTGTACAGTATTTTACTAAGAGTTGTCTTTCTATTATGGCCAATAAATTATTTAAACAACCATTTCTCAAAGTTAATGTAAAAATGTACCGGTATATGTAAAATTGTTATTTTACAAATGTGATGTTTTTGTATTATTTATAGATTCATTTGATTTTTTATCAATAGATTTATTAACCGATTTAATGAGATCTATTAATGCACTGCAAAATACAAAAAATATTTATAGTAGATTTTAAATAACCAGTTTTAGGAAAAAGAGCTAAATTAATGCAACTAATATGGTGGGTGTCTTGATAATATGAAATGAGCTAGAAAAAGGAAACACGGCGTTTGTGGCCCATGGGCTATATTTTGCCCACTGATTGTCAAGAACCTTCAAAATCCATCCATCCACCGGACGTTAGAAAACGTGTACCCATTTCCCTCCTAGGCCCAACTGTTGTCCAAGGACTTTGGGAAGCATCTTCTGGAGGTGGACGACCTGCTGCAGAAGCACAGCCTGCAGGAAGCTGACATTGGGGTGCAGGCTGAGAGGGTGGAGACACTCAATGCTGCTGCACTCAAATTTACCACCATCGAAGGTACACACACATATTTGTTCACCCACAAAGAGGGTAGCAACCACTAAATGATTCTGCCGCATCCTAGTGAGCGACGTGATTGACTGCTTTGTTGTCGCCGTCTCCAAAGGTTACCAGCCATGCGACCCGCAAGTGATCTGTAACCGGGTCAATCATGTGTCGTCCTGCCTAGAGGAGCTGAAGGAATTGGCAGCCAAGCGACGCTCTGAGTTGGAGGAGTCCAGGCAGCTATGGGCCTTTTTCCAGGTTTGAGATGGAAGCTTGACTTCTATACAGAAATACAAACATACTATCCATGTGTCCTCCTCCAAACAGGTACTGGAGGAGTCTGAGGTGTGGATTCGGGAAAAGAGCTCCATCCTGGGGGCTCAGGGCTATGGGAAAGACCTCAGCAGCGTGCTCAAGTTACTCCAGAAACACAAGACCCTTGCCGGAGAACTCATGGCCCACCGAGCCTTGCTGGAGGTCTGTGTTTCTTTGTGAGTTGGTGTCCCAATACCTCTGTCAGGGAGTAGCGGAATAAGGATAGACGTTTTCAAATTTAAAAGCCGAACTTGATACCCTGACTCTGGCTGTAAACACTAAATTGACCAAGCTTTTGAAACCTTAAACCTAGGCTTCAAACAGTAGACAGTAGTAGTAGTCGTCCACTCACTAATTGCAGTCAAGCTTATTGACTCCTCTTTAGGGATTGGGCGAGTATTGATACCAGGTATCGGTATCAGGACAATACAGGCCTTATTTTAAGGTACAGTATTGGGTTGCGTGGAGACTGCCGATACCAGCTACCGATACTTATCAAGAAAAAAAAAATCTGACGTCAAGTACAGTAAGTCCTCGGCAGTCGTTGGTGCTATACTGCAGCAATTTGACATATTGAGGAATAGCAATTTATTGTCATTGTGTTATATGAAATTTTATAGATAAAGACGAGTATCAGTACTTTGTAAAAATGAATAATAAAGTGGTTATCGATCACCCCTACTCCCCATAAACCCCAAAACTCAATGACTCGGTGTGATAATGTGGTACCATCTCCAGACGACCATCGAGCGCGGTCAGCAGATTCTGAATGAGAAGAGCTTGGGCACAGCGGGCATCCATGAGCGCATCCTGGACGTGACGGATGAGTGGACGCGGCTAGAAGAGCAGGCAGCGCAACGCCTCCGCCACCTACAGGAAGCGCTCAACTTCTTCCAGTTCTCGACCGAGACTGACGACCTGGTGGTGTGGCTGCAGGACTCGTACCGTCTGGTCTCCAGCGAGGACTTCGGTCATGATGAGTACTCCACATGCTCGCTACTCAAGAAGCACCGAAGTGTCAGCGAGGACATTGACAAGCATCGGCTGCATGTGGTGGCGCTGCGCAAGCACTTGCCGTTGCTGCCGCTGCGCTACAGAGAACAAGAGGTAGGCGCTGCTTCTGCACCTGTTGCCAACAGAGCGTGCAGTCTGTTCAAATAAGCGAACGCATAATTTTGCACCCATTATGTGGGTTCTCAGAAAATAAAAACCTTGTTATTTGCGGCGGTTGTGGACCACAAGTATTAGCTTCAAACATTAGCTCTAACTTTCGCTTCCAATGTTAGCACTACCATTTAATCTGTTACTTTCCACCTGTGTGTATTTATTTAAAAAATGTACGTATTTCTGGAAAAAGTTATACATTAATAAAAATTACCCAATTGTGATTTTTTTTCCCCTTTATCATACAATTGTGATTTATTAGGCGGCCATTTTTTTCAAGGTCCTCTTACCATGTATGTTACAAGCAATACATTAATATGTATTACAGTAAACAATATCAGATTGATAATCTACACTAGTTTTAATGCTTGGTTCTTATAGGTTTAGCCAACATCACTTCATGTCAACTTCTCATTTTTCATGAAACAATGGTATCTGGACTTCACTTTGTAAGCACTGAACTTACCTAGACACAATAGAAATAAATCAGGATAACATACATACGTTTAAATAAATAAAGCCTATAGACTAACTGAAATTAAGCATTTCACAATTTGTAGCCTTAAAGATTTGAAAATTGCATTCTACTGCATTGCGATATTTGAATTTGATTAATTGCTCAGCCCTAAAATTAAATACAAATGTAAGGAAATTGGACAATTAATGAGGGCTTAATGAAATTGATTTATATGTTGCTCCATGGCTTTGGTGGCTTCTCCATGCGGTTTTGTGTAGGACGTGCAGGTTCGGGTAGTGGAGGTGGAACAACTGTACACGGAGGTGGTAGAGGTGGCCGTCCTCCGCCAGCAATGGCTCCACGACGCCCTGGCTGTCTATCGCATGTTCAGTGAGGTCAACGCTTGCGAGCTCTGGATAGATGAAAAGGAGCAATGGCTCAACAAAATGGAGATCCCCGAGAACCTGGAGGACGTGGAGGTGGTGGCGCACAGGTAGGACACTGCCGGAAAGGGAATGTGTTTCCTGACACCCTACAGAAGCAAAACCAAAAAAAGCCACAGAAAACAAGAGCAGAATAAGACGATCTATAACTATGGTATCATTACATAGGAACTGTAAAGTTGCATGGAAAGTGTCATGTTATATAGGATGGTTTCTTTTTTTTTTGTCGCAGGTTCGAGTCCTTGGACCAGGAGATGAATGAGATGAGCCTCATGGGGAGGATCTTGGATGTCAACCAGATAGTTCAGCAGCTTCTGGATGGGGGACATCCGTCCTCCACGGAGGTCAGAGGCTGTCAGGACCACCTCAACTCCAGGTATTGATAGAAAAGCTACTTCAATGTCCAACATAGAACCACACGGGTTGGGGGAAAATGAGGAGCATGATGGAGGCACGGTGTGGATGATCTTGAGTAGGCTAGTTATGAGGAGTTCAATGACCGTTCACAGCGGAAAGTCTTGAATTTGATGGGCACGGGATGGGGAGCAAAAGCAGAATGATTTTGTGGGGGTAGGCTAGAGATCAGGAAACGGAGGAGGATAAGGAGAGAGATGGAGATGTAGTACAGAAGATCTTGATTGGTGATGCAGATGACAAAAGAAATGGGGATGGGAGAGGGATGTGGTGGCCTCACATCATGCATTCACACACAGTGTCTCTCACCCACACACACACACACACACACACACACACACACACACACACACACTCGCACACACACCATATGATCTGTTTAACATGTTTGTTCCTTGGCAGGTGGAACAGCATCGTGGGTCTGGTGGAGCAGAAGAAGAACCAGCTGGACAGCATGCAGCGTCTTCAGAACTACCTACTGGAGTGTATCGAGATCAAGTCTCAGATCCAGGAGAAGCGCAAGGCCATCGACGCGACACAGTACGCCGGCAGCGATCTGGGCGGCGTCGTGGCTCTGCAGCGCCGACTCTCCACGATGGAGGGGGCGCTGTCTGTGCTGGAGCCCAAGCTGATGCACCTACAGGTGAGGCACGACAGGTGGAAAAATATGCCAGGGAGGTTGAGGAAATGGGAGCTGTCGCTCTTGTCTTTAAGCAAAGTTGTTGGCGATTAGGGGAAAAAGTCATATCATTCATAAAAACCAATATTTCCATCAAATTTGTGTATTTCTGACTAACTAGAATGTTTTTGAAAAATTCATGTATTTCTTAAAATTTTGTATATTTCTGGAAAAGTTGTGTATATTTCTTCAAATGTTTTATATTTAAAAATGTTATCTATATCAGAAAAAAATGTTAGCTATATCAGAAAAACATATATGTCTGAAACAAAGTCATACATTCCTTTGCTGGGAAGTCACTTTTATGGAAATATTTTTATATTGATTTTTTTAATATATTTTTATTTGGGTGTCATTTATACATGGATTTTCATAATTCACAGGCGAAGAATAGGTTTCAATTTTATTTCAATTTTTTTTTCTTTAATCGCTAATCATTTTTCATTTCCAACAAAGTCAATTATTTCTGAAAAGGTCTTACGTTTAGAAAAATAAGTAGTACTGTATACTGAGTCCAACTCAGATTTCTAAAAAACGTTTTACATAAAAAAGAATTGTCTATTTCTGTATAAATCATATACTATATATTGAAAGCATTATATAAATCAGGATGTATTGTATTGTATTGTATACTTATGAAAACAAAAATACCGTCAGTACTAGTAGAGAAAAAAAGGCAGGAACGTTGAGGAACATTAAGCCCTTGATTTGTTTTTGCTGATGTAGGAGGAAGCAGAGCACCTCGCCACAGCCCACGCTAACCGGGCCACGGAGGTCCTGCTTCCCTTCGACGGCATCAGCGTGGAGTGGGAAGAGCTTAAACGCACCCTGCAAGGCTGCGAGGACTCGCTTCTGGTGGCCAGCAGACTGCAAAGCTTCATCCAGGTCAGCAGATGGCGCTCATGCCAATTAACTGACAATTACTCAAAGGCATAACAACTGTTGATTGATTAATGACATACACATGCAAAATTATTCTATATGATCTAACCCACATGTTACCTCGGGCCCTATTTTGCAAAACAGAGTCATACAATTACTGCAATGTGTTTGTTTTCATGATAACCGCCCCTTTGCACAAAGAAGTCAGCAATGACTACAAATAATCCACAGAATCAAAAAATAGTCAACAACACACTTGGTTAAGTTGGGTGTCATTCATCAAGACAGCTCTACAAGACGTTCTGTATTAGAAAACAATAGAATTCCCCTGTTGCTCCATCTCATCAGGACCTGGACTTGTTTCTGACCTGGCTGGTCCAAACTCAGACGTCCGCGGCCTCGGACCAGCTGCCTAATGACTTGGAGGAAGCCGAGAGACTCATCAATAAACACGCCGCACTCAAGGAAGAAATTGGACGGTGCGTACCTCGCAGCTGGAACACTATCCTTTGTTCACAAAAAGTTAGAATCAAATGCAGCACACCAGGCAGTCACAAAAGATCCCACCCAAAATGTTTTGTAAACTTTGTTTACAATAATGACAGATAGATAGGTAGATAGATATCCTGTGAGGGAAAAGATTTCAAAAACATTTGAAAACCATGATGCGCTGCTGCTGTGACAAGCAATCATTCTGCATCTTACGTTCTCTCCCTTCCCTCATAGTTTATGCACCAAGCTTGTCACAGTAGAAAAGTGAATTTCAGTTGTCCTCCGCAGTTACGAGGAGGACTACGAGCGTCTGCAGGCGATGAACGAGCTGCTGGAGTCGGAGGAGGCGCCTCTTCCGCAGGCCGCCCTGCAGCAGTGGCTGCAGAAGCTGGACGTGGGCTGGAACAAGCTGCTGGAAATGTGGGAGAGCCGGCGGGACGTCCTGGTGCAGGCACATATATTCCACCTGTTCCTGCGTGACGTCAAACAGGCAGAGTCCTTCATCAACAACCAGGTGAGGAAGGTTAGGGGCTGAACCGAATTCAACTAGTCGATGGGTTGACCTTTCCGGTCCTATGTGAAGAAAAAGAAAATTCAAGGCGTTTTGTCTATTAAAAAGTTGGCCTCAACCATGACACACCAGTCACAGAAGCCCCCAACCAGTCACTTGTTGCCAAAGAGCATTGGCTATGTATCTTGTAGGAGTCAGCACTGGCCCACGTGGAGCTTCCCACCACAGTGGAAACAGTGGAGGCTGCGGTGAAGAAGCACAAGGACTTCACCACCACCATGGAGCTCAACCTGCATCGCATCAAGGCTGTCATTGAGGCCGGCGAGAGCCTCATCAGCCAGAACAACATCTACTCGGATCGCATACGACAGAGAGTAGACATGCTTGCCAACAGGTACCCCAGTTTAAAATGATCTTGATTTATTTATTTTTTTCCCAACTAATTAAGTCATGTCCACAAGATTAATGCTAACTTATAATGATAAATGCCATAGACAGGTTAAGGAATAGCATCAGTGGCGCTGTGTTATAATTATTCAAGCAACAGATATTTGAACGCAAACATTGGAGCAACACCAAATATATTACAACTATACACAAAGACATATATTTTGTACAATATCCCCCATGAAGAACAACTACTTTTACTGCAGTTTACTGAAGAGCTGAGACCGCCTCCATGCACAGGATATCTGTATATCTGCATTACACTGCCTCAAGGATGGCCAAGAAACCAGGAGCAGCACAATGTCTTTGAAATTGAAGCTAAAATGTTTCAATAATAAACATTATTCAGTTATTCACAAATAAAAACATTTTAATTTATTTTCTTTTGAATCATGCCATGTTTTTATGAAGCACCATATTATAGAGTGCTATTTTTCTGATGAAAAACCACACCTCGGGGGTGAGACCGGGACAGATCAATGACGCACCCATTCATTTCATTGGGGGACAATGATTTGCAATGTGTTTTTGCATTATGAGGTCACAGAACGAATTAAATCATATCTCAATGCTGTGAAATGATAAATAATACTATTAAGAATGGGAATTTTCACGATTTGCAATCCACGTAAATAGCGGGAATCCACTGGATTCAGTTAAAATGTATTTTTTAAAATTATCCCAATATTTTTTTTCATTCATGCTTAGTAATTAATAAAATATTGTAATTATACTATTTATAATTATGGTATTTTTATATTTATATGCTCAATAAAAAATGGCTTGCTCTAATTAAATAAATAAAGATTGGGATACCATTAAAGAATATAAATTATGTTTTATTCGCAATACAAATCACATACACATACGAGGACCACTATCCTGCATGTTATAGATGTTTTTTTTTTTTTCCAACACACCTGTACCAAATGATCAGGCTTCTGTAGCTTTTGCTGATGCGCTGATCATTTGAATGAGGTGTGTTGGAGGAGGGAAACGTCTAAAACATGCAGGTTAGTGGCCATTGAGGACCGGATTTAGACACCCTGCTCTCAATGATTCAGACTAAAGTGAGTGCAGCTGTCGCATTGCTAGTCAGCCACTAAACAACAATGAGCATGAACAGCCGGGACACAACTAACATCTGCTCATGAAATCCATCTGATTGTGTGCATGCGTGTGTGTGTGTGTGTGTGTGTGTTGGGGCAGGGATGAGTGTGTCGTCAGCTGAGGGGTTTGCCTATCCGCTCAATATAAGTAAATGTGCCGTATATATTTGCTATTCGATTGCAGTGAATTAAAATTTATCATAACCTTGTCCCCATTTATGCTGCGCTTGTTATGTTTAATGCATTAAAATAGCATACGCAGAATTTTAAGAAGATGATCACTGCGTATGGTTTTCTTCAAAATCCTATATATCTGTTTTTTGGTAATATTACAGTATCAGGACATTTCACATTGTCTCAACTGAAAGATGCAAACTTTAGAGCTACAGAAAGTGTGTTGAATTGACGTGCTCATGTGTTGGGTTCAGGGGCAACCAGAACCGCGAACAGGCCCATCAGTGGTTGGAAAAACTCAATCACCAGTGGGCTCTCCAGAGGTTCCTCCAGGACTGTCACGAGGTGAGTATGTCAAAGACCGGACTTGATTTGTTTTTAACGTTTCTTTCTCTGCTCCCATTCCAAACTTGTCGAAACGTGTATCCACAAAACATGTTTTTAATGATTGACCAAGCTGGCAGATTAGATACAAATTTAAGTCCTCTGTTCATAAAAATATGGACTCAGATGCACCACACCAGTCACACAATTGACTGATGAGCACGTCTGCCTCACGGTGCAGAGGTTCAGGGTTCGATTCCAGCTCCTGCCTTCCTATGTGGAGTTGACATGTTCCAAAAACATGCATGGCCGGTGAATGGAACACTCTAAATCACAAGTGACAAACTCAAGGCCCAGGGGCCCTATCCTTCCCAACACATCATTTTAGGTGGCCCTTGCTAAAATCTGTACTGAAATGTCAATTTGTCATGTGTAATAAATAACGTTGAGCTTTTGCAATAATTTTGTTACCCTGTTTACACTCACTTGAAAAATGATTGAACAAACAACAAATAGATTTCAAAACTAGTCATCTAACAATTTGTTGTGTACGAGTAATAACAGGGTGAGATGAATGAACATTTATCCAATTTCCCGGTCGTAACGGCCCTCCGAGGGAAGACTTTACTCCAGCACAACTGTGTGCATGGAGTTTCTCTCTTTTTGTATTGTCAGAGACGGACAAAGTTAGAAAGGGGCGTTTGTGCTGTTGTGAGAGTGAGCACAGCTGACTTATTTCCTGACCAATGAAAGTGGCTCCACCCATTCTCTTCCAATTCAGCGCACTTGGTGTTTGACATTCCATGCGGAAGTTCGAAGCGTGCAAAATAAATGTATTATTATTATATAATTGTAAATATGATTCAGTATGTTTGTAAAATACAATATATGTGTACTGCTTGATTAAAACCAGTAAATGGGCACGTGCAGTGGAGTCACCTGCCGCATCTCTTAAAGAAACGCCTACATCTGTCAGTCGATCAGTTGACAGCGACATTACGGCCCTCTTCTTTGGCCTGTGCTCTCGAACCAGGTTGGAAGGGGTTCTGAGGGAATGGTTCCATTGTACCCACTCTGTCCCGAGAAAGTGTAATGGAAAAGCGACCACGGAGGTCGGAACCAGGCTGTTTTGGGGTCAAACTGGTACAATGGAAAGGGCCTGGAAATTTATTAGTAATTAATGAAAAGTACCAAGAAATTAAAGCCTGTAGAACTTCTAAGCAGTTTCTGAAGAAAGTATTCCCTGCCATTGACGCTGAGGTTCAGCGTATCAGCTCGTTGAGCACAAGTCGTTTGTCCAATTTCCCCTCGTGCGATGCAACTGCAGTACGGCGGCCAACTGCAGAAGTGGGGGTGGGGTGTGGTTAAGTGTGTGTGCGTGTATGTGTGTGTGTGTGTGTGTGTGTGTGTGTGTGTGAGAAAGAGAGAGAGAGAGAGAGAGAGAAATCCCTTTTAAAGAAAACACACTGACACACACATTGAACCCCCTGCATCATCAGCTGTGTCCGGTAAGCTCCCCCCATTCCTCTCCCCCCTCCCTTCGCTTCCCACCTCCTCCTTCAATGAATATGGGAGGCGCCAGCGCATCATCTCGGGCAGTCTGCCATTTTATTGTTTTGGGAAAAGGAGGGGGAGGAGGACGAGGTTTTTTTTTCTGCTCTTTCTCCTGCGCACGTGCTCGGATGCGGACCCTGGTGACGGATCCCCCTGCCCCCCTTCGCTTCCTCTTCGTCCTCCTCCTCGGGCCGTTCCTGATCAGGAGCGTCGCCGGTAAAAGCCGGTTTGAGTTGAAGGCGATGCTGCATGCCGATGCGAGGATGTTGTTGCCGGGAGATGACGATGCTGTCGCGCGTGTGTGTGTGTGTGTGTGTGTGTGTGTGTGTGTGTGTGTGTGTGTGCGCGTGTGCGTGTGTGTGCGTCTTGCGTGTGTACGTTGGGATTCCTGCTTACTTGACATGTGTGTACTTGGTGACTACATTCAAGCATGTGCATGTGTGTGTGGGTGTGTGTGTATATATATATATATATATATATATATATATATATATATATATATATATATATATATATATATATATATATATATATATATATATATATATATATATATGTATATATATATATATAATACATTTTATTTGAACGCGCTTTTCATCATACTCAAAGACACTTTACAAGAGCTTAAAACACAGGATAAAAAATGTGCACTTAAAACAAGCATACATAATTTACAAAAGCACATTTAGATGAACAAAAAGCAATAATGGGTAAAAGAGGTTAAAATGTGTTAAAAGCGTTATGAACAGATGAGTTTTAAGAGAGGATTTGAAGGATTGGACAGGAGGTCAGTAGAGTTACGGATGTGTTGTGTAGGGCGTTAGGAGGGGGCCAGAGGGTGGGGGCACGCGACAGAGATATACACAAACTATATATATCACAAGGGCTGCGGGGGATGCTCGGTCCCCCAGTAGGCAGGGGACACCCTGAGCCGGTTGCCAGCCAATCGCAGGGCACATATTGACAAACAACCATTCACGCGCACATTCACACCTAGAGACTTTTTAGAGTGTTCCATTAACCTGCCTTGCATGTTTTTGAAATGTGGGAGGAAACCGGAGTACCCGGAGAAAACTCACGTAAGCCCTGGGAGAACAAGCAAACTCGACACTGGAAGGCCGGAGCCAGAATCGAATTCTGCACCCCTGCACTGTGAGGCCGACGCGCTAACCAGTCGATCACCTAGTCACCTGATGTGTGTTTGCGTGCGTGGGTGTGTGTGTGTGTGTGTGTGTGTGTGTGTGTGTGTGTATATATTTGATGTTATTTTTTGCTGTTTGTTTTCAGCCAATTTAAGCAGAAGACTAGTTGAGTCAAAGTTAATAGCGCCATCTGTTAGTTGTTTTCAAGTAATATGATGCCTTCATTGCTTCGGGACATCAAAACTTGTTGATTTAAAATGATTGATTGGATTGATTACGATTATGACGCTCTTTCCTTTTGCCCCCAGTTGGGCAACTGGGTGAGCGAGAAGATGCTGATGGCGAGGGACGGAAACTGCGATGACATGCAGAAGCTTCACAAGAAATGGCTCAAGCACCAGGCCTTCATGGCAGAGCTAGCACAGAACAAAGAGTGGCTGGACAAGATTGAGAGGGTGAGTCCATTTATTATGACATGCTATCCTAATACCCTCATTCAAACCAAGCAGCATATCATAATAATAATCAAATTGGTATCATGCACTGTCTAGGCCGGGGGTCGGCAACCTGTGGCCCGAAAGTCGAACTGTGAAAAGTCTTTCACCATCTTTTTGTGCTTTTCTTGTTTTGGTTGCTGCTTTCCACCGTGTATTTCATTCAACATTAATGTATCATTATTTTCCTCGTTCCTAGCAACATATCATGCATGGCTATTTTTGGTATCACACTGTAAACAGCTTTTCTTCTTTTCTTTTGCTTTCTTTGTTGCCATCTTAGATGCTAATTTCACACAATCCCTTCAAAAGCTTTTTTTTTTTCTCAAAGCAGTGTATCATGCACAGTCTGGGTTACTTCAGCATAGCATTACATCCAGCCCTTCAGTGACCCTTTAGCTTTTGCTGTTCAGTCATGATTTCCTTGTTTCTACTGTAGTGTCATATCATTCACTGACAATAATAATTCTATCGGTCTTTCATCTTCTTCTTTTATTGTCTTTGTCATGCGCTGCAGGATTTTGGGCGAAACAGGACAAACTGCAGCCTTTTCTCAGCTTCTTTTACTTTTACTGTTTGTCATTGCCTTCCACACTTAGCATGCTATCCTCATATAAAAGCAGCATATTATGCACAGTCGTTGGGGTAACTTACAAATGGCCTCTATTTGTATTCAGCTGTCAGATAGTGTTTTCATTGTTTTATTGCCTTTCATATTATCACGAGACCCCATTTGAGCTAATCTGGCATCATACTGTACACACCAATCATCAAAATTAAGAGATACCATTTGGATAATTTAATGCTAACTGATGCTAATGCTATGTCAGATGGATTGCAGCGAGCATTTCTTTCGTGAGTGTTTGGCACCACATGAGCGTCACTCAAACCGCTCCACATAACTCAATCCTAATGTTGTTGGAATCAAACAGGTGACTTCTCCCTCGTGAGGCATATGCTGAAAACGAAAAGGAGGTCACGCATGCGCTCACTTGTGCACCGCATCAAGCTTCCCCTGCAGTATTCCGTGAGCGGGTATGGCTGAAACTCAACTCCTCAGCTGGGAGCACACAGAGAACGGCCAGCGCACCAATCGTGACTGAACATCAAAAGTCGTTGTCATGCTGACAGCCAAAAAATAGAAAATATACGCTCTTTCCTTTGAGCGTCAACCATTGTTAATGTCCGTGAAGAGCTCTTCAAACACTGAAGAGAACGGCGTCCTGATTAAAGGGCCGGCGTGTCGACGTGGGTCGTGAGGTTTTTTTGCTGTCCTGATTGCGTCTCCACTGAGTGCTTGTGGACTACTTTTATCCTCAATGATGACGCACAAAAGGACGCTTTGAAGACAAGTGATGCCTCGACAGGCCTGAGAGTCTAGTTTTTAAACTTAGGGATGTGCACAATAGCTTTGTTCTGTTGACTATAATTTGATGACAGTCATCTTATTTGGATCACATTCTGCAGTAACTAGCAGAGGGTGCTGTTTGTTCAGGCCCGACAAGTTTGCACCCCAAATGGGCTGCAGACGAATGGAATAAAAATGTTAGTATTGTATTAGTTGTTTTAATTGTAGATTGGAGTATTTGTGCAAGTGGTGGTAGTAATAGTATTGGTCATAGTTGCTGCGATCATAGTAGTTGTTAGAGTAGTTAGTATTTGTGGTGGTGATCGTAGTAGTAGTAGTAGTGGTACTACTAGTAGTAGTAGTCGTATTTTGGGGTTGCAATAGGTAGTAGTAGTGGTAATTTCAGTGATGGTAATAGTATTCTAGTAGTGACAGTGGTGTTAGTAGTAGTAGTGTGGTAGTCGCATTGTTTTTGCTGGTGGTGTGTAGTAGTTAGTAGTCATTAGTAGTGGTAGTAATAGTAAGAGTGCCAGTCCTGGTCTTGGTAGTAGTCACTGTGGTGGAGGTAGTCGTCATAGAAGGTGTAATAGTAGTCAACGTTGTGGTAATAGAAGCAGTTATGGTGGTAGTGGTATAGTAGTACTGTAGCAGTAATAGTTGCAACAGTCGTAATATCAGTTAGAATTGCTAGTAGTGGCAGCAGTGGTTGTTGACTTTGCACAAATGTTGCTTCCACATGGGGAGCCAGGATGTCGAATGAATGACTGTCAGGTTTCCCCACGCTCGGGAGTAAATATTGATAGCTAGCAGATTTGGAGGCTAGCAGATGTCTGCCGCAGTGACAGACTGACTGTATGTCTCAGCTTCTGTCAGGCAACCTTGTTCACTGCATTCCGTCTGTGCGCCGTGCATCCCTTTTAAATGCAATGAATAAACTACATGGATAATTTGTGCCGTTTCCTCGTAAGCAATTGTATGTCTGTGGTCACAAGGAGGTTAATGTTTAGTATGAGTGATATAATCTCCCATGTGAGACAGAAAATCTTGTATGCCGAATTCTTTGTTAATCATCTCCTCTTCCATGTAAAGAATCAATTGGATTTGATGGTAAACAAGTGCATGTTTATGACAGCCATGGCAGTGGCTTTTATGTTAGTTAATCCTGGGTTCCGTGCCTTGGTTTTGTTTCCTCTTTCTCGCAACGAATGACCTAGAAAAGCAGCTCTTGGTGTTTTTCAGGAAAGAATTGAATGTTAGTTATCACGATGTTTAGTGTAAGATGCAACCTGTCATAGGAGTCAAAGGGTCCTGTGTACTGCGTTCCTTGTCTGCTCTATACAATATTTCATTCTTCCAATGAATCTACTAGGATTCAATTAGTGGCATGCATTAAGCCCCTGTCACACCTTGACGATTTAGCCAGCGTATGCCGACGTAGGAAAAATTTGGCAAATACGCTGGCGTACGTCGAATAAGTTATGGGTAAGTTTTGTATACGTAACAGCACGCTGAAGCACGTTGGTATACGTCGAAGTACGTCGAGGTCGTCGAGAAATTTTAAGCATGCTTAAAATTTCTCGTCGTATGTCAGCGTATGGCTATACGTCCCGTATACGCAGGCCATAAGTAATAGGTAAGTTATGCGATCGTTGCACACGTTCAAACACGTTAAGTGTAGGTTACTCATAAGTCCAAATACGTCGAGAATACCTACTAGCTGTTCTCCAACATCCGTGCCTTTGAACTGCAATACGCTGCTGCATAGCGTGCAGCAGCGTATTGCCGACGATCACGTGGCGTAGTCTATAAAAGGCTGGCGCTCGACGTTTCAAATCATAACTGCACTAGACATTTGCAGTACCAACATCTGTTTGGGGACTATTCCCCGGTCTAGTTAAAATGGTATAACCCAAGAGGCAAGGTGCGGCTTGCCATCGTTACTGTGAGTTGCTATTCACGCTATTAAAGCAGCAATCAAACGCCATTATGACTTGTGTCATTAATAAACCAAACAACATCAGCGTCATGCCAAAGAAAAGTCTGGGAGCTCATCAAAGGTCTCGCACAGCCTCAGCCCATCACAGCCACTGCAGCCTTCGCCAACTACGTGCGTGACAGCCTGGTCAGCATGTCCAAGCGCAAGTTCGAAAGGCACGGATGTTGGAGAACAGCTAGTAGGTATTCTCGACGTATTTGGACTTATGAGTAACCTACACTTAACGTGTTTGAACGTGTGCAACGATCGCATAACTTACCTATTACTTATGGCCTGCGTATACGGGACGTATAGCCATACGCTGACATATCGTCGAGAAATTTTAAGCATGCTTAAAATTTCTCGACGACCTCGACGCACTTCGGCGTATACCAACGTGCTTCAGCGTGCTGTTACGTATACAAAACTTCCCCTAACTTATTCGACGTGCGCCAGCGTATTTGCCAAATTTTTCCTACGTCGGCATACGCTGGCTAAATCGTCAAGGTGTGACAGGGGCTTGAAACGTCGAGCGCCAGCCTTTTATAGAACTACGTCACGTGATCGTCGGCAATACGCTGCTGCACGCTATGCATAAATTAGACTATCGTTGGGCATAAGTTGTATGCGCCCGCAACACGCTAGGCATTCGTTGGAATAAGTTATCTATAAGTTATCGAAACGTTCTATATAATTTACTGATACGTTATGTATACGTCCAGCCCGTTATGAATGCGCTATGTATACGCCCAAAATTGAAAAAAAAAAATCGATAATTCAGCGTATGCCAGCGTTTTAGGGAAAATCTGAACGTCGGCATACGCTGGCTGAATCGTCAAGGTGTGACAGGGCCTTTACAAAGAATATAGAAAATATTTACTGTGTGTGTGTGTGTGTGTGTGTGTGTGTGTGTGTGTGTGTGTGTGTGTGTGTGTGTGTGTGTGTGTGTGTGTGTGTGTGTGTGTGTGTGTGTGTGTGTGTGTGTGTGTGTGTGTGTGTGCATGCCTGTGAGCAAATGTGGTTGCTTCAGCCCACGCGGTACTCCCACACTCACAAGACACATTTAAACAACAATTTAACATCACCGCAGTGGTCTCAGTGTTACATTATTTCTGCTTTTCAGGCCAATAACTGGCCATAAGATTAGGAACATCCATGAGCTCTAATGCAATGTTTTTCTTCAAAAACTAGGATTTCTTTCAGTTGTGTTGTTACCCTTTTGCTGCTGGTGAAAAGGGTACAAATAGGGAATAACATTTGGCTGGGGGATGGGAGGGAGCAGGTGCTTTGGTGTGTGTGCGTGCGTGTGTGTGTCTGTGTGTAATGTAATGGTACATTATCTGCACTCCCTTCCCCCCAATTACCATGGTCTCTTCTTTTCATCTGCAGCTCCCCATCACAGACAGATATACTCACGCATAGGGTGACACACTGTCTGTCTGTGTTGTCTTTGTCTTCCATGAAAAAAATAAATAAATCTGATCCCACACGACCAGTATGTTGTGTTGCTGACATGTAACATTTGGGTCTCGCAGGAGGGCCAGCACTTGATTCAGGAGAAGCCTGAGCTGAGCCCGCTGGTGCGTCAGAAATTGGAGGAAATTCGCCAGTGCTGGCTGGACCTGGAGAGCACCACGCAAGCCAGGGCCCAGCAGCTCTTCCAGGCCAACAAGGCCGACTTGCTGGCTCAGAGCTACCGCAGCCTGGACCAGAGGCTGGGGCAGATGGAGGGCCAGCTGGCCTACGTGGACTGCGGCCACGACCTGGCCACCGTCAACAGGCAGCTGAAAAAATTGCAGGTTGGTACTGTGATTTATCCGACCCACACTAGCATGGCGACACAACTACCAACCGATTTATCCGCCTACTTGCCCTACCCAGCACACCTACCCACCTATCTACCCATGCGCCTACTTGGTCTTCTCCGTTCTTGTACATTCAGAACATGGAGTACCAGATGGAGGAGTGGTACCAGGAGGTTGGTGAGCTGCAGGCTCAGGCGTCCGCTGTGCCGCAACAGACACGAGCCAAGGAGACGGTGGCTGAGCAGCAGGCAGCGGTCGAGGCTCGCATGGTGCGCCTCATCGAACCTCTCAAGGAGCGCAGGCGACTGCTGTTGGCCTCCAAGGAGGTGCACCAGGTGGGACGAGACCTGGAGGATGAGATGGTCAGTATCGTCTACGATGTGCGACTATCAAGAAACGATCATACTGTTTACATTTTTCCCTCTGGACTTGTTTTCTAGCTTTTATGTAGAACACTGGCGATTTCTCACTCTCTGCATCTTTCACTTTGTGCTTTACTTTTAGGCTTTTTTTAAGACAACTCTGCTCTCATGCATTACGCTCTCAGTCTGTGCTACAGCACGCGACAGAAAAGCCTGGAAAATAAGCACAGAATGGCAGATGTGAAGAATATACGAGTGTAGTGGAAAGATGTGCAATACAGTGACATAAGCTGATAGTCTGTCACTGTACGTTTATGTGAGAGAATGAATGTCTGACTTGTCATTGCGTGTTGCAGTTGTGGGTGCAGGAGCGCCTCCCACTGGCCATGAGTCAGGAACATGGCTCCTCCCTGCAGTCGGTGCAGCAGCTCATGAAGAAGAATCAGGTGGGGGCCATCAGAATCTCCATTTAACACTCGCAATCATCTAATGCTGTCATGGGCAAAATTCGGCTCACAGACCACATACCGGTATTTAAATGATCAAAACTCCTGTTATGTTTGTTTGTATTACTTCCATATTAATTCCACATAAAGAGACACACCCACATTCACACCATCACTGAGTCTGAACCAATTCCAGGCTGCCCGCACACATGTCAGGCGAGTGTACCACTACACCATCAGCGACACATATTATAAATACACAGTATAACTTTTTTTAACCTCATCTTAAAATGACCTGGCCCATCTGTCCATTTAAAAAAAATTAAATGTGGCCCTTGAATAGAAAAGTCTGCCCACCCCTGCTCGAATGCATCCTTCCCCTGTTTTCTTGCAGACTCTCCAAAAGGAGCTCCAGGGCCACCTGAGCCGTGTGGAGGAGGTCTTGGAGCGTGCAGCCATCTTTGCTTCGGTCCGCAGTCCCGAGGCAAATGCTGTCCGTGCGGGTTACGAGCAGCTGTCCCAGCTCTGGGCGCTGCTCTGGGCCGAAACGGAACGTCGGCAGCTGGTGCTGGACGCCATGTACCAGGCGCAGCAGTACTACTTTGACACGGCCGAGGTGGAAGCCTGGCTCAGTGAGCAGGAGCTGCACATGATGAATGAGGAGAAAGGGAAGGTGAGAAAAAAAATGATCTGTATTTTCGGGATGCACAACCTGACATATTCTGGAAATCACCTCAAAGGCTCAACAGTTGCATTTATTGAGGCGTGAAAATTCTTTTCAGAGGTGCCTCCACAAAACGTTTTCCTTCCTCATCACCTTCATCTTCTTCCATTCAGGACGAGCCGAGTACCTTGCAGCTGCTGAAGAAGCACCTGGTCTTGGAACAGACCATCGAGGACTATGCTGAGACCATTGGGCTGCTGTCTCAGCAGTGTCGGCAGCTGCTGGAGATGGGACACCCTGACTGGTTAGCGTACAAACACACAATGCAATCTATAGACTTTTGGGACAAACTCAAGGACTTATTAGATCAACTGAAGCGTGAGAAGAAACGTTTTGAACCAATTGAGTCCATCATGACTTTTTTGACCAACTGGAGACTCTGTAAAGACCAACTGAATCGGCCTGAGATTCTTCAAAGCCTTTTTAGACCAATTGAAGATACTGTTTAGAGCAATTGCATCGGCATTAAATACAGTTTGGTCTAACTAGAGAATCCGCAATCAATTTTTGATTTAACTGAGTCTTCAGAGACATTTTGAACCAACACCAAGAGGGTCTACGTGACTTTTTGGAGCAAATATAGAAAAGCTTTTTCTTACATCAATGACACTTGGGTGTAAAAAAAAAAACATGCTCTGTTGTATTCTGTTTCTGGCACAGTGAGCAGATCAGTAAGAGTCAGTCGCAGGTGGACCGCCTGTACGTTTCGCTGAAGGACCTGGTGGAGGAGCGCAAGAGCTGCCTGGAGCAGCAGTACTGGCTCTACCAGCTCAACCGTGAGGTGGATGAGCTGGAGCAATGGATCGCTCAGAGGGAAGTGGTGGCTAGTTCGCCCGAGCTGGGACAGGACTTTGAGCATGTCAGCGTAAGTTGGGACACTGTGGATTCCGCATCAGCTGCATCAGGGGCATAAATAGTAGAGAACGTTACAGTGCACATTTACACAGCGATTGCAGCATTCTGAGCTCGGAAAAAAAGACAAAGCAAAGCTTACCGACATGACCAGTTGCGATAAAAGACTCTACATTGGCTAGTGTTTAAGATGCTGTAGATTAACTCATTCACTCCCAAAGATGTTTTTACACGTCTTTTCAGACTTGTTCCAGAATTGGCTGGTACTGAGTGAGTTAATTACTATGATGGCTAAAAGTTGAAAATAAAATGACAGATGCGCTACTCCTCTCCACATGGAAGGTTCTACAAGAATGTCAAAATATCTTTTTTTTTTTTTTTTAGTTGCTCCAGGAGAAATTTACAGAGTTTGCATCAGAGACAGGCAGCGTAGGTCAGGAACGCGTGACGGCTGTCAATCAGATGGTGGACGAGCTTATCGATTACGGCCATGCCGAGGCTGCCGTCATCGCCGAGTGGAAGGACGCCGTCAACGAGTCATGGGCTGAACTGCTGGAGTTGATAGAGACACGAGCACAGATGCTGGCTGCCTCACACCAGCTGCACAAGTTCTTTGCCGACTGCCGGGAGGTGAGCTTGTGGCGGCACGCAGGTGGTCGGAAACGTAGAAAAGTCGCACTGATGAAGTTACATGAAAACACTACCGGATGAGTTGGACATGAAGCAGCTTTTGCTTACATGGTTTCCAGGTTCTGTCTCAGATTGAGGACAAGCACCGCAGATTACCGGAGGTGCGCATCTGTCAGAGCAGTACGGCCAACACCAGCACGCTGCAAAGGCTGCTGCACGGCTTCGAGCAGGATATCCAGCTGCTGGTCACTCAGGTACAGCATATAAAATGTTTGCCGCCCCTGACGTAAAAGGTCAAGATTGTTCCTTCTCTGCGGGAGCCTTGTAACGTCATTGTGGTCCATCAGGTGCGTCAGCTGCAGGAGAGCGCGGCACAGTTGAGGACCGTGTATGCCGGTGAGAAAGCGGAAGCCATTGCCTGCCGCGAGCACCAAGTTATGCAATACTGGAAGGAGCTGCTCACCTCCTGCGAGGAGTGTCGGCTACAGATCACCACTGAGACGGACAAGCTCAGATTCTTGGGCCTTGCTCGCGATCAGATCATGTGGATGGACTCCATCCTCTGCCAGATCAACACGGGGGAGAAGCCAAGGTATGCTTGCAGCACCCTTCTATAGCCTTTTTTAATCTTGAAGCTCTTGTATTTGTATCCATTATGAACCCATTATGGTTCGAATTGGGGTTTCAAGCCTGGGTTAGGCTTGCAAGCAAGTTTTAGGACCTCCCAGTAGAGTTTTAAGATAGTTTTGGGGTTTCAAATGAGTAGGCTTTCAAAGTAATGTTTCAAGCTGGGAATTGAGTGAGTTCCAAACCAGGGGTATGGTTTCAAGACCGGGTTCTGGTTGGTACTGTTGGTATGTGATGCTGTCCTTATGTGTATCTCCGATGTATCACTGTGTGGTGTTCAGGGACGTGTCGTCTGTGGAGGTTCTGATGAACTATCACCAGAGTCTGAGGAACGAGGTGGACGCCCGGAGTCAGAGTGTGATGGAATGTATCGACATGGGAAAGATGCTGCTGGCGGCGAGGAACCCTGCAGCTCACCAGGTCACTCTACTAATTTGTGAATGAATTGCAACAGCGTTTCCCAATTTTTATTGCATCAAGGCGCATAATGATGATAATGATGACGAATCCTGCAAAATCTCGTTGTAACAAGTGTGCAACGACAATCAAAGGATTCATTCATTCATTCATTCATGATAACATTTGACATTTTTTGACTGCAGATCAAGGAAAAGCTGGACCAGGTTGTCGCTAAGCAACACGAGCTGTCTGTGAAGTGGGACAAGCACTGGGAGGCCCTGCAGCAACGTACGTGCACATACATGCACAAGTACAGTATATTACAGAAAGCCGATTGAACACTTATTCAATATCCCTTGTATTGAGCTCAAGGTCCATGTACAAGTATGCGCTTCGTCCTCAGTAATAACACAGTTCACTGCACTCGTAGAGTAACTGCGTTGTCTTACAAATAACGTTTTACTGTACTGCATCAATTTTTGCACACAAACAGAACGACACTGGCATCCTAATAGGACAACATGTTACTAGTGAGCCAAAATGTGCAGTAGTTGACATCTGCGCACTAAAAGTGTGACTAGTTAAGATCTTGATGTTAGTTAGTACAATTTTTGTAATGTCATCAGTAGTATTAATAACACATTTGTCAGCTTGTGACATTTTGGTCTGACAGTACAAGTAACTTGTAGTTTGTATATTATCGGGGGACCTGCCTGGCGACTCGTCTGCCTTCCCATTCTTGTTTGGATGGGTCGAAACTGTAAAATGAATACCGTTGCTCTAACTAGCCACTCAAGCAGTGCACGAGTGAGGAAAAAGACCGTATTAGTACATGGCCCTTAACCTAGATAACAAGGATATCGAATCAATGCTAAAAGGCCATTCCAGATTCACAATATGACACCTACAAGTCTGTTGCTCACATTTTACACTTAACACTGTATATAGAGTACAATGGTGTCTAAATGTTGCCCGTGCAGTGCTGGAGGTTCACCAGTTTGCTCAGGAGGCGGTGGTGGCGGAGGCGTGGCTGACGGCGCAGGAGCCCCTGGTCAGCAGCAGGGAGCTGGGAGGCAGCGTGGATGAGGTGGAGCAGCTCATACGTCGACACGAAGCCTTCCGCAAAGCCGCCGCCACTTGGGAGGAACGATTCAGCTCACTTAGACGCCTTACCACGGTACGCCTCTGCTTGTTCTTAATCTAGACCTATTCCGTATTTTTCTAAATTCAAGGCGCCATTTCGCATCTGTGTCCGCTGTCTCATGCAGTCCACCAATTCCTGACACATGTTTCAATGTTATGTTTCAAGCCTGGAGTAGTGTTGGTTTGCAAGCAGGTTTTGAGGTTGAAAGTTACATTTCAGGTTTCAAATCAGGGTTAGGGTTTCATATTAGGATTTCACAATAGGTTTTGAAATTAGGGTTTCACATTGAGGCGGTTGGGGTTTAATACCGAATAGGATTTCAAGACTGGGTTACTGTTTCAAGTCAGGTTTTCAAGCTTAGGTTAAGGTTTCAAACAAGGGTTAGGGTTTCAAGTCAAAGTCAAGATTTCATATTTGGGTTAGGATTAGGATTTCAAATTAGGGCTAAGGTGTAAAAGTAGGGTGTAAAGTCAGAGTTACCGTATTTTCACGACCATAAGGCGCCATTAAAAGTCTAGTGTATGAGCCGAGTTCCAAAGCCTGACTGAGCGCGCTTCTGGCCAACACGCTGTTTATATAGAGAAAAGGCGGGCGTAAGTGACGTCAGGCATGCGGAAGTCTGCCAATGAGTGAAGGGTGGGCGTGCCCAACAACACGGTGCGCCGAATGGTCGTGAAAATACGGTAGTTACAAAACTGGATTTAGTTTTCAAAAGAGGATTTTAAGGCAGTGTTTGGATTTCAAAGTAGTTCGCATGAGGGTGTCAAACCTGAGTCTCAAAGTTTCAAATTGTGGTGTCAAGTTTCAAACAAGGCTAAGTGTTTTGGTTTTAAAGTACGGTTTCAAGCCTGGGATTGTGTTTTAAGGATTAGCAGACTCAAGTTAGGTTTTCAAGACCTGCTGTTGTGTTCCGAGTAGATGAGTAGCTGTTTGTGTCATTTGTCCAGGTGGAGAAGCTGAAAGCCGAGCAAAGCAAACAACCGGCAACACCTCTGCTGGGCCGTAAAGTCTTCCTGGACCCCCAGGATGCATCCCCAGCTCCCCCTTCCAGCCTCCCCCGCCTGCCCCTCTCCCCTGTCATGAGACAGACCATCTATGAGCAGAACGAGGCCAGCACACCGCCCTCCCCCTCGCCCGCTACACCGACGCCATCCCCCTCGAGAGTCCGATATCCCGTGCAACCCACCCATTCGTCCATCATGTCCGTGGCCACGGCCGCCATGTTGGTCTCGGCCAATCAGGCGCGAGAAAGCAGTAGGAAGGCGGGTCACCTTCAACCCAAGGTGAGAATACTTTTCATGAAGACCCTATCCCACTGAGGATCGAAGTTACTTTTTATTTCCTTTTGACTTTTTGTTTATTAGATTCATTTACTTTTCATGTCTTTTTAGAGTGGCTCTGCTATTTTTTTATAAGCTGTCATGACTTTCACAACAAGGCGCTTTCCAGAAGAGTTCATATAGTTGGAAAACTCAGTTGAGACTGTCCCTGAATGCAATACCTATTTTTTGTTTTAGTTTGACATTCGATGGATGGACAGACTAATAAATGGATATCATGCTAAAAAAAATTATATAAATATAAATATGTACTGTGTGTGTGTATATATATATATATATATATATATTAGTGAGTTGTCATTTTGTAGTGCTGTATATATATATATATATATATATATATATATATATATATATATATATATATATATATATATATATATATATATATATATATATATATATATATATATATATATATATATATATATACACACACACGCATACATACACACACACACACACACTTTTTTGGAGCATGACTGTATATACTCTGACTTACTGTTTTTTTTTTTACTCTTTTAGTTTACAAAAATGGTTTTTCCATGGTTTTGTTGGTTTTGATGATTTGATTAATTCTGATAACCTTTCTTCAGCTGGAAGTGGACGCCAAGCCCTCGCCGTACCTCCGCCAACCCAAAATCAAACACCTGGACGACGCTGTGACACCCCTCCTTGTTGCCAGCCGGCTGGAGAAGGTTCGGGAGAAAGGCAGGGAGATGTTAACAGAGAGAGCCGAAGTAGCCGTGATGGCCGAGGTGGTCCTCCAGGAGCCTAACCGTGACCGGCTCTATGGAGGGCCAAAGACCGTCAGGACTAACCCTGAGCCGCAGGTCCATACTCAGACTGTCCAGCTGGAGTGTCAGATGTCTCCCGAGCAGCTGATTCAGGCCCGCAAGAACGAGCTTCCTCAGGAGGTGTGGAGGGAACACACCGAGCGGCGGGAGCGGCGGACCCTGGAGAGGCAGACATCCAGCGAACACGAAGGACACGGAAGCCACGAGGGGCGGAGGAGGGAGCGAGACCGGCACCGGCTGGAGAGGCAGGAATCCAGCGAGCATGACACTGGCAAGGAACAGTCTGACAGACGCTCAGGAGGAGGGTGAGATGTTTGTTTTGAAGACAATGATACTTCTCTTCAGTCACTTTTCCACCACAAAGCTGTCCATTTCCAGGGGTGTCCAACTCATTTTCGGTTGTGAGGGTTCCCTCGGAGAACTGTTATTACTAAAACCAAATCAATGTAGTGTATAATCACCTTATCATTTTATTACATACACAATTGCGCTTATAGCCAACAGAAATGTTCAGTGGACTTTTGTCTTTGACTCACGATTATATTAATTACACCAAAACAATAGCAGCCATCTTGCTTTGTGTGCTTTTTTTTTTCCCGCAGAGAGAGGAGAGCCACCATGGCAGAAATAGTGGAGCAGCTTCAGGAGAGAGAAGCAGCACAGGTTGGAAATTTATATACTCACGGTACTTTATACGCAGCGTTTTCCCAAAAAGTCACCAGCTGTGTTTGGAATCAGTCCATGTCCATGATCTGGTGCACAATTTAGTGAGTTGTCATTTTGTAGTGCTGTTCGAATGTGTAGGCACTATATAGGTTATCACTATAACCCTCAATCCAACAATGCAAATTGAAAAGTACAGTTGGTTCACTAGAAAAGCAATATATCCCATAATGAATTGCAAAAATGATTTTCTGTTCCCGTGATGTTGTTTGATACATGGCACAAGATAAATTTTTGAGTTGTGATACAAAAATACAACAAGTAACAAACTGGGGCATTAAATGACAACACACATGGCCCACAATGCTTTTTTGGGGGGTAAAATAACACTTATCTTAAACTAATATACCGGTAATGTTATTATAATTCATTTTTTGAATATTTATTTCAGAAGGTTGAAAAACTGATGGTGATGTTTTTTTTCTTTTAGACCCCAAAAATGCTTTATAAAACCTCTTTTATGCATTTTCCCAGAAACACGAGGAGTTGCCTAAATCTGTTTTACTTGCCGTACTAATTAATGTGCTTACTCAAAATTGTCTTTATTCTTTATGTCTGTATAGAATCGCAGGGTTATTGTAACACGCAAAGTTTGAATAGAGGCAACTAGCCTGTCCTTGCTCATTCAAAAATTAGTTCTTGATGCTATTAGGCTAACCATATCTCTGAACACAGCTATGTGCATTTATTCATATGTAAATCTTCCTGATTGACCCCTCTCCAGGCCCGAGGCGAGGTTTCCCACCTGCCAAACGGCCTACCGGAGAAGTCTTCCCGTCCTGACCGGCCTCGAGCTCGGGACAGACCCAAACCACGGCGCCGGCCGCGACCCAAAGAGCCAGGAGAAACCACGCGGCGTTCTCGCTCGGCTCCAGCTCAGAGTGGCCCCGCGGCCCCCCAGCCACCCGCACACAGTGCACACCATGAGGGTTTCCTCTTCCGCAAGCTAGACATCGAGAGCCTAAAGAAGAGCACCAACAGGTGGGTCTTCGGGGTCCTGATACTATGCAAGACATTCATTCATCATTCATTCTGACAATACTCACAGCAGTTCATCACAGGTGGTCTTACACACCAAACTTGTCCAGCAGAAAAGGAATTCCCCTAAAGTTTCCGCACAGTTGGCTGAGTCTTTTCAAGACTGTTCAAATAACGCTATTCAGTTGGCCTAAATAGTATCAAACGACTCTAAAATTGATCTAAAATGCCCTACTAGACTCTCTAACTGGTCCAAAAAGGTTCCAAAGACAGTTAAGTTTCTTTTTTTTTTTTGGTTGGTCTAAGAGTCACCAAAAAAAAAAGACTCTTCGGTTGAGCCATAAATTCTCTTAAGACTCTTGTTAATCCCAAACGGCCCTAAAGATTTAAGTTGTTCTAAAAAGTCTCCGAAGACTCCTCCAAAAAATTTTCAATTGGTCCAGAAACTTGATTACCACACTTTCAAAAAGTCTTTAAAGGCTGTTCAAGTGACCAAAAAAAATCTCTAAATCCTTTTTTTTCTTTTTTCAGAAAGTCTTTCAAGACTCTGATTGATCTAAAAAGTCTCTTTAGAGTATCCTGTTGATCAACTTTCATTTAACCAAACTGTCATACTTTCTGTTTCAATCGTTTGCTGCTGCTGCTGGCTGCCGTCCTCCTCGTCACCTCTAAGGTAAGTCCTATTTAAGTCCCCCTTGTTTTTCCCCAAAATGTAAGTATCCCCCTCCACCCTGCACGTGCCCCGTCTTCCCCTGTTGGCGTCCGTCTTGTATTGGTCTGCAGTGTGTTTTCTCCTCCCTTGTTGGTGTTGGTCCTTCTCGCCCGCCTACCTGTAAGATCAGGTGAGTGAGGTGTTAGCTTAGCAGCGGGTACTCTGCAGCCCCCACTAACTCTTCACATCTCCGGCCCCTTCCCTTCCCTTTTCCCTCAACCCCACCCCCTCCGCTTTCCCACCTCAGCAGGTCTTGGGTGAACCTGTACTGCATACTGCACAAAGGCGGGCTGGGCTTCTACAAGGATGCCAAGAACACCGCCACGGCATACAACAACGAGCCAATGCTCAACCTTGCCCACTGCCATTGTGACGTCACCAACGGATACAAAAAGAAGAAGAATGTCTTCACACTCAAGTACGAGATCATTCTCACCCCCCCCCCCGCCTTATATTGCAACTTTTAACTCCTTATTGCCCCATTTATACCGAACACAATCAAACTGATTGATCTCATGTGCTCACAGGACGAAGGATGGGAGCGAGTTCTTATTCCACGCTAAAGACGAAGTGAGTCTTGTGTTTTTTAACACGGCAATGGAACTTGACGGAAATTGACTCTGACTCGTTTATGTCAGGAGGACCTGAAGACGTGGGTGAGCAGTATTGGCAGCAGCATCGCGGAACACGAGGAGATGGCCAAGTGGGGCCTCCCCCAAGCAACTACCTCATCCACCGATGAGGGCACGCGGCACGACGGCAGCAAGGCCGGCTCGGAGCGCGGCGGCGAGCGATCAGACCGAGCCGAGAAGGCAGAGAAGGCGGAAAAAGAGAAAGAAAAGGACAGGGAACGGGACAAAGACAGGGCAGAGCGCTCAGATCGCGGCAGAAAGGTGGAAGCCAAACGCTCAGAGAAGTCCAGTAAGAAAAAATGATGTCTTCTCACCGCCTCCCACGTGGAAGCGCTTGGATGCAACGTGACGCAGGAATGAAGAACTCTTTGAACTGACTTATTCTCCTACTGTGTCTACGCCGTAACTTGGCCAACTGGCTGTGCAGGGAAGTGGAGCGGGAAGATGATTGCCGCTTGTGAGACAGAATATCAAGTAGCTTGCGCTGTTCCTATTCTGATTGCTTTTATGAACTGTGGGTGTGTGCGTGCGTGTGTGTGTGTGTGTGTGTATGTGTGCGCGCGCACGTGCGTAGAGTTCAGAGTAATAGCAGTGTAATTAAAAAAGGGAGTAAACCTCAAAATTCTGACAATCGCAATTTTTGGTTTTCAGTACCAGCAAATGTATTCGCAACACTTTGAATCCAAATAAACATCAAAGACAAAAATGTATGAAAGATGTTACTCCTTTGAAGAATATGAAAAAAAAGAGAGGGGAAACTATCAACAAAAAATATTTTGAAGATTTTAACATTTCTGTGATGCAATACAGATGTGAAGCACGCTACAGTTGGTTTAAAATGTCTGAAGATTCTGGAGTTAGTCCCAAAGGTCCATCTTTGAAGATTCTGCAGAACAAAAATGCTTTAATAATTTACGATGAATAATAAATAATCTTCCTTAAAGACTCATAAGTGAGTTCAAAAGGAATGGGCTAACATCTGGCACCTGTGAATTGAGGCACTTTTTTAAACACACTGCTATTTATACCGAACACAACTGTGTCTTTTCGTGGAGGAAGCCTTCTATCCGAAACTGATCTCATTGATCATACCACGAAAATCATCCAAATTTCTTTGTTTTTTTCCATCGAATGGGAATCTGGTTGATGTGTACGTCTGTCCATTGCTCTCAGGTTTCTAACATGTGTTGTAAGCGTGTGCTTGGTGTGTTCAAATGTCTTCCAGATGTATGGTTCCAAACCAACAGAAATGTCAGCGGAGTGGAAGCAAGGAATGTTGGATGAATGACTGAATGGAATGAATGGATGGCAGACCGGAAACCGCTTCAGCTGTCACACCTTTTGACTTTGCATGTCTGATTCGACGTGAAATCACATGTAGGAAAAAAATAAAAACAAAACACTCATTTGTTTCACGCCTCTAGACTTAGACTCGAAAGACTGGCTGCTCAGTTTTTAATGATGTCCTACTCTTTGCCTACTTGAGTACAATTGGACTCCTGTTTTCATGGTGAATCCTTGACATTTTATCTGGGATACCTGCTTCAGAACAGGACTATTTTGGCAAAATTTTGTAGGAGTTCGTCAGAGCCCTGGAATTTCCCTCAAATGGCTGCTTCAAGCCAAAATGTCCAATGTCTTGTTGTATTTCAGTCTTGGGTCCTTGAGACTTTTCAGCAGAGTTGGGCAACATACTAGTACACTACAGTAATACACAATATACTTTTGCTTATGCTATTCAGGGTTGGAGGGTGCTGAATTTACAACAAGGCAATAAATTGATTATATTATTTTACGAATGAATAACAACATTTTGAAAAATTCATTTGAACTATCAGAATTTAGGGGTAAATCACTAAATTAATGTAAAAAAAAATACAGGACTCTCGAGCTTGTATAATGCAAATACTTGTGGGCCATATTAAAGAACAGACCTAGCCGTATGTGGACCGTGGGCCATTGTTCGCACATTGTCCGTTTTGGTACCTGATAAACACCTGCAAAAGAAAGTATAATAATTTCACTTTATATGTTGTTAGTATGTTATGTGTGTTTTATCATTTGGAAGGCTAGTGAAATATGCATGACACCAATGGGCGAAAATGAGACGAAGAAGAAAAAGAAACCGGAAGCGGAAATCAAACGAGGAAGTTTTATAGCGACGGACAGTCCTCCATAGTCTATCGTCTGGTAACTTGAGTCGCAATTGATCACAAGAAGGTCCTATTCTTGATTTGAGTGTTTTAAAATCGTTTCGGTATAGAGTTTTCACAAACATGGAGGCGAGGTTCGACGGCAAGGTGGCGTCAATCGTCGAGCTCGCCTTCCAAGCCACCGTGTCTGTCTTCAGGGGAGTGTGGGAGGAACAAGCGCCAAACTCGGCGTGGGAAGAGGCGACGATCGGCCTCGTTGGCGGTCTACGGGAGATCGAGCGCGGTCTGCTGGCTCAGCTTCAGCGGGTGTTCGCCGAGTTGTGCGACGAGAACGAGGAGCTGAAGATCAAAGTGGAGCAGTTGGAGGACGTGATGCAGAGGAAGGCCGGACAACTGGAACAGGAGCTGCACGTCCGGGTCGGACGGCTAGGCAGGGATATGGAGCTGCTGGAGAAAGAGCTAAAGAGCATCAGCGATGGAGGAACTGCGGCAGGAGGCAAGCACGACACTAAAATGCCTACTACAGACTAGGGTAGAATGATTTTGAAAAGAATCCACTTGAAATATGCTAGTCGTAACCATATGGAATGTTTAAAACGGTATTACTAACCATCCGAAATTTGATTACCATCATCCACTCATGTATTGAAATGATCTGCAAACGAGAAAAGTTACCCAGTCATTTGCCATAATGTCATTAATTCCCTCTCTGATTGAACGCAGAAGTCTCACTCTTGCCAGTCTCCGCCGACCAGACTGCTGCCGACACAGAATCCAGTCTGAGTGTCTTGGAAGTGGGACATGACGAGGCAGTCCTGAGTCCTAAAACGGACCCCCAGGCCGCTGTCGCCCCTGTGGTGATTGTCAGCGGGCTCGGCGGCCCACCCGCCATGCTCATTGTGGAAGATGGAGAGTCTCCCACACAAGAGATAACCGAGGCATCTTTTGTGACTCAACTTGTCCTTCAACCTGCGGTCTCACCTCAAGATGCTCCAAGTCCCGATTCCTGCCCACTTATCAAGAAGAAGCCAGTGCAGGAACAAGCTGAGAAACAGGTTTGATGTCTCAGACATTGGCTTTTCACCCCATGGCGCATATTAATCAGCACCAAAATAATATAAAAATAATACATGCCGACATGTAAAAAAACTAGGTTAAATGTCAAACTCACCGCAATGCCAAATAAGTAAAAAACACACCCATTCAAATTTTCGGCCGTTTTCATCCAATGGTCTCCGTATTTGGTGGACATTCAGAGTTGATTTCTTTGGTGGTGATTTACTTTCACCTCAAGAATCTCACCTAAAGATGAAAGTTCACTAGTAAACAAGATTAAATTGCAACAAGGCACACAGAGTTGGATGCCAAATTAGAGGTCTTGACAAGAGCTTTCTAGATTACCAGTTAGTTTGTTCATATGCCTTTGTATGGCAACATAATGAGAAAAAAGCTTTTAATATTTGGTTTGTGTGACAGGGCTCAGTGGAAGAATCTTCATCAGGAAGACCGAGAAGAACACGGAAGCCAAGCTTCAAAGTGGAAATGGGTAACTAGCATTTGATGGCAGGTTATGTAACAAGTGAAGCTATTGAAGTTGCATAATTTGGAATTCCATCAGATTTGATGGGAAATGGGTCTTTAAATCGCTCTGGAGTGAACTACTATGAAATATTGCCTTAGACCCCCCAAAAATGCCCCCAAAATGTATATCGCATAAATATCATGTCACTAATATATATACCGGTACCTAATATTCCTAAGGTATTCCACAATATGTTAGGCAAAATATCCCAAATAACAGTACCAGACAAAAAGTGCTGAAAGCCACAATATGAAAATGTGAAAATAGTACAAAAAATCCTATGCAAATACCGCATTAGGAAAGTGAACAATGTGTAAAAATATTTTGATGCAAATATGATGATCTTTTTTGATAATTAAAAATATTAGAAAAGTAATTCTCCCCCACCACAAATATGACAAACATTAGCAAACAAAAATATTAAAATAGTAGAAATATAGTAGGAAAAATCTGATGTGCAATATAAATATTTAACATGTTTAAAAAATATGAGCAATGTCAGTTCTACACACAGTAACTCATCAAAATTAAGGTACACATCCTTTTATATTTTATATTTCTGATGAGAATGCTTCCTCTAAATCCAAACAGACAAACAAAAATATTGGATTTATGAGGTTTTGCTGCATTTGAATAGGATACAAGTTTCTTTTAAATGAAGGTCTTGTTGCCTCTCATCCCTCTCAAGCTCTGTCAGCGTCCGCCGACATAAGCAACGACGAGATGGACTCCGGCGAAGAGGATGAAAGCCCAAGAAAGAAGGCGCGGCGGAACGTGAAGCGCTTCTCCTGCGATGAATGCGACGCAGCCTTCTATTGGAAGGCCGAACTGAAAAAGCATGCGGCGCTCCACAAGCGGCCTTTGCCGCGGCAGCAGTGCGACAGGAGCTTCCCAGAGAAGTCGTCTCTGGAGAACCAGATACTGAGCCACCAGGTGGCATCCAAGGCGCCACTGCCTTTCCCGTGCCCGCATTGCAAGCGCTCATACCGCAAAGAGGAGTCTCTACAGAACCACCTGAAGCGGCACCAACCCCTGGCGCAGCCTAAGCCTTTCACCTGTGAGCAGTGCGGGAAGACTTTTCGTGTGGAGCGCTCTCTGGAGAACCACCTGTTGCGCCACCAGGTGAAGACATCATCTCACTCACAGCAATGGCGGCATTTTATTCCATATCCTTCTGCTATTTTTTGCATTGAGAAAATCCTCCTCCATTGAGAAACTCCGCTACTCTGCAACTGGCATTAAGTCTCGAAAGACTCAGTAAATCAGAAAAATCTCGTTCAGTTGGTCTAACAAGGTTTTAAAGATTCTCTGTCGGACCAAAACAATCTGAGAAACACTCAAATTCGTCTTTCAAGTGTCAAGACACTCTTGTGGGTCAAAAGTATCTGAATAATTTTCACTTCACAACGTCTCTAAAGACTCTTCAGATTATAGAACAAGTCTCTAGAGCAGGGGTGGGTAAACTTTTTGGCTCGGGGGCCACATTGATTACTAAATTTGACAGGTGGGCCGTGTCAGGACAAGATACGGTACATATAAAAAAAATTATATGTTGACAGTGCATAACAAACATCAACAGAACAAAAGCATAAAAGTATTACCATACTTTTTTAATGTGAACGGTGAAACAACTATGGTATATGTCCTGTATGAAGGTTCAAGTATCTGAGCAACATACATGTGTGACAACACAAGCAACAAAGTGCAACAATATGTTGGCCAAAAACTGCAGCAAGCAGTACAGGTATATGACGAAATGTAACAAAGTTAGGACTATTTGCTCCAAAATGAGACGTGTAAGAGACCTGGTTGCTTTTCTTTCGACTCACTCATTGTCTCTGACTTGACCTCCCCTCGATCACCACACATGACAGCGTTGCTCAGCTGATGTCGCGTAGCGAACTTTTGAAGCCAGACACGGGATGCTTCGAAGTCTTCTATGCTCATAGTTAGCGCTCTGGGACTGGTTTTTAGCACGATAGCAGTCAAACCATTCAAGGAAACGTTTATTTACTCGACTGTCCGTCGAGCCGCAAGCAATTTGTTTCTGTATGGTTTGTGCATAAGAAAGACACCGTACATCAGAGTGTTGTTTATGTGCCGCTGTATTCAATACTGCCCCGTACAAACAAGCGCACGCCCTTCCCCGCGCTGCTGGGGCAAACCATTCCAAAAGAGGGGTGTTCACTCCCGTAACACAATTCACTCTGGGCATGGAAATAGCCAGAATCGGACTGAGCACAAATCACTTCCTCGTTTTTCAAAGTCTTGTAGATTTCAGTCTTTCAGACTCCAAACATCTCCTGAATGTTTCGTATTTTGTAACCCGCTTCGTTTAATCAGATACACTTCACTTTCTCCACCGTGGCCATTACTCTTCCTCTTCGTTTAGATGCCATGATCGACAGGACGTGAAAATGTTCGCAATTGCAGTAAACCTCACTGCAACAAAGTGTCACTTGCATGTCGCTGTTTTGGATCCAATGATAGAAAATAGCGGCGCGGACACACTTATTCCGTCGTATCGTGCGGGAGTTGCTTGAGTTGGCGCTACTGCTGGCTTCCGTATCGTCTCCCTCTCCCTCCCTGTGCTCTGCAACTTCAAGTAACTGCGCCATCTGGCGTTGAAATGCCTGTCATTACAAGTCCAAATGAAATGAATGCAATAATTTATATCGAACCTTAATTGTGTTGTGCACCAACCTTCGGCGGGCCGGATTAAAAAGCCCAACGGGCCGGATCCGGCCCGCGGGCCGTAGTTTGCCCATGTCTGCTCTAGAGTCTTCCGTCTGTCTATCGAGATTTTGTTATTTGGTCCAAAAAGTATACAAATAATCTGCAGTTGCTCCAAAAAAGTCTCTTCAATAGGGTAAAAAATATCCAAACAATCTTGAATATGTCCAAACGTCTCTTAAACTATTCTAAAAAGGCTCAAGAGTCTGTCTCTTGTGTTATCGGCAAATGTTTTTAAGCGTGACATATATTATTAGAAGCAACTCAACTTTATTTATTTGTAAAATGAAAAACTGATTTTGGTCCACAAATTAGTATATAGTTTTGTATTTGTGGCTTCAATATCCTAATATGTTGCCACAGAATACCATAATCTGGCCACAATAACGTGCGCAATAAATGCAACTTTGTGTCCACAAAATACTAAATTGTGGCAATAATTTGTGGCCACAGAATACTAAATTGTGAGCACAACATCCTTGTTTGTGGGCACAAATTTTGAGCCACATGTGCCCCAAAAATATTCATTGTATTTTGCTTTCAACCGTATTCTATTCAGAAGTGGAAGGAGTCGCTGCAGTGCCCGCTGTGCAACAAGACCTGCAAGACGCCGGTGCAGCTGCGTGGCCACATGGTGGTGCACTCGGAGGAGCGGCCCTTCAGCTGCGCCACCTGCGGCAAGGAGTTCAAGAGCAAAGACACGCTCCGTTTCCACCAAATGGTTCACACCAACGCCAAGAAGTACAAGTGCAACGTGTGCGACGAGACCTTCAAGTATGCCCATTCGCTGACCGTGCACAAGCGCAAGCACACCGGGATCACGCCGTTCGTGTGCGGAGTGTGTGGACGCTCATACCGCACCGGTACGGCGCTCAAACGGCACAGCGTGGTGCACACGGGTGAGAAACCGTTCACCTGCCACGTGTGCGGCGCACGCTTCAGCCTCAACAACAATTTGAAGCGACACCTGCGCATCCACACTGGCGAGAAGCCTTTCACCTGCAAGGATTGCGGTAAGAGCTTCTCGGATAACAACAAGCTCAAGTCGCACATGCTGGTGCACGGAGCCCGAAAGCCATTTATGTGCGACCTGTGCGGGAAGACCTTCCTCTTCAATTGCCGCCTTCAGATCCACCAGAAATATGTGCACGCCAAGGAGGATGACAAGCCCAAGGTGTTCCCTCAGCGGCAGAGGAACAAGCTTCTGGTCAAGCCGTACAGCTGCAAAATCTGCCTGGCCAGCTTCAGTGCGGCCTGCTCACTCAAGCTCCACGAGAAGGGCCACAGTGAGCACAAGGAGTTCTCCTGCGCTTTGTGCGGCAAGGCCTTCCACAATAAGTACTCGTTCCGCTCGCACCAGCGCTCGCACTCGGGCGAGAAGCCCTTCGTGTGCGAGGTGTGCGGCAAGGGCTTTATCCACGCCGGCAGCCTCAAGCAGCACGAGCGCATCCACACGGGCGAGAAGCCGTACAAATGCGAGCAGTGTGGCAAGGCCTTTCGCACCGACGGAAATTTCTACCGTCACCTCCGCATCCACACAGGAGAGAAGCCCTTTGAGTGCGCTTACTGCCACCGCAAGTTCCACCAGTCCAACCAGCTCAAGTCGCACTTGCAGGTGCACACGGGCCAGAAGCTCTATTCGTGCCAGACCTGCGGACGAGGATTCTCTGACTCGAGGCAGCTCAAGAAGCACAGTTGCGATGGAACAGTTGTCCCAGTATTGTTGACATAAACGCTTTTTTAACGAGCTGGCAATATTGAAAAAGAATGACCCGAGCACTGTGCGCAGCACCTGGTGCTTTTTTCCTGGAAAAACAATTCTACAGAAGCCCACACCCCACAAACTGGGTCTATTTTTTTCTTCAATAATAACAATAACATACCTGCAAAAAGGAGAGAATATCTTCAACACGGCTAGCCTCAAATCCGTCACCAATGTCATTACTGCACAACTAGTGTATTTTTACAATATTTTTTTTCTCTGATGGCAGCACACTGAAAAAATGAATAATGCAAGTGCCACTTTGGCATTCTGTGCCTTTAACTGAACATGTGAAAACCAATCCATCAAGCAATGATACAACCAATACATCACGTTTCAGACATCCCCTACAGCGGGTGGGAAAAAAAATGGATAATGGCTAGCCGGCCACAAATTTCCCCCTACCATTGTTTGGACAGTACTGACGTGCACCTGTAGTATTATTGTCTGTCTTAACGCTAACGTTACTCAGAATTATCAATAAAATCTTAATAGTAATTTATACCTTTTTCTGTTAAGGAAAAAAAAAGCTGGAGAAGCTGTCTCATCCCCTCTGCAAATCCAAGACGTGCATCCTGTTGCCTTAATATGTATGCAGTGTGCACTAAATAGTATTTGGTGGCCACTGTAAAAATCTGTGACAAGATTAACTGTTTGCCCTTGCCAGTCAATCGCAAGGTGTGTGTGTGTGTGTGTGTGTGTGTGTGTGTGTGTGTGTGTGTGTGTGTGTGTGTGTGTGTGTGTGTGCGTGCGTGCGTGTGTGTGTGTGTGTGTGTGTGTGTGTGTGTGTGTGTGTGTGTGTGTGTGTGTGTGTGTGTGTGGAAGTGTATAAACCACAACACAACCATCCATTCATGTTCTACACTTCCACATATTGGAGAGATGATCCCTATTCCAGCTCACTTTGGGCAAAAGGCCAGGTACTCTTCCAGGATCTGGTCCAGGTATGTGTAGACAAAAAAGCATTTACATTCACAGTTATGTACAGTTTTAGTGTCTTGATTTAATGGAACATGTTCTTGGATTGTGGGAGGAAGTTAGAGTATACCGGAGACAAATTCCTTGTGTGTTCTACATACTTGGCCAATAAAGATGATTCTGATTCTGAGTAGCTGGATAAAACCCACAAAAGCATGGGGTGAACATGCAATCTGCAAAAACAGATAAGCATTATTAATCCCCAAAATGACAAATATCCTATTTTCTTAAGATATTTTCATAAATAACAACTGTTTGAAATATTTTAGTACAATACAGGAGTATGATTTACTCTGCATTATAGCTGCATTAGTTGAGTGTTTTGGAGAATGTGCTAAATGAAATTTTATTTTGAAATGTTTTACGTTTTATTTTGAAGTCCCAAGGTCGAGCGGCTTACCTAGTGGAGTGTGTTTGTAAAAGGGGCTGCGAACTAACGGAAGCTGCTGTTGGTGAGAGTCTGCAATAAATCACGTCCCAAAAATGCCTGAAAGTTTGGTGTTTTATTCCCAAACTAATGCCATTTTGGAGACTCTTATTAGGTGTGCGCTGGATTTAACTGCTGGACAGGCCAAAATGAACCCTTCTGTGAAGGTAAATATTTAATGCTGTGTTTATTTGAATTTTTCTGCCAAAACAAGTATTGACGATTGGGATCGATCAGTTTTTACAGAGATGTTACATTGGAATACAATAAACTGAACTAAGATGGCGCCTTGTCGCGTATCTTCGGCAAGCTTAAAGTTTCCACAGAGACTTTGGCTCTCTTTAATCTTGTCTCTTTATTTTCTTGTTTAGTGTTGGTGGTGTTAATAGTTTAAGTCGTTTAACTTGTGTCTATGGAATCTGACTGCGAATTATTATGTCGCCGTTGAACTTCGGCTAAGTGTTAGCTTTTTGTGCCACTTGACGCTAGTGGGAGCGCCATCTCGAGGCCTGGCTGGCCACATTTATCAGTTCGCAGTAGCGCCATCTAGAGATCCGGAGGACGACACGCGAGTACAGAAGCGTTTCCAAAACAAATGACAACACCGTGGGAGCTCTGCATAAATTTATCACAAAATGTGATCTGATAGTCAGCTAAGCTACAACAACAGACAAACAGTCTTACTAAACGGATACCAAACGTAAAATTATGTTTTCCATGCTGATATTTAACACTAATTGACAGTATGTAATCATTGACAGTGCTGGATGAAAAAAAGTATGACCCCCCCAACATCGGACTTAGACTGCACTCACTATTGAGGTTGGAGGAGTTGGTTAAATCCTGATGTGAACAAAAAAATGTAATCACTTAAATTAATTAATTCCAGGTAACAAAGAGGCTCAACCAGTGCAACACTGGTCAGATAACAGTTTTGATGCTGTCAGGGACTAAAGTGGCCTGAAATTAGGTAATGGTACCTTCCTCAAAGTTTTATGTGCAGAAAACATATTCATCTTCATATGTTTGTATCTGCTCCGAACAGGTAGGATTTGACAAAATGGTGGAGCTGCTGGCTCAGGAGGCAAGCAGAAAGATCAATTGTGTTTTCCTCCAGCTGTTAGACACCACCGCTAAGGAAAAGCTGATGCTTCAGGACAAAGTAAGTGATCTGGAGCGGCAGTTGAAAGCGGTCACTGAAGACTTTGATGTCATCCGAATATGGAGGGAGAACGTGTTGACTGGATGCCCTGTGCTCAATGAGCAGACGGGATGGGTCTTCACCCTGAAGCCTTTCGGTGTACTGGTGAACTCAGATGAGTTAGCAAAGGAAGACACTGAGTCCACACCGTCAGCCATCGTCATACGCATCAAAGGTGCATTTCTAATTATATTGTGATGTTCATATCTGAATATTAACTAAAATGTTCCCTTTAGAAGAGTCTGCGTTGGTGGAGGTGAACAGTGGAGCCGAGGCATCATCAGCCAGTAGACAAGGTAAACTCATGCAACTTTTTATGAGTGTGGTGACGCATTTGGGTAAGACAGGATAGTTCGCCAGCATATAACACTCTTCTTTTATGACCATTGTCTACTATAAAACTATTTTCAAATAATGTGTTGCGTCCAACTGTATTCTGCAGACGTTGCCGAAGAAGACAACACAGCTGCATCCTCCGACTGCCAGAATCCTTTGCAAACTGAAGTCACTAAGAAGGTGTTTGAATGTGACGTGTGCAGTAAGAGCTTCAGTCGTCAGCTCCACCTCAAGAAGCACTTGGACACCCACAAAGAGTCTCTGAGTTGCCACCAGTGTCCCAGGATCTTCCGCCGCAGGGCTGCACTAGAGCGCCACCTCCTGCGTCACAAGGACAAGACGCTTCACTCCTTCACGTGTCCTATTTGTGACAAGACCTTCAAGAACAAGAAACTGCTCAAATCACACGAACCGGTTCACAGTGACGATGCGCGGCCCTTTGCCTCTGGTACACTGCAAAAACTAAAATCGAAACAAGATAAAATACACTTCTCACAATACGGTCGGGATATTTGGCTTTTGGATGGAATTTCTGGATGAACCTAAAAGTCACTATGTTTCAGACCTACCCACTATCTGATCTGTAAAAATCTTTGATATGGGAGATAAAACTCTAAGAAATAATAATAATAATAAGACTCTAAGAAATACAGTTCAATTTTGCTATTACATTGAGAGGTAATTGTACTCTCCTATTCTTGACTTTTGTTTGTGTTTTTTTTTTTTTTTAAGATCAAGTTTCTCAGGGTAAGGCGTTCACCTGCGAAACATGCGGTGCCGGCTTCACGCTGCAGCAGAACCTCAAGCGGCATGCCCGCATCCATACGGGCGAGCGTCCGTTCAAGTGCCACGTGTGCGGCGCCAGCTTCGTCCAGGATAAGCTGAAGGCTCACATGCTGCTCCACGGCGCCACCAAGTCTTTCATGTGTGACTTGTGTGGCAAGACCTTCCTGTACAATTGGCAGCTAAAGAAGCACCAGAAAGTGGCGCACCAGGAGGGCACTGAGGCAGGCATGCAGGCAGGGCAGCGAAAGGTCCGAGCACGGGAAAACCGCACTGTCATCTTCAAACGCGACAGGTAATGGAAAATTTATACAATCTTAGATTGATTTATATACATTTGCATCAGGCTTGAATAGAGTGTGTGACTTGCCAAATCCTCAATACTAGTCACTGCTCCACTGTGCATTTTTTAGCAGCCCACAGCATATGCTCAAAAGGTATACTGTACAGTATTTTGTGCTCCTCAGGAGCCACAAAGGAACACACACATCCTGACTCGATCAATGACTTATCAATGCTATATTTACAGTATATATGAACTAAATACGTGCATGTATCCAAAATACATGCTCTTAATATATTTCATTTTTCACAATACAGTACATTTCTCAATGCATGTATCAACGATCCACTATCCTAACCCAACAACAAGGGTTTGAAGCAAACAACAAAATAAGCACTGCAAACACGAAAATATATAAAGTGCAAGTACACATTTTTAAATAGTTCTGCTAAAATAATGGACCCAGAGGATCCTTCTATTTTTCTGCATATGACAAATTTAATAACTTTGACAACAGGACCACCGTGGAGTTGGCAGCATTCGCCTGCAAGACGTGCCAACGCGGGTTTGACTCCGAGGTGGCGCTTACGAAACACGAGCTGCTCCACACGGGCAGCACCCCATATGCTTGCGACGTCTGCGGCAAAGCCTTCCTCTACAAGACCACCTTCGACTACCATCTTCGCACGCACTCGGGCGAGCGACCCTATGCCTGCGACGTGTGCGGCAAGACCTTCATTATCCACCACGCGCTGAAATCGCACCGGCTGCGACACACAGGTGAGAAGCCACACGCCTGCGAGCAGTGCGGCAAAGCCTTCCGGGTGTACACCAACTACCGGAGACACCTCAGGATCCACACGGGCGAGAAGCCATATGAGTGTGAGGTGTGCGGGGTCAGATTCCGCCAGCTTGGACACGTCAAGTTCCACATGCAGGTGCACACGGGCGAGCGGCCATACGCCTGCTCCGCCTGTGGAATTGGCTTTTCCGACTCTAGGCAACTAAAGAGGCACACGTGTGCTGGGAAAGAGCTGGGGAAGACTTTGCTTACATCTTGACTCAAGAATTGTTTGACACAATAAAATAAACATTTTTCACTTTAGTCAATTCAGAGGCCTTTTATTTTGAAATGGAACGTCGGATCTGAATGCCAATACAGCTGTACTGTGGTTGGATACCTGGGGTGCTGGAGTGTGTTGAAAACCTGGTGTGGTTGCGGGATAACTACGATTCATTTTTTCATGCTCTTTTAAAATATAGGTACATTTTAGTCATTGATGTAGAGTTACCATTGACCTTATCTCAACCTCAGAACGATTATTGGCGCTATTCTGTGAGGATTATCATTATCTCTGGGTGAACTTATCGTTTCCTGACACCCACAATAAATTATGAAATAACATTTTTAAAAATCCAAACCACTGACGTGCGTGCATGACATGTACTGTCATTGCAGCGCTTTTATTTTGAAGATGGCCAACGCCGATCGCTGGCGGCAGATTACCGTAATGCACAGTATTCACAATCGCTGTGGCGGCTGGCTTGACTTCAATTTTGCGAGTGGAAGCTAGCCTGACCGCAGTAGTCGTATGCCGAAGTCGTCTTTGCTCCATGTGGATTCGAGTCCGCTTCGAGACAGTGTCAAATGGGGGACTTTGAGGCGCGAGCCACATCCATTTTGGAGGATATGGCGAACAAAGCTGTGATGGAAATGTGCAAAGTTGTCTTTTCGTCCGACATGACTCAAGAAGTATTTTGGAGCGAGGAAGACCACGCTCAAGTTTCATCTCAGGACATGGTACATTTTATGACTTCTTTCTTATTGCGCCTTTCCGCCTGTTCATAGTAATAGAAGCGCAAGCTCGCTAGCCACTTCAGCATCCGAATTTTTGCCAAAAAATGAACGGCCTCGAATGTATTTTGCGGCTAAAATCAGTAACAGTGCGTAATTTGTATCAAAAAGCCACGTTTTGCTAGCTTGTGTTTCGATTAACACCGGACAATCTCGTCTGTGTGTGTCTACAGTGACGTGATCGACCAATCGAAGAAAAGTCACTAAATAGTGTTAAAATTGTCAACAATTAGTTTGCACGACAACATACGTAATTGTATGAGTGTGACGCTTGTCAGCCGCTTCCAGGCCTGGCCAAAGAACTGCTTCTACAACCTCCTGATTCTGATTGTCTTCTTTTTAAATGGGTTAATGACCGATCTTTATTTTAAAAAACAAGAGCACAAATGGACAATATAGTCATTAATACTTCGCCATGGCGGCACCCGTACATCCGAGTGTCGGAAACTCCGCTTGCACTATTACTAAGTAAACAAACGGTACAAACCCATGTCGTTTGACCAAAGCCAGGCGACAGAGATAACATAAATAATGGCTTTAATGATGTATTCGCCTTCTTCTAACTGTAGCTTAAATGTATGACACGTAAAGCCGAAATGAAATGTGTTACGTGTGGTAAATTGCTTGCAAAGAAGGCGGAACACCACCCATAGTTTATCATTAAATTAGGAAAGTAGATTCAAAATTCGAAGTGGTGGAAATTGAGACAGGCATGTCAGTCTCACAGTTCTAAGGTTGAGGTTCAAATCCCCATGTGTGGGTTTTCTCTGGGTGCTCTGGTTTCCTTCCACATTCCAGCATGCTTGGTAGATTCATTGGAAACTAAAAATCATCCCTCGATGTGAATGGGTGTTTGTCTATATGAGCCTCCACTGATTGCCCCAAGTCAGATGGAACAGGCACCAGCACACCTGCAACCCTATTGAGGATTAGGTTTATAGAAAAGTGATGGAAGTTGTTAAAATTCATACTTGGTTAACATGATCATTGAGGGACTAGCTAATTTACTTTTGTGTTACTCAAGATATGAGCACAGGTATGCGCTTTCAAAAATGGTCATTTGAGCTGTAGAACTGACGTGGCATTGTAGGTTGAACATGTATATTTCTATCTATTGTTTCCATCAGGTGATCCATCTAGCCAACACCTTCATGACATTGCTGGCTCAAGAGGCGGTCAACAGCATCTGCCAACTTTTCCATGAATGTTCTGCACTGCTGCGGGTTCAAGTACATCCCTTTAGTAATTAAAATTCACACAATTTATGCAGAGATTCACTTACAGTGGTGAATGTGATTAAAGGCCTAATGTTGATTGAGTATGTACAGTCTTTGGGTGCAAAAAAAAAAAAGTCAGAATATTTGCTTTTTAAAATGAAGTGTCCTCCCCCGTCTGTGTTTGGGTGGGTTGTTGTGTGCTGTGCAACATTCAAGGTGTGATGCCGGTCTGGTCAGATGTTAACATTTTAAATTTAACCAAGTCTGATTTTGGTTTTCATGGTAATTATTTTGCATTATGGGACAGTTTGCGCACATTCTCTTGAAGTGGTCAAGGAGTTATGTAACTTCAAAGTATGAGGAAAGATTGTATTTACACCCGACAGCATTATTTTATTTCAGTCCTTCATTAAGTCTAATTTTCTCATTCTTTCCCAGAAGCCATTTTGTGCAAGACTGATCTGGAATATGAATAATTTGAATAAATATAAATAAGACTCCTGTTCTGTGCCCAGGTGATGCAAGGGGAGGCACAGCTGGAGGACCTGAGGACGAGGCTGGAAGTGGCGCAAACATCCCTGAGTATGGTGTTGCAAAGCGCTTATGCCGTGGTAGTGGAACAGCAGGTGCAAGAGCACGTCGGAGGAGTGGGCGCATCGGAAGTGGAACCGCAGAGCTCAGGTGTCCGGCAGTTCGTCATCAACATCAAGATCATTTGTCATATTGTACAGTGAACCCCTATTTTATCATCAGTGTTTCAAACCTTGAAATCACATCTGAATTGGATTGGAAGCCAATGCAAGTTGGCCCAGTATTGGGGTCATGTGATCTAATGTCCTCGTCGGGACTCTAGCTGCAGCATTTTGTACTAAAAGCAAGCTTTTAACACTGGACACGGGAAAACCACAGAGCAATACGTTTCAATAATCAAGACGAGACATAACAAACGTGTGAATTATGATTTCTGTATCACCAGGAGATAAAATGGGATGTATCCTAGCGGTATTGCGAAGGTGAATTAAAAAAAAAACGCAGTTCTTTACTCTTAGTGTGCATTTGAAAAGATAGCGTTGAATCAAATATAACACTGAGATTTTTTGCTGAATCACTTTGGGTAAAAGTACATTTATTGAGGCTAAGAGTAGTGTTCTGAATAGGTGCCGATGCTGAGCAGGGCCAATAATCATCATCTCGGTTTTATCGGGGTTAAGGATAAAAAAAATTAAGTCATCCATTGTTTAATCTCAGCAAGGCACGCCTCGAGATTACAGAAACTGCGCGGCATAGTTATTTCTCATGGGATATATAGTTGGGTGTCATCAGCATAACAGTGAAAACTAGTGTTCTATGTATGTATGATGTCACCGAGCGGAAGCATGTAAATGCTGAACGAAGGAGGGCCAAGTGCCGATCCCTGTGGTACTCCACATGTAATATTTACAAAACTCAGAAGTCAGATTACCATAAATACATGGTGCGTCCTTTCTGAGAGGTAAGAACTAAACCAGGAAAGAGCTGAGCCTGAAATACCAACACACATTCTGAGGCATTCTTACAGTATATGTCAAAGGCAGTGCTAAGATCGAGTAATAATAATTTTGATGAGGTGTCGGAGTCCATAGCTAGGAGAAAATCATTGGTTACTTCAGCAATGGCCGTTTCAGTTTTAACACGCACACACACACATCAATGAAGGTTCGCTGTGTATGATTGTCTTTCAATATTAATACAGTGTAGGAGGTGCAGTACAAAATGTCTTCCAAAGCACTGATCAGCGTGTTACTGACTTCTTGGCATGATTTGCGTTTGCAGCTATGTCTGGTGAGGTTGAAAAGACGCCCATCATTGACCTAACTTCCAAGGTACTCCAGACTCCCTGACACCTCTGGCATATTTTCAGTGCTCGATTACTGCCCAAACAGCACAGAGCAGTTTGATCTTAACATCAACCACTCAGCTTAATAACTGTGCCTTTATAAATATAATAATTGGGATGTCACTAGGGGCATTGCTATGCATACCTACATTTTGGAGCTCATTATTTTGTATGTTTGTCTGTCAGGACAACATGCTGGCAGCACCGACACAGGACACCATTGTTAACGAGACGGTGTGTGATTCCAGCCAGCAAGAAAATAACACAGACCCTGATGACCACAATGACCAGGTTTGGACTCATATCAGATGAACCATGTGCTTCCACGTCCCTCTCCTTCTGAACCTCCTATAGCTGTTGACGTGTTATGAGGGTGAAAAGGGTGATGGACCAGTGGGAAGAGCGGAACAATGAGGAGAAAGAAGAGGTGTTGGAATTTGGAACCAAAGAGGGTGAGGAGATCAGAGTGTTAGGTAGTTGGATGGGGACGCAGGTAGACGTGAAGAACAGAATAAAAAGGGCAGGAAGGTTATGGGGGAGCGTGAAAGGGTGGCTGAAAGGGACAAGACTATCCAAGAGGTGGCAAGGGAGAGTGGTGGAGGCATGTGTGGAAAGTAGCCTGCTGTATGACTGTCAGGTGAGAACGTGGTATAGGAAAGATATGGGAAGACTGCAAAGATAGATGGATAAATGTTATAGGTATGTGTGGAGGACAGGAACGGAGAACCGTTGAGGCAAATGCAGGGAGGGAGTGAACATGTATGACGTGAGGAAAATGCTGGGAGTGAAGTCGATTGAATGGAAAATTGAGAGGCGAGTGCTGCAGAGGATCGGACATGTGATGCGCATGGGAAATGAAAGACAAACAAAAGCAATGGTATTAGGGTGGTGGGAGGAACTGGAAGGTAGAGGGAAGATGATGGGACACAAAAGAAAGACGGTGTTGTACTGGAAGAGAGTATTGAGGAACGCAGGAATGGACTGGACGGAAGTGGAGAGACTAACGAGTGATAGAGACGGATGGAAGCGGAGAGTGAGAGAGCGCATGGATCACCTGTATGAATGGGAAAATCAGAAGGGCCACAAACATGAGATGGGAAAGAATGAAGAAAAATTGGAAAGGAATGTTAGGAGGATGAATGATGGGCTAGAATGTAGGTATGAGGGGTGTGGGAAAGTATGTAGGAGCAGAGCGGGGCTAATCATGCACGAAAAGAGGATGCACCGCAAGAACGAAGAACAGGTGCAGTTTGAGTGTGGGAAATGTGGGAGAATGTTTGGGGCAAGAGGAAATAAGATAAGTCATGAAAGGAGTTGCACGGGAGGAGCGTATGAGGAGAAGGGAGAGAGAAGACAGTGCGGAGGATGTGGAAGGTGGGTGACGAAAGCAAACTATGCTAGACACGTGAGAGGGTGTGTAAAAGTGGACAGAGTGAATGAGGAAGAAAGACGAGGAGGGAGAGGGGATGAAGCGGGTGAGATGTATGGAGGGAGGGTTGAGGGAGGACGAAGAGCAATGGGGGAGGGGGGTCGTGGGAGGAGAAGGGTGGCTTGCGGAAGATGCGGGAAGGTACTGTTGGAGGGGAACCTCGCTAGGCACCAGCGAGACTCGTGCCGGGTTTGGGACCCGGGAGGGGGGGCAAGTCCCTGACGGGGGCCGACTGCCCAGGATCGGATCGGATCAGATGAACCATTTCATTTACTTTTCTCTCATTTATCATTGACATAGAAGGCTTGAAAATAACTTGTTTTCTTTGCGGGGCAGTTTTCCTAATGAGTGACTCCATTTGCGGAGCAACTGTCTAATTGTAGAGCAATTGTTTTTGCAGATTAATCCCATGAACCTGAAGCAAGGGTTGTATTAAACAACAAAAATAAGAAAATATCATGAATGAATAATTTGGGGTTTTTTTCATATAATCAGCATTTTTCTTTCCGAATTTCACATTGCACATTAGGGTTAGGTCATGTTATGGTTCTATATAAAATGACTATATAAAGTGACGGTATGACCTTTCACTCCGGTGTAAGAGGAGACTTTAAAACGGTCTCAAAATTGGTATACCGCTTAATGTAAATAAGCTTCATGGCGCTCACTGTCATAAAACTGCAATCCATCTTCAAAGTTTATGTGAACATCTCTACATATGTCAACTTCAACCGCCTACAGCACAACAAGTTCCAAACTGTGGAAGACATTTTTCAATGCAATGGGGGCTAATGATTGCTTCGTAAGGGGGGGTCAAACAAACAAACAATCAAATGAACCACCCCGTGAAACATCCCTTAGCGGAAGTCGCACACTTACCAAAATTCATTAGTCCTTCTGATCCCTCAGGATTAAGGTGGATAGGCCACGCCTCCTGGCTAATGTACATCCTAACAAAATACAATTCTTTTACGGTTTCTGGTTCTATTGAGTGCTTGGATTGTCACTATTGAATAGTTTTAGAATAGAATATTCCTTCCATTAATAATCCGATTATCTTTTGCTTTCAAGTGTATTACAAAAGCATTTTCGTCCTGACTACTGACCGTTCTTTCTTTGGGCTGAAGCCAGAAGATGATGACATCGATGCCAGCCACTTGGACCAAGCCGAAATCAGAGTCCCAGCTGACAAGCAGCTCAGAGTTCAACAGGCAGCGCACAACCCGCACAAGAACTTTGTGTGCTCACTCTGCGGAAGCAGCTACCCCCTCAAACGCAGCCTCAACACACACATGCGGAAGCACACGGGTCAACACACGGGTCAGTATTATGTTGTAGATGTGTTTTCATGAAGTCTTCCATTTTATCCAGCTGATTTGAAAGAAAATCCAGAAAATCTTCCATTCAAGTAGACATTAAAAAGTCCTTAAAGGTTTTAATTATAAATGTGATTAAAATTGCAGGTAAACTGTTCCAAAAAAGCTTTAATTTGAAAATAAGAGTCGCACGAATGTTCTAAAAAGTTTTCATTTGGTTAAAACAGTCTCCAAAAGGTCCCAAAAATGTTGCAGTTGGCACCACCAACCACACTTAGTGGTTAGTTTAGGAAAATATACATCAGCATCCTCCACCCATCATTCTCAACGAAAATTTGTTGTGCAATGAACCAGTCCTTGGCGGAACAAGGGTGGGTACCATGGCCCCAGTTTGTATAACTCTTGGGACAACTCCCTGTTGTTGTTCTTTCCTCAGGCAAACATGCTCACACGTGCGACAAGTGTGGTAAGGGCTTCACGCTCAAGCAGATCCTGCTGAGCCACCAACGAAGTCACAATGAGGAGCGACCCTTCAAGTGCACGCTGTGCGCCAAGAGCTTCTACCGAGCAAATGGCCTGAAAATGCACAAGCGTTTGCACGTCTCCCGCCGCGTGCGTACAGGCGAGCACCGCTGCCGCATCTGCGACAAGATCTTCAGTCTCCAATGCAACCTGCAGCGCCACCTGCGCATCCACACGGGAGAGAAGCCTTTCTGCTGCGAAATCTGCGGGAAGAGCTTCAATCAGGGCGACTCCCTCAAGATTCACCAGAGGATCCACACGGGGGAGCGGCCATTCAAATGTGACACCTGCGGGAAGACCTTCATTCAGAAGTCAGCCTTAAAGTTGCACACCAACGCCGCCTCCCTGGCGTGCGTGGTGTGCGGCGCGACGGCGGCCTGTGCAGACGGAATGCGCAACCACCTACAAACGCACGCCGACGCCATGCCGTGCATCTGCATCCTGTGCGGAGACCCACTGGCCACGGTGCCCGTTTTGTGTTCACACCAGCGCCACCACAACACGGCCACCCGTGCGCACGGCTGCCCCTTCTGCAACAAGAGATTCAAGTCAGCCAGCTACCTGAAGATACACATTAAGTTGCACAGCGGAGTCAAGCCCTTCTCTTGCGACATCTGCCACCGTAGCTTTGCTCTGCACTGCAGGCTCAAGTTGCACCAGGTATTTATTTATTTTTTTAACAATAAGTTTAAAAAAAGTTGGGTACATTTTTTGTTCTCTTTTATCAAAGTGTTTTTCCAAATGTCATTAAAAGTCTTCGGCCTGCCGCATCTAGCGACACAGCCAAAACCAACTGAACTCTGTGCAGGGTTCAGCAATACGTAATACATTTTTGTCCTCTTTTCCAGGAAGTGCACGTTGGTGACAAACAGTTCTGCTGCGACATTTGCGGCAAGTTTTTCAGCAACTTGAGCATGCTGACCCGCCACCAGCGCATCCACACAGTTGAGAAGGTAAAAAAAAAAATAATAATAATATTGAGAAAGGTCATTAAAATGGTAAAGGTGTGCTAAACCCACTGGGAGTTATAGAGAGTTTTACTTGTGGAAGGTGGTTTAGTTGTTTCAATTCGCCTACCAATACATTAGGCGTAGAAAAAAAAAAGTATGTTTCCGGTAACCCGACCGACCGAGAATTTCTACCTTGAAAAAAAACTTTACGGTCGGCATTTTTTTCCAATATTCTACATTTTTGTGTAATAATAATAATAGTACATTTCATTTATACGCGCCTTTCAAAACACCCAAGGATGCTTTACAATCAAAACAAGAACAATAAAACCACAGACAAAATTATAAATAAAAGGAAAGATGAATTAAGAGCGTTTACGTTGGTGCAAACTCTCGCGATATTCACGTTGCGTCGTTTGCCCTGTCGTCTGTCAACAACATTGAATCATGGCGGCAGCCACGATGTCCGACAACAGTTTAAACCGCGTTTCCGGACATCGCCAGTGTGCGCCGTGATTTTTTTCAGCTCTTACATTTAATGCGCACCTCTCTGGGCTCGACAAAAAATCCAAAACGCAAGGGGACCTGATCGGCTCACTTCCAGACAGCGGCGCGTTGCCAAGACAACGTTTGACAGACTACGGGAACCACACGGCAAGGTTTTCAGGCTTTGCTTGCAAATCCCCGGGCACTGCAGACTATTTTTGTTTCGCAGCGCCAGCGGGACCAAATGGGGCGGGAACCGTTCATTTCCGGACATCGCCAGTGTGCGCGGTTATTTTTTTCAGCTCTTACTTTTAATGCGCACCTCTCTGGGCTCGACAAAAAATCCAAAACGCAAGGGGACCTGATCGGCTCACTTCCAGACAGCGGCGCGTTGCCAAGACAACGTTTGACAGACTACGGGAACCACACGGCAAGGTTTTCAGGCTTTGCTTGCAAATCCCCGGGCACTGCAGACTATTTTTGTTTCGCAGCGCCAGCGGGACCAAATGGGGCGGGAACCGTTCATTTCCGGACATCGCCAGTGTGCGCGGTTATTTTTTTCAGCTCTTACTTTTAATGCGCGCCTCTCTGGGCCCGACAAAAAATCCAAAACGCAAGGGGACCTGATCGGCTCACTTCCAGACAGCGGCGCTTTGCCAAGACAACGTTTGACAGACTACAGGAACCACACGGCGATCTCCGACAACAGTTTAAACCGCGTTTTATGTGTTGCAGTCGCATGCTCGCACCATAATATTAAGAAAATAGCATCCACTGCTGTATTGAAAAGATTCAACGAACTATTTGACGAACACCACGGGCCGTCTAGGACGCGGGACGCAGAGGTAACGAGATGGCTGTTACACCCAGCCGCTGGGAACCCAACTCGCTCGCCGCCTCGCGAGCGGGGTTTCAATCAGTGGCGATTGCTCTCGGACTGCAAGGGAAGCTCGGCTTCCCCTAAAATGTCAAAGAATAAGTGATGAAATATATGAATGTAAATTTCATTGTGTGTCCATGTCATTGACTAAATATGCGCTACAACGTGCTCAACCTTTGCTCCGAATCAGCTTCTTCTTACTGGTTACGACCCGACTCCCTTCTCATTCATCCCGCAGCTTCGCTGTGCTTTAAATGGTAGTGAGTTCAGGGGAGGTTGTCCCAATGCGTTGAACGGAGACGAGTCATTGGATACAAACTGGTTTTTATCCCGCCCACGGAGTTCGGCGTCTCTGGGACTGGATGGCAGTGGGAGGGTACCGGACACCAGGCTTTTCTGCATCAGATTGGATGCCTGTGTGCCAGTTCGATTGACATTGAAATGAGCCAATCACCGAGCTTTTAGTGATTGACATTGAAATGAGCCAATCACCGAGCTTTTAGTGTAGGCATCCGTGCGAGCATTTTTTTCAACTCGCATTCTGTTCCGAGTTGAGCTGGAGACTTCTCCTAATCATTTTAGCGACACTCTTTGTTGTAAACAAACAACTAGCGACAAATTAATATTTTATTTCTGGTGGGTTTTATTGTAGTTCCTATAGTTGTAGGACACTAATTAAGTACCGGGAAAAGACGCCTTGTTGGTATGACAGGGTCACAGATCATTTTCTTGAAAAGGTACGGAGCTAGAGTAGAATTCACGTGTAAATAAACGGACACATTTTATGATGTCGGCCAAAATTGAGCTTCCCCTCTTTGACAGACGAGCATCCGGCACTGGTTTCAATGTCTCCTTGTTTTATGTTTTATGGTTATTTTGTTTACGTTTTTGATGGGGGATCGAGGGAGAAAAAAAGATGGGGAAAAAAAAACTTTGTCCGACCTACCGACCCTATGCTGAAATTTTATTTTACCGGAAACACACTACGTATTTTTCTACGCCTTAGGCAAAGGTGCTTCAACTGTGTGTCAGTCTGTCAAATTACATCCAGAGGAGGTGCAATGCACGTCAGGTTAAATCCTTCCTTGGCCCAAAAGTCTCGTATTCCCTGCTTAATTTAAGCTTTTTCCCCCCACCTCTTCAGGGAGAATACACGGGTGAAAAGCCATATGCCTGCGACCTGTGTGACAAACGCTTCAATCATGGTCCCAACCTGATTCGGCATCGCCGCATCCACACGGGCGAGAAGCCGTATATCTGTGACGTGTGCGGCCGCCGCTTCAGCCAGAGCAACAGTCTCAAAGCCCACCAGCTGGTCCACACCGGCCAGAAGTTCATGTGTGACCGCTGCGGCAAAACCTACAGCGACAAGAGGAACCTCAAGAACCACAAGTGTTTTTAATGCTCTCTACTTGAATGGGTTACCTTGAACTCACTGGGTAAATGGCAGTTTGCACAGGAGCAAGTCCTTGTTTGGTTACTTTCTGAAGCTAAAATACTGCACACGCTTTGTAATGCCGCTTGGCATGACTGAAGTCCACAGAGTTGAGACCTAATTCTGATGCTTTATTGAATCAACATGGGTGAAAAATTCTACAATATGTACTCCTTCCAATTTTCAATGTTTCACCTCCTGGTCATTTCAAAGACCCCACCTTGAACTATAGATGGAAGTAATGTGCAAAATATCAATGCAGTTGTGTTACACTAGTGTTACTCTTCCCTTATCGAGCCCATTTTACATTAGAAAAATCTCATGGCACATCACCAAACCACAAAAAAATATATATACACTGATCTCATAAAGACCATGTCTAAATTTACTCACAAATGTATCCGTAGTAGGCATGGTGGTCCACTGGTTAGCATGTCCACCACACAGTGCAGAAGTCTGGGGTTCGATTCCGGCCCTGGCCTTACTGTGAGGAGTTTGCATGTTCTCCCTGTACTTGTGTGGGTTTTCTGCGGGTACTCCGTTTTTCTTCCACATTCCAAAAACATACCTGATAGGGTGATTGAATGCTCTCTAAATTGTCCATATGTGTGATTGTTAGCGCAAATGGTGATTTGACTTTGTGTGCCCTGTGATTGGGTGGCAACCAGTTCGGGGTGTACTACCTGAAGACACCTTGGACGTGCTCCAGGGTCGTTCTCGTGCTTCTTCAGAGCTTGCTGATCCTTGGAATCGGGTGTGTTGCAGCAAGGAGCGATGGAAAACAGGAAGGTGGCCCGTGAGGACCGGAGCTGGACATGCCTGTTCCACAGCTTAGTAATTATGACTGAATGTTTGTACACCTTTATAAGGTGGGTCTGCTCAGCTAACTGATGTGACAGTGAACACAAATATGAGTACAAACTACTGGCCAGCGATTTGTCGGCTCTAGCATTGGCCACTGCGGTCTACTGTGACAGTGTAAGTTGAGGCTACCAGCAGGTGTCCTACGAATGTTTTTTTGATTACTGTACTGTATTTTGTTACTCTTGGTTTAATAAAGCAATTGAAAGCGCATTCAATAACGACTTTTTTGCATTTGTTTTAACTAGTGGTAGGCTATATTCAATTATCTAAAGATGAGTTAAAAAGGCGCAGTTGAGTACTGTATGATTAAAAAAAAAAAAGATCAACTGAACCAGCATTTTGTGACTGAGTACTGTGTGAAATCTGGGCCTTTTTAGTTGACCATGAAGAATACAGGTAGCTCCTCCTGTCATCTCTATAAGAGCATTTCATAGTTTTGCCTGTCACTATATTTTAAACATAATAAACATTGTTTTTAGTAAATAGGGTCAGCAATTAAATGATCGTCTACTGATGGCAGAAGGTAACGCGTGTTTCCATCTTTTCCATTTATACATCAGAATAAATAATGCCACTCACAAAATAAAATTGAAACAAGAGTATCAATATCATCGTATCACAGTACTGTGACGTTTTTACTGAGCAGCACGGTGAAAAATGGTTGTCACGTCGGCCTCGCAGTGCAGAGGTGCAAGGATTAGGTTCCGGCTCCGGCCTTCCCGTGTGAGGTGGCATGTTTTCTCCGGTTACTGCGGTTTCCTCTCACATTCCCCCCAAAAACATGCTGCCAGGCAGGCAGGTGTTAATGGAACACTTTACTTTGTCCCTAGGTGTGACTGTGAGCGCGAATGGTTGTTCGTCTGTGTTCAATTCAGGCCAGGGTGTAGCCCGCCTATTGCCCGAAGACAGCTGGGATAGGCCCCAGCACGCCAGCGACCCTTGTCATGATAAGCAAAATAAAAAATGGAATACTGTAATAGAAAATTATAAAAATAAACGATTGGGGAAAAAAATCCAGTATTTTGAAACAACCACTGAGGAAAACGTCACTTCCGGGTGTGAGTAAAGCGCATTTACCTGTGCATAACATTGAATGGTCTTCGGGTTTTGATATTTGTTTCTGGTAAATTGTCTGTTTTGCTCGTCGTCTGTACGTTAAGACGTCATATGGGGGATTTTGAGGCGCGAGCGACATCCATTTTGGAACAAATGGCGAACAAGGCTGTGATCCAAATGAGCAAAGTTGTCGTTGACTGCGACACGACCCAAGCAATGTCGCCGGGCGAGGACGACCGCACTCCACTTTCAACGATAGATAAAGTACAATGAATTGCTTATTTCATTAATGTGCCGGATTTGTTGTTATGGACGTTTGTTTGCTGACATCCCGCCCCTTCTTCCTGGGTGATCATAGAAATAGAATAGCTTGCTCGCTAGCCATTGTAGCATCTGCTTTAAACACACGAATAGACTCATAACAACGAATTTAATATTTGTCACTCCCGCCTGTTGAGAAACATGAACAACGCTCGCCGTTTTGTGTCCGGAAAAGCATGAATTAATCTAGTTGTTGGTACGTCTTCAAATACTTCAGCTACATGTTATCGATCAATTGTAGAAAAGATCTAACCGGGTAACATCACAACCAACAAAGCGCTCATTCAGATATTCTTTTGCAATATATAAAATTTAATCTTGTATAGAATACTCAAAAGGCTTTTAAAAATTATTTCACAAATATGCAAGGCTTCCAAAGGAATGTTTGGGGAAAAAAATACTCAAATGTATTTACTTTTTGTGTCCCTAGTTCCTATCATGCCAATTAAAGTGATATTTAAAAGGCCCGAAAAAGCAGAGACTTTGATTAAACGGGTCCTAAACCATCTTATATTTGAACAAAGGGGTCTTTATAAGGTCCTAGAATGAATAGCACAAAAAACGTCTTCAAAGGTCCTAAAAAGTCTTAAATAGGTTAGTGGTCTTTATAAGTTTCCCAAGGGAATGATGTAGGAACAAAGAAAGAAAGACAAAAAAGTGGTATGAAGTAAGGATAGGGGACATACACATGCAATATAATGAGCGTTTTTCTTTTTAAGTGAATGCCTTCTTTAATCCACCATGTATTTTATACACCTGTCCCGTGTGAAAACCATTATATAAATAAATATGTTGTATTGTCTCCCATCAGGTGGTCCATCATGCCAACACCTTCATGACGTCACTGGCTCAAGAGGCGGCCAACAACATCTGCCAGCTTTTCCACGAATGTTCATCTCTGCTGCACTTGCAGGTACGTCACACAACCTAACGCAGTTGCATTCAAGGTGCTTTCACAATGCAGGAACTTGCCTACATGGAATAAAAGCAGTGTGAATTAGACTGCATTTCACTGGATAGTTTCTCCTTGCCTCTCATCTTCTGATTCCCCTAAAGATGCCATTTTGGGTATCAAGCATCACGAATCTGAAAAATGTGAACGACCTTAAATAACATTATGGCCTGTGTACAGGTGATGCACGGCGAGGCACAGTTGGAGGAACTGAAGAAGAGGCTGGAAGTGGCGGAAACAGCGCTGGGTATGGTGCTGACAAGTGCCCACACCGTGGAAGAGAAAGAGAAGGTGCAAGAGCAGGGAGTGGATGGAGAAGTTGCAGAAGTAGACACACACAGTTCAGGTGACCTCCAATTCTTCATCATCATCATCATCAATATCATATCCATTTTCGTCAGCCGCATCAACTTTGTGATGTATCATCCATGGTGTTCTTTCAGTAAACTGTAATACAGTGTAAACGTTGCTGTACGGTATGGCTCCAAAAACATGACATTGACATGATTTGTGTTTGCAGCTCTGTCTGGGAACGTCAAGAATTCGACCATCATTAACCTAATTTACAAGGTACTCTGAACCATCTCTATAATACATACAATACAATACAATACATGCTGATTTATATAGCGCTTTCACAACAGCGGCAGCTGTAACAAAGCGCTGAACAAAACAGTTAACATAAAGTAAAATAATGACATTGCCTTATGTTTTCTGCACACGATTACTGTCCCAACCTCACAGAGCAGTTTCAACTTAACAGCAACTTTAATAATTGCACCTTTAAAAAGTTATTTGGAATTTTACTCAGTAAAATGCCGACACCTACCAAGATACAAATGATCCTTCCATAAAGTCTTACATTTGATAAAATGTCTTGAATTTTTGTATCACTGGTCTCAAAGGGTGCTATAAATTGTTAAATTTAATCTAATCAATCAATCAATCAATCAATCAATCAGTCTTTGTCTATATCAACGTTCTTAAAAATATCCTAAAATTTAATCAATGTGATCCTAAAAGTCTTGTTTTTTGGAATGATGAAACTAGTCCTATCAATACTTGAATTTGACCATGTCTTTAAAAGTATTTAAAGTCATAGGCTCCACAACCTGTTGAATTATGTCAGCTGTCACAAAAAACAGCTCCCAAAAATTCTCATCAAATTTGATCCGAAAGATTGGAAAGGTTACATTTAAAAAAAAAAAAAAGGATCAAAATGACCTTAAAGGGTTCCAAACTTTATTAAATTTGAAGAAAATGCCAGAACGTCACCCAGCAGAGTGCAGTCGTGTAGCTGACAGTGTGGATCAAAAGCAAACATTATTATTTTTAATGTGTGTTAAACAGGACAACATAAATCCAGCACTGGCGCAGGACACCTTCGTTGAGCAGACGTCGTGTGGGTCCGCCCAGCATGGAGGCAACTCGGACCCCAAGGATCATGATGATCCAGAGCATCAGGTCAGGATAATAGTAGCACAGCAATCATGACATTTATTGTACTCTTATTTGTATTTAACGAATAATATCTAAGCTATTAGTACACTTTCCCCATCTGCTGTGCTGCAGGAAATCATCCAATGTAACTTATCGGTGGTTGGTCTGAATATTATTTATTTACTACAAATAGTGTATCTTTGTTCATCTATGCCAGCAACGTTTCAAGAAAGACAGAATAAATAAATGCTCGATGGCCGAAGGTGCATAATTACCCTGTGTGTCCATCTGTTGCCATTCATACAACATAATTAAGTCCTGTTAAGGAGCTTGCTTGCTGTGCTTGTAATCACTCACTCATTCCCAAATCCCTAAACACTGTTGAGACTTTTATACAGTAGAGTAAGTCGTTCACCATCCATCCATCCATTTTCTACCGCTTATCCGGGGTCGGGTCGCGGGGGCAGCAGCTTTAGGAGGGAAGCCCAGACTTCCCTCTCCCCAGCCACTTCTTCGAGCTCTTCCTGGCGGATCCCGAGGCATTCCCAGGCCAGCTGGGTAGCATAGTCTCTCCAGCGTATCCTGGGTCGTCCCCGGGGTCTCCTGCCAGTGGGACATGCCCGGTACACCTCACCAGGGAGGCGTCCAGGAGGCATCCTAATTAGATGCCCGAGCCACCTCATCTGGCTCCTCTCGATGTCGTTCACTTATCGGTCAAATGAAAGAAGAATTTTGGAACACTACTCAAGTGTCGTGATTACTCGTGGAATTCATCCAAAAAAGGAATCAAAGAAAAGAAAACATTATTGTGACGCTTCTTTCATGGGGCAGGAGCAGGAAGACGCCAATGACACCGGCCACGTGGACGGCACCAAACATGGTCTCCAAGCCGACAAACAGAGCGGCAGGAACTCGAGCAACCGGCAGCCCAGAGCCCGTCAGGCAGCCCGTCAGGCAGCCCGTCAGGCAGCGCGCCAGCGTGACAAGAACTTCTCATGTTCACTCTGCGGACGCACTTTTGCCCTGCGGCGTAGCCTCAACGTGCACATGCGGCAGCACACGGGTCAGTGCTCACCTTACTGTTTTACATGGAAGTTACTAAGGCCTTATATGTTATCAAGCTGGTCTGAAAAAGGTCCTAAAAAAATATGACTTACATCAAAATTGCTGTAAAAAGTTATCTCCAAACGACTTGGCTTTTCTGTCTGTTTCAGTAATCAAATGTGGCACTTGAGCAAAAAAGATTGCCCATCCCTTCTATGTAGTGACAAGCGACTCAACAAAACACAGCCTCTGTTTGACATTTTCTTGTTGGCGTTTTTTCCAGGCGAGCGTGCTCATATGTGCGACGTGTGTGGTAAGGGCTTCACACTCAAGCAGATCCTGCTGGACCACCTGCGAACGCACAATGACGAACGGCCCTTTAAGTGCATGCAGTGCGATAAGAGCTTCTACCAAGCGCACGGCCTCAAGTTGCACCAGCGCTTGCATGTCGTCCGCCGCGAGCGCATCAACCGCTGCCAGTTTTGCAAGAAGACCTTCAGCGTCCTCGGCAATCTGCGGCGCCACCTGCGCATCCACACGGGCGAGAAGCCCTTCAGCTGCGACACATGTGGGAAGAGCTTCAACCAGGCCGATACACTCAAGAGTCATCAGAGGATCCACACAGGGGAGCGGCCATTTGGCTGCATAAGCTGCGGGAAGACCTTCATCCAGAAGAGCACACTGGAGACGCACACCGATGCCTCCGCGCTGGTATGCGTGGTTTGCGGCGCCACGGCGGACTGCGTGGAGTTGATGCGCGGCCACTTGCAAACGCACGCCGACGCCTTGCCGTGCATCTGCATGCTGTGCAACCAGAGGCTGACCACGGCGGCGGAGTTGCGCTCGCACCAGCAGCACCACCATGTGGCGGGTGGTGAGCATTGCTGCACCATATGCGGGAAGACATTCAAGTCAGCTAGCTACATGAAGATCCACTTCAAGGTACACATCGGAATCAAGCCCTTCTCCTGCGACATCTGTCTTCGCACCTTCTCGCAAAAAAGCAGCCTCAAGACACACAAGGTACCCTTTTTTTTTCAGATTAGTAAAAAACTCTCAAAAAGTCCAGAATTGACAAAATTGCTGAAAAGGTTTAAAATTTGGGAGATTCTGTAAAGGTCTTGATAAAGTCTTTGTGTATGTGGACACGTGCGGTAACGGGGTGATCGCGGAGCTTGGTTGCTCCTAAATTAGACCTTGCGTTAAAGGTTGGGCACCCCTGATTTACAGGCACAACATGGTACTTCACCAAAGGTGAATTCTTTCCGGGTAAAATTTAGCTTTTTTTCTTGTGCTTCCTAGGCATTGCACACAGGCGAAAAGCCGTTCGCCTGCAACACATGCGACAAGCGCTTCAGCAACATGGGCAACTTGACCCGCCACCACCGTGTCCACACGGGCGAAAAGCCATATATCTGCGATGTGTGCGGTCGCAGATTCAACCAGAGCAACAGCCTGAAGGCCCACCAGCAGGTCCACACGGGCCACAAGAAGTTCATATGCGACCGTTGTGGCAAGAGCTTCGGCTACAGGAGGAACCTCAAGCACCACAAGTGCCTCTACTACTGAGTGCTTGAATGGTTGAACTGAATTTAATGGTTGATTGGTGGCTTGCATTGAAGGGATGCACGCTTCGGTTGTTGTTTTTACGGTAAAATAGTGAAATACCTCACAGCCTTTGTGATGCTCACTGTTACGTTTGGGAAAAGTCCTCAGTTGAAATCAAAAACTTTATGGCAAAGGTCATCAACCTGGGATCCCACAACCAAGGTACAGTATATAATAGTTTTAGTTTATTTAGTTTTGACAGTTGTTTTTTAAGTTCAGTTTTAATTTATTTTGAGAGCAAGTTTTGAGTGTTTTTTTTCCACGACTGCTTTGTTTTAGTTTCGTTTTTCTTAGTTTCAGTATTAACGTACTGTATTTGAAATATATGGATTATGCTATTTGTCCAATGCTAGATCCAAAAAATCACAAAGAATTGTATAATAAAGTAAACTACAATTCTCAAACAACTCTTCTGATCCACAGCAATACCGAAATAAATAAATTTAAAATGAACCTCAAAAGCTCATGTGTGGTATTGATTAACAAAGGTGAAATTGATGGAGATTTTCACAATAAATATACTTTTAAAACATAAGATGTTGTTTCAGCTAGGGTTTTTTTAAGCATCTTTATTTTTTTTTTCTTTATTGAAAATGTTTTGTTTTTTTGGTCAATTTTAGTCATTGTTTTTACATTAACGAAACTAACCTTTGCTCAGGACCGTCTGGGCCATGTGAGTCATAGCTTGCAGGTCTCCCAAAAAATCTGGAAGAAATGTTCTCACTTAAATAAGTGCAAAAAGGAATGTTATTAAAATAATATGTCTTGCATTTTAGTGGATAAAGGCATCTCCGTTCCAGAACAAAAGGTGTAAAATTCTGAAAATAAAATTGTATAGTGTAATTTGAAGCCAAAATACTTTTGTCTGCTGATGAAGGTTCACCAACGTCTCAACTTACTCCGGAAGCTATGATATGCAGAACTGGGGAGCTTCTAGAGATATGTGTTGGGGTTGGGCGGGGGGGGGGGCATTGTCAGGGCATTATGTGCAGTCTGACCATGTGAAAAGTGGGATTTTTATCTTGAATGTCAGTTCAGTTAAAAAAAAAAGTTAATTACATTTAAAAATATATATTTTCATGCCCTTTGTTTCATTGTTACATTTTTTAAAATTATTTTCATGCCCTTTGTCCGAGCTTCCCACATGCCTCCCATATCCTGTTGGATGTATTGATAATTCCACATCCACTATTTTTTTTGCCCTCTAATTGCTTTATCCACCTCTGACCGGACAATTCTGCTGCTTCATGGAAATATGGATGTTCTTTCCAGCATCGATCTCCACTGTCAGAGCAGCGAGCTTTCTGCTGTCCACTTTGTGAGCTGCTCTGACAGATGACAGGGCTGCTTTTGAGTGCTGCTGTTCATTTGACTTTCATTTACTTCTTATGTTCTTTTTATTTGATTTGTATTTAGTTTTTAGATTGAGGAGTTATAATCAAGAGGCAACGAGTGAAGGATGAGGCCTTGGATTCGGTCCATAAGATCCAGATCAGTCCAGGTAAAACACTTTGTAAAATCTGATTAGATTCTCAATACTATTCATACAAATACACATTTAAACGGATTGATGCGTTGAATGGCTGAAATATTTTGAGTAAATAGCAATTCCTTTAGAAATTGGCTAGTCTAGATAAAATGTCCATCCTGTTACTTGTGTGATAGTTAAACGTAGGGCTCGACAATAATCTTTTTTTGGGGGGGGGGGGGCACACCAACACAGTAGTATAACAATAATTCCAGTAAACATTTTTAGGGAAAACACTTGTTGGCCATTCATTTAAATTAACCAAATGAAAAACGATGTATGCGTCATTCCAAATGAATGTCTCGTAAACAGAGGACTTAAGTGGATACAGTGTAGTGTTAGGGTTTCAAGTCCAGGTGTGCAAGTTTGTGCACGTTAACTTGGTAGAGAGCCAAAAAGTGGCGATAAATTCCTTTATTCCCTTGTCCTTTTTCTCCCTTGCACTCGTTTCCTCCTGCCTTCCCTTCCTCTTTGATTCCAGACCTTCTTCCTTCCTTTCATGTTATCTTTAGTCAAATCTTTTTCCTTCTTATCACACTCTTCCTACATTTCATACATCATCCTCCTTTCTTTTTTTCTTACTATCCTTTCTCATTTCCTCCTTTCTACCCTTTAACACCATTCCCATTCCTTCTTTCCTTCCTCTGTCTTTCTTTCAAGCTATCCTTCATCCAACCATCCCTTCTTTCCTGTCTGTAATATAATCTATTCATCCCTTCATCTTTCCCTTCCTTTCAATTCTTTTATCCAACTTTCCAGCATCCAGCCTTCCCCACTTATTTTGCTTTCATGTCAATTTTCCCTTCCATTCATCCATTTGATGCCATTCTTATTCATTCTTATTCCTTATTTGCTTCATCCTTTAAAAGGTCATATTTACTATGCAGCATGACTCGTCTAAACGCAATATTCTGATTTATATTGCATTTGTTGAAAATCCACCCATTTTTATCCATCTCAGTGGGTGGCCATGGCCTCAGTTTGTGAATCCCACATGACCATACCCGGACATTAGGTGAGCCACTGTGATTGGTCCTTACCTGAGCACTTTGTTGCTGTGATGTCATTTTCTGTCAACAGCAAGTGGCAAAATGGCTCCCCCGAGGCTAGGTGGATTTTGCTGCTTAATATTCCACAAACGCAATATTAATCAGAATGCCTTGTTTAGATGAGTGGACATATGATATGATTTGATATCATGATATGAGGAAAATTTTACATGGCTTCTCCTTATTTGAAAAGTGTATACTGTATTTTGGCGTACCATGTATTGTTTCTCAACTGTTGCAGAATCCGTATTCACAAAGACACACAAGCACACAGTTTGTGATAGAGAAATGTATATTTTCGATTACGATGTGACATTGAACGCATCACCACTGTGGGAAGACCGATCGTCGCTATTTACGAGGCGTCACTGAACGTATCGCGGCCATTGTCGGAGGAGGGAGAAGAGGGAGAGTCAGCCTGTCTTCCCCTTTTACCGTCATCACACTGGACGTCCACCGGTCTCATTCTAGTGTCTTAAACTAACGTTCCGATACCGAACTACGCTTTCAAGATTTCAAAAGACGCCGCGGAGGAGATATTAGCTTTTTGCTTTGTCGTCGCATGACCACCGGACACCGGCTACTTTCCATTGGCCACATCCAGAAGCGGAGCGGTGCGTTTATTCTCGAGGCTTTCTTCGTGACAAGGCCCCCTGGTACATCAGTGGAAATGTGGACTCTGCGTGTGTTATCGTGACAATTCCAAATCTAAATTGACGCTTTTGTATAAAGCGTGGAACATAACGGCTTGCCCGTTAGCCAGCTAGCTTCTTAGCCCGCTGCGGTTTCGCTCTAGTTTCTCGTTGGGTGTTACTGAGGACATTTGCTTCTTAACCTCCGGGATCATCCTGTTAGTGACGCCGTTTGTCCACCGGAATGCGGCGGTGGAGCTGAAGGGCCGAAAGGCAGTGAGTCCTCATTAAGTGGGGGTTGAAAGTCGGGCCCCCGTGTACAGTTTTTCTTGTTTTTTTCGATGATGCTGAATTGGTGGAGCTGCGTGGAGCTCACTGGACTCTTTGCTGTGCTGCCTTCAAGGACCTTCACCATGAAGATTGTATGAGAGGCCACCTTTCCTCCCACCCCCCAAATACGCTGCGTCTGCTGTTATTGACAGTTAGAGGGTGACTTGTCTGCCCCTGTGTGTACACTACACACAACAGTCTGCTCATTACTCTTCCTCTTCTGACCGGAATCGCACTCAGGGACGAGCATGTCTTTATTACGCGCCGCACTGCCCGGAAACGAGAGGAACCCGGATCACGTAAGTGCACGTAAACAACAACACTCACACACGCACAGTAGATGGGACGTTTAGAAGTGAAGAGTCCCATCATGTCCATTTTGAGCTATGACGCCACCTCCCACCACCACCACCATCCATGCCCCAAAACCAATCAATATTTAATCCAGTTGATGCAAGACCACCTTGAACAAACCCACTCAGTCCCGCTTCACCCTTTAAATGATTGGCCTCTGATGCACACTCAAATGAAAACATACGACCAGAAAGATGACTATCAGTGTAAAGTGGATACAGTATTGGGAACATGTTTGTGTGTTGCACGTTAGTTGTGTACAAAAAGAAATTTGAAATAATAAACATCAACAAGTAGTATGATTTTTATTATGTCCTGCAAGCTTGCCTCGATCCCACCAAATTGATAAATTAGGGGTTGCTTCACACTGACTTTTTCCTATCACATGTTCTGAATATAAATTTCTAATTGTGTCGAGTTTATTTCCCATCTACAGGAATTAGAAATCAAAATATGGCACTGTAGATCTGTAAACATCTGAAGAAATGTACAATGAGTAACCCCAAGTCATTTTTGCACATTATAAATTGTCAGCACCCAAAATACATTTTTGTCATTCATGCACCCAAGACCCCATGATATTTAGTTAAAAGATAAAGATTACGCTAAAGCTTTCAGGTGGTACCCTTTCACACTGATATTTTTTCTGACAATGTCTGCCTACAGACTAATGATCTTGAGGTAATTTACCATCTGGTGAAATACAAACACACCTCTGCTCTAGTCCTCTTTGGACGTGAAAATCAAATAGCCGACATCTTAGAAACTGTTGTATTTTGGAGCATCGGAGATCCATAAACAAACAAGTCCAATGTCTTTCTTCATCTTTCTTTGTTTGAAATTATGGTGCACATTGGAGGTCTGAAGCAGAAAAATGACAACTGCTCTCTGTTACACCAAAAACACTATACTATAGTAACAATAATAAGGAGCAATAATTTTAATATGAAATGGCAGAACTAACACTCCGAAGGTTAGCATAATTTATTGGTAAAAACTAAACTTTCTCATTCCTAGTGCTGTACTATGACATCAGGGTCTTGCCAAAATAACACTGAAATAATAAACGACCAAAACATGTTTTTGGATTCTGTGCATCATCTTTGTCTTTCAGCTCTTTCTGTGGCAATAGGACAGTGTCACACGCAGGCCGGGCATATGAAATATCTCATTGTGACTCGTTTTAAGAATGGCTCGTAATATTTCCTAATTTGACTTACCATCTTGACAGATAGCTTTGCTAAAAAAGAGGTTTAAAAATAAGCTTCTTGTGAACAGGGCCAAAGTCACAAGCCGTGGTAGCAACCTCACAATGGCAACAGCATTAGGGCATAAATTCCACACCCTATTTCTTCCCAGTCATGTTCACGTTCCTTGTATATCCACAAGCTCATTTACAGTAATTCTGCTGAATGGCAATAATTATTCCAGGGTTAAGGTGTGACCATTAAACCTTTTTCAGTCGTACAGGCAATCTTTTATGGTTCCCTAGTCGGAGCTATAATAGTATGACCTTGCCACAAGTTTATCTGTAAAGTTGTCCCTGCAGGACTGAAATATTTTGCCCAAGGCGAGTTGTGAGATTTGATCAGCATGTGTAAAGGCACCCCCACCCCAAAGTGGGCGTGGCTCAGTGCCTGTGTGCACATGCATGGCTTTGTAGTTTTTCCCCTAGAATGTCCACTCTGTGTGCCCATGCTGTTTTAATTTCATTTTTTAGTCACGTAAATAGACATTTTGAGGAGATCAGCATTCTCCAAAATGAAATATATATATATATATATATATATATATATATTTATTTATTTACACACACACACACGCACACTGTGTGTGCGTGTGTGTGTGTGTTCCCAGTCTTGCTTGGCAACATATTGCGTCGTCAAATCTATCGTGTCGTCTCGGAAAGAAGACTCATGAAACCAAGTTGAAAAGACAGAGGAAGTATGCCAATTTGTTTCAAAGCACCCTTTATATGATTTGATGACACTTGGTAACGTCTTTTGAAATATTTTGAAATTTCAGCCCCTGAAGCCAGTTTCACTTAGCAATATGAAATTGGTTAGGTGTGGGAGTCATGAGTCGACCCACAAAAAATTATCATGAAGCCATGCCTGGATAAACAAAGGAAGTCTGCCCTTTATTTTCCCCAGGGCATTATTAGTTGGTCCTTCAAAGATGAACTCGTCCTTGAGATTTTGTCTGATAGCCTACAAACAAGTGTGGCGCACCTCCCAACCAGCTGCTTTAATTTCCCTTTTGTGTTTCCTGGACTCACAAAGTTAAGTCATAGACTTGCTGTCACAACTTGTTTGCCAGCGCTAGCACCACACCTCAGGCCCTCCATCATGTGCTCCACTGAGGCCCAGTCGGCCATGCATGACGCCTACAAAATTTGATATGAGGTGACCTATATTTTTCAGGTTTTGTTTTTCACCCAGACTACATGGTAAGGTCAGAGAGATGGCACAGTGCTGTCTGTTTATTCTTAGCATCTCTTACCAAGAGCAAGTCGCTACACAATGCCACAATGAGCGTTTGTGAGTGCTGATGAAGCTTCATTAAACTATATGACAAAGGTCTCTCTTTGGAAGCACGCTTGCTTGCCATTGTGAGACTTTGTGACATCGTGTTTGAAGTCCAGAATTTCCTCCAGGCATCTGCAGCAATTTTTATATTTTGTTCCTCTTCGTAAAACACTCCTTGGCAGCACTCCGATGACATTTGTGTATTTAGACCATTAGAGCCCTCAAAGAATACTTAAATAAAGGAACACCTTATTTGGCAACAGTATCCGTCATAAGGCGCACAGCATGTTTCCTCAGTTGGGTTTACCTCTGCCCATACTGGTTGGCAACAAATAGTAAGTTAAGTTATTGTTTGCTAGTCCCAGGTCGGAGTAATAGTGTTTGCCTTTTGGATTTCATTGGAGGGGAGGGTTGATACTGAGGCGAAGAAAGCTGGTGTGGAATGATTGGCAACAATGAGGACATGCCAGTATTTTGATTTAGTATTTCTTTTCTAGATAATATGCTTCGGTTTAAGTTACAGATGGTGTAGTGGTACATTCGCCTGACTTGTGTGCGTGAAGCGTGGGGTCGGTTCCCACTCAGTGACGGTGTGATTGTGGGTGTGAATGGTTGTCTCTCTCTAAATGTGCCCTGCGACTGACTGGCGACCAGTTAAGATGGTAGTCCACCTTTTGCCCAAAGTCAGCTGGCACAGGCTCCAGCAACCCCGCGACCCTCTTCAGGATAAGCGGTGTTGAAAATGGAATGGAGAGATGGATGCCTCAGTTTTGACTCTGTGAAGAGAGAGTTAACGTGCCTTGTCAAAAAGATCCCGATTTATCTCATCTGTCCAGAGGGCAATCTCCCATAAGCTTTGTGGTTTGTCAATATGCATTGACAAATTCCAGTCTCTCTTGTTTTTTTTTTTAATTATTTGCTTTCATCATTGCTGATAAGTCGTCTTCCATAAAGTCAACTTTGGCTCGAGTAAAAAGAGATGCTGTTTGAAACTTACGGTATGTACCTTGACCTTATAGTCCACCTTTTATTTATTTGGAAGCTGTTCTGGGATCTTTGTTTACCATCCATTTGTTCTATTTTCCGATTGCAATCACATCCAGGGAGAATGACTCCAGTCTTGTGGACTGTTAACTTCTGAAAATATGCAACAGTAACATCAGCAACATCAAGCTGCTTGGAGTCGGCCTGATCGTTATTTCGGCATTTATGTGCTTATTGATGGATAGTTTCGGCTGAAACTTATCTGCCAAGTATCGAAGGGGTTACCCAAGTAGCCGATGAAACATAAGGGTCGAGGAGATATGTTGACAAATAGTGAGGTTCCAGTGTTTTCCTCAAATTCAAAGGCATACAGTTTTTTTTTTTTACCAGATTTTCTATTGGGAATATCACATCAAAACCTTTGCATCTTTCATCCAACGCCAAAACCTGTCATCTGATTTTCCAAATTAATTGCGTGTGGTTTAAGTGGCTTTTCCAAACAGAGTTAGCATTTGCCAGACTGTCATTTTTGGGCACTCTCTACTGACTGCATTGATGCTTTTGCGCGCACATTCTGCAATGATAAACAACTGTAAGACAGAGAATGCACATGTGATAGTTTTGAGCTGTGTTGTCAAGCTTAAAGCGTCAAGTGTGTTTTCACCTGGATGTACTCCAAATGAGCATGTCAAAGCCTTCAGGGATCTTACGTCTGCTTCAAGTGAAATGCCCTGTACTGAAAAATGCAATGACAACGCAATGCTGATGTAGTTGCCTTGTAGACCCGCACAGCGGACGGGAATATTTGTCATATGTTCACTTTCTGTGGGTAAGTTTTAACATTCCTGTCAAGTATATTAGAAAGGGGCAGGAAAAGGATATATGGTCTGTTGTTTCTTCGAGACTACCCAATCCTGTCAAGAGTCCTGTAATACAGTATTGGCAGGGCTACTAGCCATAAGCAAATGTACAATTGCCCCATTTTATTTTGACATCTCCAGTGAATCCCCATTTGTCTCGCGGAACAGCACAAAAAAATTGACAGCCCCCCACAAACTTTAAACTAGGGCTGAACAATTTTGAAAAACAATCAAATTGTGATTTATTGTTTCCTCAATATTGAGATTGCGATTTCATATGTGATTTGTTTTCTTTTTTGTAGGTTACGCTGGCACTAAAATAAAGACAAATGAACCACGAATAAATGTGAAAGACGTTTTAATTACTTCAATTACAGTTGCTAACTTACAAAACACTTTGACTTTTGCAGTCTTTTAAGCGTTCAATAAACAGCTGAAAAATGCATTGGCGACTGCATTGACAGCTTTCCATGATGTAGCGGGAATTTCTGCATGGATCATTTCAAACATTCATTAAAAAAAGAGCTTTTGTTTTAGAAAAATGCTAAACAATATTTCAACATTAAAAGTGAGGACTACTGGCAATTTCTTCCCAGATTTTAGCATGAATCGTTAAATGGACACACGGGATTTAATTTGGTGGACCACAGAAAATGATGTGGGGGAGACGAATCTTGCCGCCAGACTTTGTTAGTGTTATCTTGTCTTTGTTATTTGCTGTTATCGCTCAGACGGGAAGTGATGCAAAGGAACTTCTTGTAGTTCTTTCCAATGCTGTAAGAATATCACTGGCATTGGTGACGTGACAAAAATGTTGGGACAGTTGAAAACTGAAGAAAATGTGACGTTGCGCAACACTAAAACCTTTGGGGTTTGGCTCTGAATTGTCTGGCAACAGTTGACTTTTGTTGCTGTCGCCACAACCATGCAACACAATAGTGTGGTGACAATCAATCAAACTCATTAACAAAATGGACGTGACTTGTTAAATAACACCTGTGTCAAGCGGTGACTCACCCGTGTCTATTTTCATCATGCCGGGAGACACTCGCTGTTTGTGTGAGAGTGCGTGCGAAAGGCAAAGTGTGTGTATGTGTGAGTGAGAGAGAGAGAGATTTTGTGTGTGTGGGAGAGAGAGTATTTGTGTACGAATGAACAACCAGGGAGGAAAAGGGAACTGGCAGGGGTGGGAGGTAAACTCAAGGTTACGCCACTTTGCTTCAGCTGGGCCACGACGTCACATTTCCTGGAGTCCATGCATTTCCTATTACAACACGCACACACACACACGCGCACACACACACACACACACACACACACACACACACACACACACACACACACACACACACACACACACACAGTGTGACCGCAGCACACTTTGTTGTGCCATCGTCATTGGTTTTTAGAGTATGTCAGATATTATCGGTGGAACACGATGTAAGAAGTAGCAAATTAACTTTTTTAGTCGCTGGGAATAATACCCGGTACCACCTCCATCTCACTCACGCTCCTTTTTTCTTGTAGAGTTGTACAGGTGCGGCAAGGCTAGTTCAGCAAAACATTTGCGGCTTGAAAGCACAGTCTTTACTCCACTTGGCACATAAAGCTTTGGGCGGGTTCGCTCATTCCAATTTGCAGTATCTCTCAAAAGTCCTTCAGGTTGGATGGGGAACATTTGGTGCACAACCATTTTCACATTTCCCCATGAATGGTCAGGCAGTATATGTTGTGCATGTGATTTTTTTTTCATTTGTTTATTTTAATTGTTATTCATTTGCAAAATTATCAAAGTTTTTTTCCTTCTTCATGTTGTCATTATGGAGTGTTGAATTTTGTGGTGAAAAAATAATGTAATCCATTTTGCAGTACGGCTAAAATTAGAAGAGAAAGTGAAGCGGTGTGAATTCTTTCCTGCTCCACTGTGATGCCGACTGTTCATCTGTTGTCTCCTCAGCACACCTCGCTGTCCACCAGCCGCACGGACAAGGGTTCAGGCTGGTCCAGCCGCTCGCTGGGTGCCCGATGCCGCAACTCCATCGCCCTGTGCTCAGATGAACAGCCGCACATCGGAAACTACAGGCTGCTCAAGACCATTGGCAAGGGCAACTTTGCCAAGGTTAAACTGGCGCGACACATCCTGACGGGTAGAGAGGTACGTTTTTTGAAGACTTGAAGTTCAAGGCTGGATTTGCACAGCAGGTCCAAGTGACTAATTCCATAGTAACATCTGTATCCTCTCTTATTTCCACATACATTTCAAGTGACACATATCCTGTGTCACTTGTAAATGTTAGCACATTTACAAGACATCAAAATGTCTAATGTACAGTGTTTCCATCACGTCAATCATTGAATGAAGACTGTGTCGAAATTAATATTAAGTATCGACTAAAAACAAGTTGTCAATCACTAAACCCCCAAAACCACCAAAAAGCAATACTCACTCAACATGTTCAAACTGTCTTAACACCTCTAATGTAGCATACATCATATTTAATGTCGGTAGAACTGTAATGGGCCTGATTGTGATGTGTGCCTTGCAACATGGACGTAAAAGACTTACTGCAAATTTAACTTGTCTAAAGAAGGTCAGAAAGGAAACAGCCTGTCATATGAGTGTTGCCCTGCCGTACACACACACATGACAACGTGAGAGTAGTTGGTTTGACAAAGGCACTGTTGATCCTGGTTGGTTTGTGGTATTTTTTCGCAGCCAAAAAAAAAATGTGCGGTAGCTTGTTTGTTCTGTACAAAGTGTAGACTGTCTTCATGGGACCTACTGTTTTTTTTATGGTCATTGACTTCTGTTCCTTTTGTTTGTTGTTTAGGTTGCAATAAAAATCATTGATAAAACACAACTCAACCCTTCAAGCCTACAGAAGGTGAGTGAATGTAATTTTATATTTAATGAATATTCCGGGTGATGTAAAATTCATTTCCAAATGTTGCTTTGTTATAATTTTTAATTTTTGGTACCATATATTTATGTTTTGATTTAAGTCTTTATATTTTGTAGGTACTTTTATTATTTAAAAATATTTTGATATGTTTTACATTTAATCAGTTTTCTTATTTTATTTTTAATGTATATGTTTCACTATATTATAATTGTCTTATGTTCACTATTTTCATGATTAGAGCCTCAGGAACTCATATTGAAGTGAGGGAAAGAGCTTTGCTTAGTTAGGACACCAGCGAATGTTTGAATGACTTTTTCTTAGCTCAAAGTGCCAGTGTGTACCGATCATGTTAACATCAAACATGAGGCATTTGGGGCTTTTCTGTCTTGTTTCCAAACCTTGGTTATAGTTTCTCACACTTGGTAAAAAATTGCTCTTTTACAGAAAATAAACGTAGCCTTTGTCTGATTATCGGCTGACTTCATCATTACTGTCCCAACAACAAAACGAAAAATCAATTCGCCTTCGCGCGCGCACACATACACACACACACACACAAACACCCAGACACGTGCGTGCGCGCTGATACACTCACGACACACACAGCTGGCCTATTGATGAGCTGTCTGCTGGTTAGCTAACAAGTGTTGATAAACCCAAGTATCGATGGCGTCTGGCCCTCCCTGTGCAATACTGGCTCGCACTGAGCCAGTATTGCACGTTTCCTTCCTTGATAGCACAACCATTTTCTTTGGCTTTCAGAACGCTGTCATACCCATGACCGTCTTTTTTTCATATTTTTTTTAATGTTAGGTTTATTGTCAAGACGTCGTCATTCCGGTATTCATCGAGCATCTCGCGTTGCATCCACAATTTCAGTTGAAACTTTTTCAGGAGATTGTTGTCATGTAAATGTGCCCTTGTGCGGCCCAGTAGTGACACTGATAAAGTGTTTGGAGACTGTGTTTGAACCGTCGAGCGATGCTGGGAAGCTTCTTTTCTTCTTTTTAGTCCCCTGTGCTGGCCCCCTAAACTGAGAGCTGAATTCCAGACAGGGGAACAAAAGGGCAGCAGGCCGGGGTGCGGATTTGTGAGGCCTGGGCACGGGACAGGAGAAAGACAAGATAGAGAGAAGACACACTACGCGGACTTGGTCGTCTCACTACCTTTTGTCTGCATGTGTAATGCAATTATATGCCTTTCTATTGTGTCATATTGTTGGCCCAGAGTGCTTTGTTGTGGTTATGTATGGAGAAATGTAGAACCATGGACAGCCATGTTGAGAGCAGCTTTTCCCACAAGTAATATCAACACAACACTGACAAATTGACCAACATCTCACTGTCAATACAAAGCACTTCAGGTGAAACAAATGTGGCTTCAATGAAGACCATAGTTCCTGTGCTCAACACACACAAAAGAAGACCCCACTACGTGGGGTGGTGTTACTTTCAAGAGGTCAAGCAACCTTGGGACTAGGGTCTGCAACTCTGAAAATACTGTAACTGATTAGAATATCCTCGTTCCAGGAACAAGAAGTAAAAGTTCCTGGAACCTTAGGTGAAAATGTGGTGAAGGCCCTACTTGTTATAGGAGAGGGAGGCGGCGCCAGTAGCACTTAACCACCATATGAGAATCACTCCTCTAGATTGTCCATACAGGCGTGAATCTGAGTGTGAGTGGTGGTTTGTCTATTTGCAATGTGACTGGCTGATAACCAGTCCACGGGTTATAACAAACACTTCTCTCACCAAAAGTCAGTTTTGTTTGATTGAAGGCTGTCAATTGTTCGTACTTGTTTGTCTACCAGCCATGCCCTCAGCTGCCTACCAGTCCAGGGTGTACTACGCCTCTCCTTAACGTCACCTTATGAGGAGAAGCGCTATTGAAAATGGGTGGATAAAATCAATGACAGCGTACCGGTCTGTGCGCTTGTAATCAAATTAAGTAAGTAGAGCATCTGAGTGCTTTAAGAAGAATTAAGAGGATGAGCCTGTCACCTCCACTTTAAATTTTCCACATCTCGTCAATCATGAGCAGAGATGAATGAGGTTTACATTTCTCTCGAACATTTCCATTCCGCCTCGCTCTTTGAAACCCTTTCTGGATCTTTTTCACTTACTGCCCAGCTGTCATGACAACGGACATGCCGCGTCATGGTTGCTGTGACAATGTCGGCATTAATCCTCCTGAGGGGCACAATGCGGGCTGCACACACAGCTGCTGTGATTTACTCATAAAATGTCATAACGTTTCAAACAGTTACTATGGTCCTCAGTTTACGAAATTTATAATGTGCAAACAGTGCATAAATTTGCTTTTTTATTTTATTTTTTTTAATTGTGCTGCATTCTGAATACATTAATTTAATTCTGTTGTCAGTGTACCAATAAGTGATTATTTTGCTCATGGTAATCGGGACTTTTTTTTGTAACACCCTATCTGGATTATGGATTCTATTTACAGTAAATTCATAACCACGTCACATCCTCATGCTACTTCATTATGGTGACATCATTTAGGGAGTGCTGCATGCGTCACTTGACATCTGCAGACTCTGGACCTGTTCGACCAGGCCAAATGTCTCATCTCATTTACGCAAATGGAGAAAAGTGCAACGTTGCAGTGAGGAAATAAGGAAGTGAAGTTTCTTGGTCTTCACTTACTCTGACAGACTGCGGCCGCATTAATTGTATGTTTCCTTTTTTTATTTGAATTTTTTCCCCCCATGTCGCCGTTTTGCTTTCACGCCATTGTAATTGGGCATTTGATCTAGGAATTTTTCTTCCCCATTTTTTTGTATTAGAACTAGAGCTGTCAAACGATTAAAATATTTAATCTAATTAATAACTCAACTGTCATAATCAACTCAAATTAACTAAAAATTAATCATGATTACTCACTCATTTTTTATCGTTTCTGAATTTCCTTTTATATTTTTTGTCCTATTTTCCCTCATTTTAATGCTCTCATCAACATGGAATCATGAATCAGTTTTCTATGTGCAAAATGCAAATATTTACTGAAATAACAATTTTGATTTTCAATTTTACATGAACATTTTTCACTTGGAGCAGTTATTCACACATTATCTCTCACACAATATTACTGTCCATCAACAACAGTGAAAACAATATTTTGTCACACAACAGCTGCTTGAACAGCTCTTTTTAGGGAATCAAAACAGCGCAATATAACATAAAGTGCACATCTAAGGTAAACTAGTACTCAGCCTATAATGGATTTAAGCCATGGTTGCATACTTCATTTTTCTCAAATTTGCTTTGAACACAGCAGTCAGGCTATGCTGATTCTGTTGATCCTTCTTGCTCGGAAGTCTCTCTACGGTTTTGTGTCGACATCATTTCGATTCTTGTAATGGAGGCTCGCTGGCAATCAGTAATGGTTGTTCAGTTAGGGATTGTCGGTCAGCATGGAAGGATCTCTCGTTCTGTAGTTTTTGGATCATTTATTGGAGCACTTTGCAGCAGAAGTAGGAGTAGTAGTAGTTGTAACAGAAGTATCAGAAGCAGGTAATAACCTAAACTACACATAAATGCAGTAAAAAATTAATATATCTATCTTTCTGCATCGCAATGTAAATATGTATATAATTGACATTATGAATACCTTTATTTAACAATACGTTTAATAAATAATGTAATCAACCCTGATTTCACTATGTATCATTATCGTCATCATTATTAATTGTTTTAAACGTAAGAAACCATTCAACACAAACATAAAGTCGAATCGAACAAAAGAACTACAAGTCCCAATACTCAATCCCGGAAGTGGAGCGCCGGCATGAACATATCAAGTCGAATCAAACAAAAGAACTACAAGTCCCAAAGGTCCAACCCGAAGTGGAGCGGCTGCAACGCAATTTACTTCTTTAAACGTCAGATTGCAGACGAACAAACATGACAACTATGCACAAATGAGCTAAATAAAGACACCCCTGTTCTAGCAACATTTTAGCCCACGCTGTTTAAATTGCCGATTGCTTCAGCAACTTTGTTCTTTGTCGTGTCATCCATTTTCTTCGCTTTGAAATGATCCATAGCTGTCTGTCTGAGACGAGGGGGGCGGACAACTCACGCAGCGGTGTGCTTGGCCATTAATTAAGTGGTATTTCAGACTCGACGTGCTATGATGATAGCTCAGTTTACGACTGCAAAACATCCAGGTCACTTTGGTCTTGTCAGTGGAACAATCTGGCAACTTTTTTAAAGTAAACTTTCCATTCATAAACTATTTAAATATCCGTTTTCGGTGTCTCGCGCTGCCGTGGCTGGCAAAACAAACGTGTGTGGACTTGTGCAGCGCGCTTGATGTTTTGTTTCTGGTTTATTTATAGAGCAACGTCATATCCGCTGTGACGTCTGCCGCGTTAATCTCGCGAGAAAATTTTTGATCCCGATAAAATTCATTTAAATTAATGTCGATAAAAACGCGCTAAACTGACAGCTCTAATTAGAACCCTTACAGAGGTGGAATTAAGGTCTGTTTTGACAGCTGGTTAGTGTTGAAAATAACATTTGAACGAAAAGTCACACATTCGGCCCTTTAATCTCGCCTACCAAACAAATGCATTGTAAAAAAAATCCTGTAACATGTAGTGATTTAGCAGGCTTTTCTTTTCTATCCATAAAATCGGTTAAATAAAATGTAGGTATTCATTTCATTAAAAAATTGTTTGAATGATTTCTTGTACATATAAATTTTAAAAAATGAGTAGAATAAATAATGTAAATGTAATCTGTTTTATTTCAATAAATGTTTGGTTAACTAATTAAAATAATAATAATAATAATAATAATAATACAAATTTGAAAATGAGAATGAATTCACTTAATAAAAAAAACATTTTGCATAGATATAACAAATGTTTAATAATGTATAATCATAGAAATGATTGCCTAAACTAACATTAATTATAAATTACATTTCTTTAAGTTGATTTTATTAAAATCAATAGTTTTATGCATACATTATATACGTATTCATTTTCATAGGTTTAATTATAACTAGTTACATTAAAGAATGAGAATTATTAGACAATCAAATTTGAACTTTTTTGTGACCTTATCTACAAATGCTGTGTCTCATTACTTCGTTTAATTTTTTTTTTTAATCCCCCCCAAAATGTGACTCTTTTGGACAAAAATGTGTCCATCCGTGCGCTATTGACTACTTTCAGGCATAAAACATTTTCACACCCGACATTCACGTGTCAAGCCTGTTGTGTCGAAAGCAGTCATCTTGCAAAGTATTGCTGTGTGAAAGTGCACACAGGGTTTGGTTTTAAAAAACAAAGCGAAGGCGGGACGTCTGCATGAAACTGGCTGGAGAAATTAGACTTTGGCAGCAGCTGTGCATTTTACTGTGATTGCTGACAATAGAAGATCCTTGTTCGAGTCACTGGTGTGTGGTCACCGTGTAAATTTAAATCAAGTACAACTGGACTTGCTTAGATGCTGCATAACTAAAGCAAATTAATGTAGATGGGAAATATAACAGTGCTTCACTTTTCAAACATTTCGTTACAAAATGCAATAAATTGATATTTTCCCTCAAAAATCTAGAACACACGATGATCATGTTGTAAAACAAGTTTTTCTTTTGTCAAGATTTTTTTTTCTGATTACAGTAAGAATAAATGGAGAAAGTATTCAAATGTTACAGCCTTCTTGTGAGATTTTATAGTTTCATTTTCCCCTTAAAATACAACATAAAACATCTCTATCCCATAATTACAATGTGAAATCTGTTAAAACTAAAATCACGCCTACAAAAGTATTTCGGTGAATGAATACCAGTCTGGAATAAGGCTATTATGTAATGTGGAAAAAAAAAATACGGAAAAATTTAAACCATTTGAGTACTTTCTGCAGTCACTGTATTCACGTTGCATTTCCATCATCATCGTACACCACGTTGCATTTCCATCATCATCGTACACTCCAAATATGGTTTCCAGGAACATTCCCCTCTTGTATGGCTTACTGCAATGCTAATTACCAATCCTACTGAAGGTGTAATGTATGCAGTACTTCATCATCATCTGGCAGGTCTTAATAGTATTTATGGGCAAAATGCATCAGCCTTGTCATATTTGTTTATTAATCTTGAATCAAGTCTTTTTCTTATCAGCACGCCCTGAAAATTACATTCTTCAAAATGTTTTATTATAATGAGGCAGAATGGCGGGTGGGGCAGTGTGGTGGGATGAGACAGCAGTGTTGAGCACCAAAATGGACACAACACATCCAAGGCGGAGGCCGACTGCTAGGCTGTACTGCTGTCACGCGCCCCTGTGGGTCACCAAAGCTGTATGTGTGAGAATGAGCCACATTGATGATATATTCTCTCCTTTTTCTAGCTTTTTCGTGAGGTACGCATCATGAAAACCCTCAACCATCCCAACATCGGTGAGTCACACTTAAGTGTGTCTATTGATCTTTTGGTCCGTTTCATTTAGTGTGACCGTTTGCATTTGTGTGCTACAGTCCAGCTTTTTGAGGTCATAGAGACGGAGAAGACTCTATATTTGATCATGGAGTACGCCAGTGGAGGTCGGTGACGCCAACGCACACATACTAATTTATATAACTTTTTTTTTGGAGGGGGGGCGTGGCCATATGTTTTACTGTGTCTGGAGAGGAGCAACACAGCACACCACACACATAAGCCTGTATGTCGTAGTACTTAGACTGAACTGTGAGAGGCAACAGGGTGCCACGGGGCATCCAGAATGAAGAAAGAGTAGTACAGGTAGTAGTAGAAGAAGAAGAAGTGCAAGAAGCTACTGGCTAAATGGGATCTTGTCTGGCAAGCTGATTTTTTCATTTTGGTGAAGAGCTTTAAGGGACATGTTATACAAACACTCAGCACAGCTCAAATGCTCCTCTAATTGTGTGTGCCAACATTGTCACCTTCAGTGAGCTTCTCTTTTGGATCGAGCAGGAAGTCCGCTTTGGCCCAACTTGGTTTTGAACACACCCGTAAAGGTTTTCAGTCGTAAATATTGTAAACGGTTAACATTTACGATTGTCGGACGGACCATTTTTCGAGGAGCTGGCACGGAATGGAGCAAAACTCTCTCTTAATTAACGTAGCACACTGAGCACAGCATAATCTATCGTTGTGCACCCCACACATCATAATCGATTTCAATACACGCCATGCCACAGGATAATTGTTCAGGATACTCTTTTATAAACTCATTTTTAAAATGCTCAAATTCAGACCAATTGTTGGTATATGTGCTTCCAGATCTGTCACACTTGAATCATTTTTATCATGCATGAGCACACAATGCAGCGAAAACTAGCGCCTTCCTAATTTGAAAGCTTCTCTTTACCTCTCTTCTTTCATCTCTGTGCTGGTGTCTCTCCTGCCTGCCTACAATATCTAACAAGGAGCGAGCACACAAAATGGGAGACAAACGCACACTGTTCAACATCAAAATGAACTGACAAAGCAGCCAGTCTTAATCTACTCACACAAAGTAGTCTACATCACAAACTGGAGATGACTTGTGACTGCATTTAAAAAAAAAAGAGAGAGAGAGAATTAATGTACTGTGTGACAAAGTAGCTGACTCACCTTCAGTTGTTTGGCCAACACGTTAGACCAGATTGTGGTTGTTCTTTTTCCGCCAGATGGATGAATATTTACATACTACATAAACTCCAGCTGTTGGACTTATTGGAGCTTACAAAGATGAAGTGTGCTTTAGTGTATTCCTGAAGAAAGGACACGAAAGGAGACAGACAAATTAGGCTTTTTTTTTCCAACCACAAATTGTTGGGGCTTTTTTTTGTTTGTTTTATTTTGTTTTTTTACAAGGCATCAAGCTACTTGTTTGCCTCGAGTCTCAAAAAAGTGACAAGCCATCAAAAAGACCACCCATCAATTTGCTGAGTTGGAGTCTATCCAAGCTTACTTTGGAGGCAGTCTTTCATTATTTGAAGGGGGTATGCAGTTAACAGTTAGCTGACAATTCATTATTTGTTATTTATGACCCTACAGTCTCCACTTTACTGCAGCTATCAGTTTCTCGAATAAAACAAGCTGTCATTACAAAAAATAATAATAATAATAATAAATTGTCAGAGACCCCACTTCTCCACCCTTGTTTTTGTTTGTAGTTTCCCATAGCAGAGTTGCTTTGATTCTGCAGTGTTACTTTATTATTGTTGTTTAAAACTGCAATCAATGTCATTGACATTCAAGCTTGTCATCACTCGCAGGGGAGGTGTTTGACTACCTCGTGGCTCATGGCCGCATGAAGGAGAAAGAGGCCCGCGGCAAGTTCCGACAGGTCGGTTCCAACTTCAGCCTACTTGTATTTCTGATGAATAAGAAAAAAAAATGACTTGCTGCACCATACACAGTAAAAAGCACGACAGCCAGCAAAGATGAGCTGTAGTTTGGCTGTGTGACACGATGACACTACAGACTATTCCACTGGGGTGCACTGCTGAATAAGATAAACAGTGGCAGTGAAATCATCTATTCAATTGTCCACTGTACATGAAGCATGTTTTCTTGTCTTTACACAGATTGTATCAGCTGTGCACTATTGCCATCAGAAGAACATTGTTCACAGAGACTTGAAGGTGAGTGCACACCAAAGTATAATAATAATAATAATAATAATAATAATAATTTACAGACACAATTTGTGCGGAAAAAGTTGTTGGATTGAGTCATATAAATATGTGCCACTATGACATCATCTTTTGTGCTCCACCATCTAAGGCAGAGAATCTGCTGCTGGACGCCAACTCCAACATCAAAATCGCTGACTTTGGCTTCAGCAACGAGTTCATGGCTGGCAGCAAGCTGGACACCTTCTGCGGCTCACCGCCCTATGCCGCACCCGAACTTTTCCAAGGCAAGAAGTACGATGGCCCTGAGGTCGACATCTGGAGCTTGGGTGTCATCCTCTACACGCTGGTCAGCGGATCGCTGCCCTTTGACGGCCAAAACCTGAAGGTGGGTATCATAATTGTATCATTGTCAAGTATCATTGTCTCTGTGGCTGAAACTCATCTGGATATGTGTTTCATTTAGGAGCTGCGTGAGCGTGTCCTGAGAGGGAAATACCGTGTGCCCTTCTACATGTCCACAGACTGCGAGGGAATCCTGCGCCGCTTCTTGGTCCTCAACCCAACCAAGCGCTGTTCACTGGAGGTGAGTGGCAACATTTGTAGTACGAATGGGCCATTCGTTCAAGTTTATTTCAGTGCGATTTATTATTTCTCTAAATGTTTTGTTTTAGTGCGGTCTGTTGCGCAAAGCACATCCCTGCTGATATTCTCTCTGCTTACACTAACACCATGCTCTGCGAACAGAGAGGTGCATTCAGTGTTGCTAGTTGAATGAATTGATTGCAGTCCTTTATTTGTATTTTTGTAAAATGGGTTCAGCGACTACTTCCTGCCCAAAAAAAGCAATGGTACAATTCACTTCAATGACAATGTTGTTAGGCCATATAGTGCAGCCCTACCTTGCAGTCATGATGAGATGTAATCATTTTGCTGACATGAATTTACCAGCAAATCATGAAAGACAAATGGTTGAATGTGAGCTACGATGGAGAGGAGCTAAAACCTCACAAAGAGCCCGAGGAGGACTTCAACGACAACGTCCGCATTGGTGAGTAAATACCATGAGAGCGATTAAAGCACTGATTTGAAGCTTGCATGACTTTGACACTTGGTGTTGCAGATGTGATGGTGGGGATGGGTTTCACCAGGGAGGAGATCCGAGATTCTCTGGCCGGTCACAAGTACAACGAGGTGACGGCCACGTACTTGCTGCTGGCACGCAAGAACGAGGCAAGTATGACATATATGGGATTGTGGTTGTTTCTGTATGATACACTCCCAATTTGATATGATTCCCTGAAATTTCAATGTGTTCCAACTCATTAACGTGCAATTCACTCCAATTATGATGCTATTTACTCGAAGTACTATACGGCCTTCACTGCAATTACGGCATGATCCATGCCAACGACATGATTCACCTCAGTTGCCGTGAGTTGTAATTTTATACAATCCGATTCACTCAATTTATGAGGATGCAATTAAAAATGCAATTACGATGTAGTATGATATGATTCATGGCGACTACAATACGTTGTGGTACAATTCACTTCAATGACAATGTTGTTAGATATGATTTGATTTGCTGCAATTACTGTACAAATCTCTCTGATGCGATTCACTCCATATTATTCCCACCAATTGCATTCCAGTATGATACATAATAATCCCAATCTCTCTTCTTACAATACAATTTACTTCAATTCTTATCTGTTATAATGCAATTTCCATTTGATAGGATTCTTGCCTTTTATTTTAATAAATTCAAAGCGTAGCCAAACTTGGCTCTGCTTCTTCTGTGACGTGCTCTGTTCACACTCCCAGCACAACACTCACAAATTGTCATCGCAGTCACTCTCTATTGTCTCAGGCCGAAAGCACCGTGTCCCGCTCAGCCAGCAGTTTGAGCCTGGCTCGCGTCAGGCCCGGCACCATCGTCAACGGTACCAGCAAACACTCTACTTCCTCCGCAGCGGCTGCGTCCTCCTCCTCAGCCTACAAGCCACAACGCAGCGTCTCCACCTATCAGCGCCAGAGACGGCACTCTGACTTCTGTATGACTTCTTGACATCACATCCCCGAAGCTTCAAACCGATCCCTAATCTATTTAAATCTTTTGTCTCACAGGTGGTCCTGCAGCTCCTGGGTCAGCGCACCCCAAGCGCAGCCCGAGTGGGGTGGGAGAAGTTTCTGGACTTAAGGAGGAAAGGCTCTCAGTCCGCAAGTCCAGCAACAACACCGTGGGTTCTCGGAGCATCCCGACGCCCTCTAGCCCGATGGTCAGCTCTGCTCACAATCCCAACAAAGCCGAGATTCCCGACAGACGGAAGGAGGCCAACTCCACCATGGTAACATTCAAAAATGTATATCTTGCATTGAGTTACATTGAGTCCATGCATCCATGTGTTGAGATTAGTATCCGGCAGATTAACTTTAGGTAAAATGTTATGTTCAAGAATCCTCCCATTCTTGAAATGTGTGGGCTTGTGTAATGGGCATATTCAGTAGTTGGTTGCTGATGCTTTTCAAGGTGGAAATGTCATCAAAATTTGTGACTTTTTTAAGATGGAGGAAGAGCACCTTGAGCCAACTCTGTAGCCAGCCGGCTGTTGTCTTCGTCGAGTCAACTCAGCTTTTTATTAGAACACGTTTTAGCAGTGAGTTGTTACTACAAAGGAAAAAGTCAAAATATTTTGCCAAGACAATTTCAATTGAGCATCTAAAAAAACATGCAAGTTTATGTGCACACAGACCTTCTGGCACTGCAAATGGCTCATTAAATCAGATATAGATGCCTTGATTCCTTCACCGACACTTGGATAACTGGAACAATTGGAAAAAAATCGAGCAGCAGCCACATTAACCTGAAATGAACTCTTTAATGTATTTAAATGCGCGTGAGTCCTCTTTTGGATTAGTCACATGACTTCCCTCGAGTCAGACTTGAGGTGCCAATTTTAGTACTTGGCTAACAATTTCAAGAGACTCAACTTACTCAAAACTTGCTAGCATCAAATTGGGTGAAGTTTGACATCTACTTTGCCATAACCAGCTGGAACACAGCCCATTCGTTATCTTACATATTTTTGTGAAGTAATTGTACATATAGTTTATTAATGTGTAAATAAATACGGTCAGTGTGATGGGAAAGTTAAACCGCGATGTCTTTTAAAATTGCGGTATGCTGTACCTTGAAACCAGCAAACGCCTCATACCTCGTGTAAATGTATTTTTTGTGTGTTATGATCAATGTGAAATGTATGTTATGACTGGCAAGGTTGCAAAGTTATATCACTTGACTTACTTCAAATTGATTTATCCTGACACTTCAACCTTGAAGGTTAAGACTCATTTATAACTTGCTCAGGCAATATGTGACTGAAACCCAACTCTGTTGAATTGGACATATTTTGTTGTTGACGTCTTTCCCCACCTCCTTACCCACGACAGAGTAATGTCCCTGCTAGTGGCATGACGCGAAGGAATACGTACGTCTGCAGCACAGACAGACACTCATTGTTGCAAAATGGCAAAGAAAACAGGTGAGAAACATTTCCAACTGTAAATACATGAGGGTCTCCTCTTCTTTTTGATTACTCAAATAGCCAATAAATATGATTAAAATGACTTTGGGCAGATATTTCACTAGAAATGTGTCTTGCATGTTTGGCGGGGTAAAGGTTTAGAGCTAAACAAATTGATCTGTGTGTTTATGGAGCCAGCATTAAATGTCTTGTTGTGACAGATGGTGTTGGTGCTTCTGAGTGTGTCAGACACAGTCGCCTCTTGCTATTCGCGCTGTCGGTCTTTCACTCGCGTTGGCTCATCCCTAACTTAGCCTTCACGACAACATTGTACTCCCATCGTCTTCACTTTGCTGCAGTGAAGTTGGTCTCTTTGCTGTAGAGTCCGCATCTTTTCAACTAAATACAGGATACTGTACTATCAGTTTAAGTATCTTTGGGTCTTGTTCACGAGTGAGGGCAGAAGGGAGCGAGAGATCGACAGGCGGATCGGTGCAGCATCTGCTGTGATGCGGAAGTTGTATCGGTCTGTCGTGGTAAAGAAGGAGCTGAGCCAAATGGCGAAGCTCTCAATTTACCGGTCGATCTACGTTCCGGCCCTCATCTATGGTCACGAGCTATGGGTCGTGACCGAAAGAACGAGATCCCGGATACAAGCGGCCGAAATGAGTTTTCTCCGCAGGGTGTCCGGGCTCTCCCTTAGAGATAAGGTGATAAGCTCGGTCATCCGGGAGGGGCTCAAAGTAGAGCCGCTTCTCCTCCACATCGAGAGGAGCCAGATGAGGTGGCTGGGGCATCTGATTCGGATGCCTCCTGAGCGCCTCCCTAGTGAGGTGTTCCGGGCATGTCCCACCGGGCGGAGACCCCGAGGACGACCCAGGACACGCTGGGGAGACTATGTCACCCAGCTGGCCTGGGAACGCCTCAGGATCCCCCGGGGAGAGCTGGAAGAAGTAGCTAGGGAGAGGGAAGTCTGGGCTTCCCTGCTTAAGCTGCTGCCCCCGCGACCCGGCCCCGGATAAGCGGTAGAAGATGGATGGATGGATGGATGTACTATCAGTGATACTAGCTGTTACTCTAGCAGGAGCTCATGTGTGGGAGGAACATTACACAACATTAACTTCAGAGTGAACCACTAGCATAATAAGAATAAATGAAACTAAATCAAGTAGGATTACTGGTACTTGTCCTTTGAAGACTCCTGATAGTCACACAAAGGAGAGCAAAGAGCAAGAAAATCAAATGAAGAAATATTTGTGATTAAGTATCAGAACTAAGTTCGATTTCCAGCAGCACGCTAGATGTGTGGTTAGCACATCTGCCTCACAGTTCGGAATTTCGAAGTTCTTTGTGGACTTTGGTATGTTCTCTCTGTGTTGGCATGGGGATTTTCTCCTACTTTCCCAAAACATGCTTATTATTAGTTACATCGAAGACTCTAAATTGTGAGTGCGATGCTTACAATCTTTATTTACTCTAGAAAAGCGAAGACTAACTATTATTTTTAGTGAATCAAGAGTTATTAAGTCAAAGACAGCGCATAATAAAGTAGGAGGAAGCATTGTGGGGACAAAGTTGCAATTGGCCCAGTGCCCACATCAACACCACCCCCATGCCTACATTTGCCTCCGAGGCTTTGTCAATGTTGATGCCATGCCACGCTGCTTTGATGGGGTAAACACGTGCAGGTCCACACACGCACACACTCTTTGGTGAATTCTTTTAACGCTTGAGACGAGAAGTACCTGTGCGAATAGACGGAAAATGTCTGGTTTTGGATTTGGTGAAGCAACACGTGGCTCGTCATCCAAGATTACTTTACTCTTCTATGTAAAGTGGCACCTTGACCAACGAGCTTGATTCTTTCCGTGACCACTCTTCTTAACTCATATCACTCGTCTCTCAAATCAGCGAATTGAATTGATGTGAATTTGTTCCAGCCACTTCGAAAAACACCACCCATTTTTTTCATGTTTTGTTTATTTAAAAAGTGAGAAATAGTACCAGGCAGTATAATACTGTACAGTATAAAGCCAACATGTAATTTAAATAACGAAAACAGTTTTTGCAACGTGCTTTAATTCAGTGGACATTGATTATGTTGCTCCTTCTCACATGCGCGCCATGGCCATTGGGGGGACAATTCATTATATCCAGAAATATAACGCACATAAATTTGACGATGAAGGACAAAGATGACCATTGAAAACTAAGCGGCAGCAGTACAAATCGTTTTGGCAGAGCAAAAAGAATTCATGCCTTTGCATATTGTTAAATGCTTTGTTTTCTTGTCTTGCTCCGGCTTGTGTTCCAATGTTTAGAAAATGTTTATATTTACTGCAACATCAATGCTGCTTTAGTTAGCTTATGTGTGCGAGTTGTGTGGTGTGCGTCTCTGTGTGTGCGAGCATTTCTGCTATGTAGAGCGAAATGAAAAGCAGCCTGAGGGTAATATTGAGGTATTAGGTGCGCACAGGCATTAGTGCTCTATGAGAAGACGAATGCCCTCCTGGAACTCCATTCGGGAAAAAAAAACAAAAACCTTTTTCCTCCCCTTGTTCTTCCACCCCAGTTCGATTTCCCATCGGCTGCCCCCGGCTTCTCCCTCCACCCACAGCATCACCGGCGCATCAGCCATGTCGTCCTCCTCCACCTCCACGCCCTCCTCGCGTCTCTCCCGGGGCTCCACGGCCAGGAGCACCTTCCACGGCGGGCAAATCCGAGACCGCCGGCCGCCCTTACATGTGACACCAGCCTCGCCCACCTTGTCGCACGACACTGGCGGCACCCTGTCCGGTGCCAGGACCCCACGCACCACCAGCAACCTGCTCAGCAAGCTCACCTCCAAGTTGACCCGCAGGTAAGCGGAGAAGCCGCGGGAGAAAATCATGGCGGGAAGAGGACACGTCTACTGACTCTGGACTAGCGTTGTGGCTAAATGGTTAGCACGCTAAAAACTGACATTTTTAAGTGCACTGGATGATGTTGTGCCTGTGGACTGATTTCAGTGACTTCTTTTAGTACATAACGATCTCATCTACTAACAAGGTCAGCTTTTATTCTTTTTCAGTGAAGCCTTGACAAGTTGTTCGCCTCAGGTTTACATCTTTAGCCTCGTTTCCACCAGGCAGAACAATTCGGTTCAATATGGTCCAGATAAATCCTGATCAGGTTTGAGTGTCCAGCGCAGGGGTGTGTAAGGAGGATGGCAATAGCTACATAAACGTTCTCAAAAAAAACATCATAGTGTACCAGCCTTTTTTTCCAGCAGGCAGTACAGTTCAGTTTTGGTACAGTAGTCTGAGACATGGCGATAACTTCATAATCCATATAAAAAAAATTTGACTTCGTATGCACCTGGTAGTGCAGGTTAATTTGATACGGTTCCGTTAAATGGCAAGCAGGTCTGTTTTCACTGCGGGGATAGAGATAGCTGAGTCCGCTCTGCCGAGAGTGTGCCATCGTAGCGCTGCTTTCCACGCTACAGTTAACAACTCAGAACATCTCTATTCGCCTTCGATGCTTCTTCATTGGCAAAAGCAAACACGATGAGGCAATGCTTAAAGTGTGCACATTTTGACACTACTTGACTAGAACTGACAAAAATATGTGCTAACTTTTGCTAACCTTGAGGACCTTAATATTTTTGTATTATTATTGCTGGATTCTGACGTATGATTTACTGAGTTTCGTTTACGCCACACTTTGGTAGAATTTTGTCAAGCTGTTGCCGTGAACACTTGAAAGACTGCAAATCCAAGTGTTTAGCAAGTTAACAATTCTATTTTAACTAAGCAAATAAAAAATCCAAATTATTTATGGTTCATTTGCCTTTACTTACGCATAAGGCTGACTTATAACATTTATGTGTCATGAATTTGATATTTTTTATTGTCATACAAATGTTCTAAAGATACCAACGTTAGTTTAGCCTCTTGCTGTGCCTTCGCTTTCCCTCGTCCACACTTGGCTGCTGCGCTCTCAGTCTCCTTATCATATTGTGGAAAAGTAACGATTCTGTCAAACTTTTTACCTTCTGAAAAAAGTGTGTCCGGCTGAACAGAACGTTGTGGCTTGGTGGGAACGAGACTTTAATGAAAGGAACCTCTCAGTTCAGTCACACTGAGGTATCATATCATTGTATGGCATTACTTCTTGCATTGAAGTGCCTCCCCGCAGTTTTTGTGACACATTACGACATATTTGATGAAGTTTGCGCCTCGTGATGGCGTCGGTCTGATGTGGACAACTTTCTTTTCCACGCGCTGCGTTCTGCTTGTTGTTGCTTTTCAGTGTTTGCTGATTCTCTAACCACGTTTGCTTCCCCTCACCAGTCACCTGCCGATTTGCCATCCTGTCTTCTTCTTCAATCTTCTGCTTTGTTTCCTCTCACCTCCATGTTGTTTTCCTCCTCTCCTCTCCCACTGTCTTTCTTTGCCCTGACACTCTGCTCTTATTGTCATTCCATACCTCCTCTTCCTCTTCTTCCAGGGTCACTCTTGACCCATCTAAGCGTCAGAGTTCAAACAAATCCGTGTCGGGCTGCAACCTCCCGCAAGCCACAAAAACAGTTAGTAAGTCTTCCTTTCCCATCTTTTCTGGCTGCTGTGTGTCTCGCCACATGTCCATCTGTGTCTACCCGTGTGTTTATCTAGCTGCCCCTATCACTGGTTGGAGTGTACTGTTAGCATGTATTGGCGGTATGTAAGAATTTTGGTCTTTAATATTTTAACGTTGACATCATAATGTGCATTAGACAGTGGCTGTAACCAGCAGCAACCCGAGTGTCTGTCTGCACTGTTTGCGTGTCTGACTTAAAGTCTATGAGTGTGTGTGCGTGCATCGGTGAAGTGCATGCTTGTGTCATCGGCAATCGGTTGTATGAAGAGGAGAGTAAGAGGTGGGTGTAGGTGTGTCCCTGGTTTAGGCTGCAGTGCCGCCCCCTATGGGTAGAACAAGGTAGAACAGTTTATTGGGGTTGGGGCTTTGTACATAGAGTAAGTGTAAAGGGCCCCACGGGAAAGGAAAAAAAATAATTGAAGTTTTATATATATATATATATGTGTGTGTGTGTGTGTGTGTGTGTGTGTGTGTGTGTGTGTGTGTGTGTATTTTTTTAATTGTATAATAAAACCCTTGCTTAAGGAACTCAAGGCTCAACCTGCAGGGGAAAAAATGCTCCATAGTTAGAAAGTCGCTCTCTAAATGAAGTAATTCATTTGGAAAACTCCTCCACAAAGAAAAAAAAATATTTTGAAACGTTTCTATTTTTTACCTTCTTCAGTGCTGATCATACTCCTTCCTATGCTTGCTCGTTAGGTAGTGCTATACAAATGGAGGTGGCTTTTAAAGTTAAAGTTGTTTCTGAAGAATAGAATTGTGTGTGTACGTGTGTGTGGGTGTGGTTTAAGAGGATGGCAGCTTGTGCCCGCGTGATCCTGAGCGAGTGTCTTTGCTGTTTCCCAGCAAGGTTAAACGATGTTAATCTCCTTTGCCCTGCTGTTGGACCAACACTTTACACAGTTTGGGTTTTGTTCTGCTACTGCTATTGTATTCTCTTGCTGTCCTCCCATCATGCACCTGTACTCTTCTCCACATTTATTCAGCCTCACGTTGTCACACAACAGGTCTCTGAGGTGTCAAGATAAAATCAGTCACAACACAGATGCAGCAGAACACATGATTGTTTTGTGTGAAGTCCTCATATTCATTGTGTGTGCTGTTTACATCTGATCACTGTGATGGATTAGTAGCCGTGTTATATGTTTTAATCAGTGTACTCATTGAAGTAGAACTTAAGCAGGAGGTGTGTTTTTTTCATGTTTTTTATTTTATTTTTTCCTGGTTGTTTTCTAACGGACATCTTTTGTCTTCCTTTTGAGGGTCACAGACGAACCTGAGAGAATCAGCAGATCTCCGGTCACAAGGTGAGTTGTGAAAGATTTAAGTTTTTATTTTCTTATTGAAAAAAAATATGAAAAAATAAGCCACAATTTTGGAGAAAAACTGTATTTGTAAGACAAGAATTTGTAAATTATTGTAACCTTATGGCAGAGGTCTTTTGTTTTTTTTTGTTCAGAAAAAAAACATACAGTACACAGTAATCAAACTGTGGTGTCCTATTTAAGTTAGCAAATCTATATTTAATTATACCACATAAGGATCAAGCATTAGAATAAGCAAACTGTTAATGCACAAATGTGCATTTTGTTTCTTAAAAGTTGTGTTTTTCCTCTCAGTGTCTCAGGCTAACAGCAGCAGCAGGTAACATTAGCTTAGTTAGCCATGCTGTGGGTGCTCGTGCTATAACATCCTGTTAAAAAAAAAAAAGAAGGAAAAAAAAGCATATAACTCTATTTGCACAACATGGACCTCCTTTCTCACCTTCTTTTGACCTGTGATGTAGAAAGTAGTCATTCAGAAAACTTAGATCTTCATTGTGGATACAAATGATTCAGAGAACATTTTCCCTACTTTCTCCCTTTCATAATTTTGCTGCTGGTAAATTGCAACTTTCTAATTTTGTAGAGGAATTTTGTTGTTGTTTTTGCAGGTTAATCCCAACAGCCTGAAGCAAGCGTTTTATTAAACATTAAAATTATGACAATATAACGAATGAACATTTGGTTTTCTTTTTTATATAATGAAGTTTTTATTCCTTAAAGTCATGTCGTATATAGCAGCAAACTGTATTTTCTTGTCTGAAACCAAAGCTAAATTGATGGAAAAAAAACAAACAAATAACATTTTTGTCCAATTTATATTGGATATGCTTAAAAAAATAAGAACAGTATAATATAACTTGTGAGAAAAAAAAATAAAACTGTCAATACATTTAAAAAAAAAAAAAAGAAAAACAGAGAAAAACATATAATCAATATAACATAGGTAATAACTTTCCGGTTTGCACTTTACTGATATAAATATTTCATAGTATACTAATATACTTTTAACCTTTTGGGTCAGCCCACCTGGCAGATATATGGTGTACATACCATAATTCCTTTCTGGTTCCGGTTCTGATATGGTGTGTATGATTTTTTTTTTCTCTCCAAAGTCCAGACACTTTTTGACTTGATTAAAGTTGGATGTTCTCTGTTTTAATGCAGTGCTTAGATAGACAGATTTTGATTTGGTTCTCTGTTTTAATATGGTGATTTTTTCTCTCTCTCTCTCTCTCTCTCTCTCTCTCTCTCTCTCTCTCTCTCTCTCTCTCTCTCTCTCTCTCTCTCTCTCTCTCCAGTATATATACACACAAATAATTTAAAATGTACATACAATAGGAAATATGACTAACATTGTTTTTATAATATAAGTCTTATTAACGCAAGTTGTGTCTCGTCCTCAATAATTAATAACTAAAAGCCCTTGGTTACTATATGAAGAGATGCTGTATTTAAATTGAACTAATGTGTGACAGTAATCTATTTTTCCTTTTGCTTTCTCTCCGTCAAACTCATCATAACTCATCGAAACTCCATTCACTCCCTCCCGACCCCTTTCACCACCCCATATTTGATTCAGTCGCCATATATCTGGGCATCAGAAAGCGGCCGAGCCCCGGACCCCCCGAAGCGGCTGGGATGTGAGGGTCCGCAGCCCCCGCGACCCGGCCGAAGTGGTCCTGGCTCTGCGGGAGGCGGCCCAGGGCTGCGGCTGCCAAGTCCATCTGGCGGGCCCCTTCCTGCTGTCCTGCACGCATGGAGCGGCTGGTGCCCGTGTGGCCTTTGAGGCCGAAGTGTGCCAGCTGCCTGGCGGGCCGGCGCAGAGCAGCGGCGTGCGCTTCAAGCGCCTCTGGGGGGCGCCGCTCGCTTTCAGGGACATCGCCACCAAAGTGTCCAAGGAGCTGGAGCTCTGAGGGCTGAGGGGTTGGGGCTAAGTCAGAAAATACTGAAATGGGAGGGAGGAAGTGGGTGCAAATTCCTCGCCATGCCTCCGCCAAAGACCCTCGTTCTGTGTCCCAACTTGAACTGCTGAAAACAAGCGAAAAGAGAACATCACTCAAACACACTTTATTTCATCATGTTTGACTGATCAGCTACCAATGAGTGTTAAGACCACATTCAAAAGAATAACAAAATACTCAGACTAAAGTCAGAACTATCGCATAATAAAGTCGGGGGAAAAAAAGAATCATGAGAAATGTCCGTTTTTTTTCAAGGGAATCGTGTATTTTTCAGAGAAAAAAGTAAATATATATTGCAAAGGAAATGGTCATATTTTCGTTAAAAATTATGACAATTGTTTTTTTCTTTTTTTTGACAATTCAGACTTTTTCTTGGAAAACACTGATTTTCCAAACAATCTGAATAATTTTGAGGAGAAAGTTTGTCTCGAGAAAATAAAATCTTATTTCTTTGAAGAAAACCGTAATTTGTGAGAGGAAAAAAAATGGGGGATGAGAATAGTTGTTTTGTTTCAAAAGAAAATCACTTTTGTTCAAGAGGGCAACAAAGTTAGTTTGATTATTATTTCAAATTATTTTCAATACAAAGTGTCCCTTTACAAGAATAAAATCACCTTTTTTCAAGAACAAAGTCTTATTTCCTATAATGCGTTAATTTTGTGAAGGGAAGTGAAGATAGTCAAAAATAATTCACATTAAAATTTGATTTCCTTAAAAATCTACTTTTGTTCTTGAAAAATTACAATTGAATTTTTATAAAATTCTATTCTATTTTCTCCCTCCAAAATATGACTTATGTAAGATCGCAATTTGAATCTGGTTGTATCATCTCTTTGTTTTTCTTGGTTTTATTGCGGTCTTAATACCAGTTCATAATTACCTATGGTTTTATTCCCCAATGAATTTTTCATCATTCCTACCTTTTTCAACTTTTGATTCCAAAAAACAGACAGCAAAAAATGTGTTACATGCAGTAGCAATGCTGCATTTTGACCTCCAGCCTCTAGAGGGTGACATGCAGCAAACAGTTACAAATTCCACTTTGTGTAGTAGGGTTGTTTTTTTTTGTGGTTTGTTTCTTTATTTTTGGAAGATGAGGCAGATTGGATTAGTTGGTTCACGCTCACACACCTTTGGCTACCAACCATTGTGATGTTAGCATAAAAAAACCTGACAATAAAAATGACAATATGTCATTGTCTTCATGCAAGCATCCAATCGGACTTCTCAAATATATTAATGCTCACAGACTTTTTGCTAACTAGCATCACGTTAGCTTTGGCACCCAAATGCGGATTAACGTTTAAAAAGAAAAATTATATTGAGTTCCTGCCGTTGTCTTAAAGCACTTAACATGTGTGGTGTATTTTTGGGTTAACACAAACACACACTTCGCTGATAAGCTTCGTAACATTAACGCACAAATATTTAAAATTCAAATGATACCCAGAATATTGGACATTTTCTATGATTAAATGATATGTCATCATAATCTTAAATCACCAACCAATGGAGAGACAAAAAGCTTTGTCATCTTGTGGCTGGTCTTCAGCTGGTGACTGAAGACGGCAAGCTGTGTTGTTTTTTTCTTTTGGGACCTCCAGGACATCACTTTAGCGCATACTGTAGCGTCACTGTTTTTAATTTATGGAGCGAGCTGCAGTCCTCAAAACATCATGTGTCATAAATAAAGACTTTCAACCTCTGATATTCCCAGATCATCTTTTTTCTCATTCGCTTGCATGTTTCATCTGGAAGTGGAATTAACTCATTACCTAATTAACTTTGGCTAAGCAGCAATCAGGAATGTGTTTGCTACCACCATTAGATTCCTAGTGCTTTGGCGAGTAAATGTGGAATGTATTTGTTAACAGCATCGCACGTGAACACTTTGGAGATGACAAAGGTGTGTTCATTGAGTTTTGTAAAATGACAATAGCATTTGGAGTGCCGGAGGTGTAAAGTTGAGGTAAAAAAAAGTTCTATTTTTCTGCAATGTTCTTGGGGGTTTGGAAAATACTTTGAAGGTAAGAATACATTTTTTTCCTAAAAACGGGCATGGAAATTTACTGAGCATTTTTAAAAATACTTTTTCACTGTAAAGTATAAAGCACATTTCTTATTTTTCTTCGATTTAAAATGCTGGATTGTTATGAAGGAAACATTTTTAACAAAAAAAAAAATGGGGGAGAAAAAGTTATTTTTGAGAGACCGCGTACATGTCTTTACTTAGGTGGCGTGTGCTGTTCTTTGGCCATTCTCCATTTCCGGGGTGTAGCTAACAGTCAGTTAGCATAAAAGAACGCAAGACACAAAGCAGTTTGTTTTTAAATGGGGCGTTTGTTTATTAGTCCAGTTTTAATTTACGACCAGAGAAATATTAGGCAGATGGATTGATCCCAGGATGTCACAGAGGAGAAAAAGAGGAAGGGAAAGAAAGAAAAGGAGGATACCGATGATGTCAAGGAACAGCCAGGCTTTGTTTTGGTTTTGATATATATATATATAAAAAACAGTCATAGCGTGATGGTTGTTGGTCTTTTCGTTTACTTCTGGGCGGGGATCATGCCGTCGATGGACTCGCCCTTCTCCAACTTCTTCTCCATCTCCACCATCAGCTTGACACCGTCCACCACCAACTGAACCTGGTACACCTCGGAGGAGCCCAGACGGTCAGCGTTGGAGATGTCGAACACGCCGCCCACGGAGGCCGTGTCAACGCCACCTAGAGGCAGAAAGTAAGATCAGGTTTGGTCGACCGCCTCGCAGAAATAATGTACTGGCTTTGAAATAAGGGATGAGCAGTGGGGGATAGCAGCGACCGGCCCGGCTGGCAAGTCTGCATAGAACTAATAGCCATTGAAATGTATTGGGATTTTTGGGCGGAAAACCATAACAATTCTTCCAAAATGCAGATAAATATTCAATATGCATTTCCATGAAAATCAGAGAGAACAATAAAAAAAAAAATGTTGGGGTGGGATTAACCGCCAATATACGGGGCTCCAATGTGTTAAAAAGAATTTAAAAGAAAAATGCATTTCTTAAAAAAAATATTTTTAAAAAAACTGGAGGAAAACAAGTATTTTTTGCAAACAAGACTTTTTTGCTGAGAAATTCAATTTAAATATATATATATTTTAATTACAGGGTTTTTTGTGACAAAAAATAAAAAGACGTAATCTTATGAAAGGGGATTTTGTTTAGATGTACAGTTATGTTATGAGAACAAAGTAAAAATGCCTGATTGTTCTAAAAAAATGCAGATTTTTTTTACAGTGATTTTTAAAAAACAAAATTACATATTGTTTCAAGGATTTGATGTATCTTTTGGAAGGTGACTTTTTTTTCACTCTTTTAGAATAAGAAAAATAGAAAAAAGTGAAGCGAGCAGAGCCCCCGTTCAGAAGTGGAGTGGCGCGTGGTGGTACCTGTGCCACGCTTCTGCAGGCGCAGTCTGGTGAGGATTTCCTCAAACTTGGGGTGCGTGCTGAGCTTGGGAAGCTTGACGTGGACGCCACCGCGCAGGCCGGTGCCCAGGTTGGATGGGCAGGTGAGGATATAGCCCAGGTGCTCGTTCCACATGAAGCCGTGGTTGTGCTTCTTGAAGATCTCCTCGATCTGTGGAAAACCCAATTTGTCAACATATTCATTCATTGTTTTTTGTTGTTGTTTTGTTTGTTCTTTGCTTACCTTCTGCAGACCCACACAGAAGCGCCTGAACACCTCCTTCATGTTGCCGCCCTTCTGCATGGAGATGACGCGCAGGTGATCCTCCTCGTTCACCCACACCAGGAAAGTCTTGTTGTCGTTGTGCCTGCATAACCAAATCAATGTCAGGATCTATCTATCTCTCTGTCTATTGTGTTTCCCAACTTGTTCAGCCAATTAGGGAAATATTTTTTCGATTTCCCCCCCCCCATATATTTATTCTGTCTGTCACCACATGTCACTGGTCAAGATTGACAAATTGTCCGTCAAAAATGCAGACGCTGGGACCAGTTGCGCAACATTTTGCAATCACAGCTCAGGAGGTTGAGGAAAGGCGTGTCGGTTGTTTTGGACTCACCAGATGCCCCTGGCGTCAGGCCAGTCGCGGGCCATGCCGGCGCACGTCAGCAGCGGAGACACGGGCTTGTCAAACAGGAAGTGGTCGGCAATCAGCTGCTCCTGCTCGGCGTCGGTCATGCCATTCAGGGGGTAGTACTTGCCCTTGAACTCGCCCTCCAGGGTGGCCAGGGCTGTGGAAGCGGGACAATGTTAGCACTTGACTTTTGCGTTTGCGCTTGGTGTTAGCACATTTCTTAGCACTTGTACTAGCTTGAGTGCAGGGGTCACAGAGACAGCTACCCGAAGTCAGCTAGGATAGGCTCCAGCACGCCCGTGACCCTTGTGAGGATCAGCGTATCCCATTATGGATGGATAGATGGATTGTATATTATTGCATTTGGGTTCCTTCTTGTGTTGGTCGTGCCCCCCGCTGGCCTATCGCATCGCGTATCAATCAAGGGTTGTATGCAATGTCAGAGCTTGTGTCCCCATTTGTGTTAACACTAGCATTAGATTTTTTTTTTGAGGGGGGGTAAATACATTTGAATGAAGCAATTTTCTGACAAGCTAGTCACCCTCAATGGAGAGCTTCTCGATGCCTCTGCGCTCTCCGCGGCTGTTGTGTGGTGGCAGGGTGAAGCCCTTGATGCTGCGGCCGGTACGCACGCGGCTGGACAGAACGTAGTTGGGGTCCAGGTCATCTCCGCCCTGCGAGAACACACGAGCGAGTTGTTTTAACGTGTCTCTTTAAATTGGAATTCAATGAAAAGGACAACAGTTCCGTAAACTCTTATTTCTTTGCTGTGAAATGCAAGAAATACCTTTTTCATAACAGAAAACTTATAAGTCTTTCATTGCCAAACTGAAAACTTTATCTAAGTTTGTTACCTTGAAATTTTGAGCCTAATGCAAATTTTTTTGTTATTTTTTAGAGTGTACTGTACTTTTTTCCCTTCTCTGTGTACCATCTACAAAGAAGAACTTGCCTTTAGGTTCTCGAAGTTCAGGTCGGTCTTGTGCTTGTCGCTGGGTCCATAACCATTGTGACGGTCCGAGATGACGGGGTCCAGCAGGTCCTTGAAGACCTCATAGCTCTCCTCATCACCGGCCACGCAGCCCACAGTCATGATGAAGGGGTGTCCTAAGTAGGATGATGCCAAGGTTGGGGGCATTTTTTTAAAAGTTCTTTTTTAGTCAAACCTGCAAGGTGTTTGGAACTCGGCTTACCGGGATTGTCCACGCCAGTCTGGATGATGTCATCCAAGGTGAAGCCGCTGGGGGTGGACTTGCCCCTCAGTTTCGCGTAGATGTCCTTGGTCAGTACCTGCATCATGAAAGGGGACAACGGTGGCTCTGTATTCAATGCAAGTTTTTTATATATATATATATATATCCGCACATATAAATATATACATTTATAGATATACTGTATGTATACAAATGTCTGTTGTGCATTCATATACGTACAGTGAATACATCTACTGTAGCTGTGCGCTACCTTGGCCATGTGATTGTTGTGCTGGGACAAATCTGGGAACTCGTCGTCCGATGAGAACTTCATCTTGTAGTCGTTGTGACAGTTCTTGGCCATGGCTGCAATTCCTGCTCCGACTGTCACAAAATACATTCAAAATCATGACCTATTGATGTAAATGTGTGTGTGTGTGTGTGTGCGTGTGTGTGTGTTCTAATGAATTAAGAACCCTTAGCATTGTCTGAGGTCTCTCCCAGTGCTTCAATGGCTTTGTTGATGATTCTTTGGGAGAAGAGGAGACACCTTCTCATTCTCCACTAAGCTCTCTCCCTGCCTTTCTCTCCTTTTGCGTCACTGCTCTGATTGACAGGAAGTGGAAGCCTTGAAGTGTTTGCTAAAAGTCAAAGGTATCTGTGTCTGAGTGTCATTCTGTCAACGTCTTTCTCAGCTGTGCCGTTCAGCCCTCCCACCGTAAGAGCACACTCCCAGCAGGGAGTGATTATTAATAGTCTAGAAGCCTCCCCCACCCCACCCCATGCCTTGGCCCCCTTCACAGCTCCTTCGGCCAAGGCACTAAAAAGGAAAGGCAGTGTGTGCGAATCAATCTGTTGCATCTCATGCAACCTCAGAACATCATCACGCTTGTTCCCCCAAGTACAGTTCAAAAGTAGAAGCATGTATTGTCACATTTTCCCCCATGACAATGATGCTTTCACAATACTATGCAACAATTTTAATAAAAGTTCCCCCCAAAAATCTAACTTTTTAGATTGTAACCTTCATTTTAAAATATTCTTGTCTATCTTGTGTAGTTTGGGCAAGTATTTTTGTGCGTTGCATTAGTTTAATTGGGATTTACAATTAAATACTTCAAAAATACTTTTTTAAATTATTGTTTTGCAACATTTTTTTTCAGGTATTAAATTAGATATTTTTTAGCATTCATTCATTTGAATTTAAAATTAAATATGAAAAACATTTTATGTTCCTCCGATAATGTTCAACCTCATTTTTGGTCAAATTTGCATCAACAAAAGCTAATCACAGTTGGGGCCCCTTGAAGAAACAACAGTCTAAACAAACACAAGTGTTATTTTTGCAGCAGATTTCCAGCAACAGAGTGAGCACATCAAAACCTCTAAATGACAAATTCCATTGGTGTAATTTTAAAGATCAACACAAAACTAAACTGTGACATGATTGACAGCGTTACCTGCTCAGGAGGAAAGAGAGAGGTAACAGATCCCGGGATCAGATCCTGTCCACCAAATGTAGGGGTTGCCCAAGTGTGCCAGGTGTTGGACGCTGACTTTTAAAGCGTCACCTCCACCACGACTGGCTGAGAGGACTCGGGCCGCTCTGGTGTGATTGGACGAGTGGCAAGCTGACTGTTGTAAAAGGCAACGAGGAAATGTGGTTGAGGTGACAGCTGCAGAAGGAACACGGAGAACTTTCACCTCGCGGATCGCCGCAGTCGGCAGGACCAGTGTGTGTGTGTGTGTGTGTGTGTGTGTGTGTGTGTTTGTATGTGTGTGTGTTTGTATGTGTGGTGTGTTCGTAAGTGTGTTCTCAGCTATATTCAAGCATGTACACACACGCCATCTTGTCAGCCATGTTCAACTACTTGTTCAATGATTCAATATACGCAAATTCCCAATCAGTGCTTGTCAAAACATGTTCAACTCTTCCATGTTCAACGATATCGCATTCTTCAATCCAACAGTATGTTCCAGGGCCCGACTGATTAATTGGATAGCCAATGTATCGGCTGATACTAGCTCTTTAAAATATCACCTCAGTACAACCAAATACCCTCCCTGTAATTCAAATCCTCATATTGTTGTAAGCGTTAAAGAACCAAAACAAACATTTTATTAATTATATGTATATTTGTCATTAATTGGTTATAAGAATGTCACTCTGCCAAATATTGAAATCGGCCCCAGCCTAAAAGATCCATATCGGTTGAGCCTTAATATTTTCAACTACATCATGTTTAAAGTAATCATATTTAACTACGTATGTTCAACCAAACCATGTTAAACAATGCCATATTCAATTATATGCTGTTCAAAATAGCAACCGCTGCATGATGAGCTATACAGGATGTTTAACCATGTTGAACTATATCATGTTTAGAAACAGTATATTCAAGTAGGGGCGCGGAGGAGGGGGTGGGGGGCAGTGGACGACTGCTTAGCACGTCGGCCTAAGAGTGCAGAGGTGCAGTGTTCGATTCCGGCTCCGGTCTTCCTGTGTGAAGTTTGCATGTTCTCCCTGTGCCTGCGTGGGTTTCCTCCCACACTCCAAAAACATGCATGGCAGGTACATGGAACTCTCTGTATTATCCCTGTAGATGTGATTGTGAGCGCGAATGGTTGTTCGTCTCTGTGTGCCCAACGATTGGCTGGCAACCACTTCAGGGTGTCCCCCGCCTACTGTCGGATGACAGCTAAGATAGGCTCCAGCAGCCCCGCGACCCTTGAAAGGATAACTAGTATAGTATATGTTTTGATAGGATTAATAAAAGATGAGAGATAATGCAGTTGCACCAGTATGCACGTCCACTTATAAGCAGTGGTGTGGCTCAGTTTATGATTAACCAATTACATTCAAACACATATTAAATGGGAGTCACAACACACATCCCACCATTTAAAGGGCCTTTGAAATTCAGATTTTGTAGTTGGCTTATCTTTACATTTTTTCATTATTATTTTGAGCTGTAGTCTGGTGGTTTTGTGCTTACAACTACTAACATTTGGAACCGTGCAAAAGGAAGGCGCTATTTCCAGCTGAAGAAAACAAGCCCCAAAGTATGATACTGCCAGAACCACGCTTCAATGTAAGTGTGGTGCTCTGTTGCTGGAGAACAGTGTTGTATCTGTGGCAAACATATCTTTTGGAATTATGGCCAGAGTTATGTCTTGGTTTCCTTCGGCCTGTACTGTAACACGTTTCCTCATGTATTTGGGATGTTTTGTTTTGGCTTTAGTTTTCAATGTGTGCCCTATGCAATACTGTACTTGAGCTGTTGCTCACATTTTGGCAACTAGTCAGGTATTTTCTGTGCATTATTAGCTCGATACCATCGCTCAGTGAAACTCAACACCAGCTTCTTGAGACATGGAACAGATCACATGACTGAAGACTGATGCTTTGGGGTGGGGATTCACAGGGTGAACTTCCGAAAATGACCCCTCTCGTAATGTGAAACTTTGCTCCAATCGCTCTCAAAGCGCCGCTAGTGTTAGCACCGGCTGCTAATTTGCTAAACCCCAGTCATCTGCCTGAAGCTTATTTAATCATACTGAGATCATGCTGGATGTTGGATACTTCACTAGCGATGCCACCGAGTGAGCTCCTGTACTAAAATAAGCAAATAAAATGTTAACATGGGGCCAAAGTAGTTTTTGAAAAGTGTGTGCCTTGTGTTGCAGCAAAAGACATCAGTTTGTGCTGCACATGAGCATCAGGTGTCACGCTCCATGTTCTAAATCCTCCTCTGGTCTCTTGTTTCACTGAAACAGGCCTCCGCGTCGCTTTCTAAATTAAACGCGACAGTTCGTTGCCAGACGACTCCATAGCACTGGCTCATACAAGCAACTTTTCAATATAACGTGTGTATGTAGTGACAGCAAGTATTTCACGCTGACTTTTATAAGACTATCAATAGGACTCGGGTCATGTCTGGTGTGTGTGTGCGTGTTCCCTTGATCATATGCTACTGTGGCACAGATCCAGTTTCCCACTTTAGATGCACACTGGATCAGCATCCACCCCCCCCCACCTAACACACACACACACACACACACACACACACACACACACTACACCGCCCTGTCCTGACCCCTCACAGCGCCACAGCTGCCCACAAGGGCAGTTATATAAGCAGCGACACTGTGTCAATCAGTATTCACATTCATGTACGCAACATGAGGACAAACGACTTGATGGTAAACAAGATCAATGGATGCCGCATTTTGATGCACAACGGTTCATAACATGAATACATACAGAATTGTACTCCACGACATGACTGAAAACAACTGCATGGTACAGACCATTATGGCAACGTTATGACATACAACATTATGGTATATAACATTATAGGACATAAGATCATGGTCCAAACCATTAATGCATACAATGTTTTATACTCAACTCAACTGAATTTATAGAGCACTTAATTTCAAACAGCAAATACGGGGCATTATGTTGCAAGACATTACGACGCATAACGCTGAAGCATGCAACATGCTATAGTACATTATGCTACACCACTTGAATGCATACAAACATTAGGCTGCGCAACATTCATGCAGTCTACTCATTGAATGCACATTATTGAAGGGGTCACCAACATGGTTCCTGCAAAACCATCTACAAGTATATATATAGTCCGAGGGCCTGTTGGAAACAAAGCTCACTAGTGATGGGATATTGTCATTTCCTAGGAGTGTTGTTTAAGTGAACGTTGGAAAATGTAAACAAAAAAAATGGATGCCTTTCTCCCGCCTACACCTAACTAATAAACACATCATGTTTGAGTTGCCTCCCTTTTCTGAATGTCATCCATAACGTCCTTGTCTTTCCACCGCAGCGGCCCCTGTGGTGTCACGTTTTACTGGTCTTGGTGGTCATGCAAGGTATTTCTATGGACGTACTTGTCACGTACCAACGTCACATCATATATTGTTGCTATCGCCATGTTCACAGCCGAATCTGCACTTTGTTTTTTTTATTATAACAGTTGTGTTGTTGATTTTTTTTTCCATATGGATTTTTTTCATGAGACACTAACTGAACAAACTGATCAAGTCACACCAGTTCAACTTTTACACTCTGACTATTTTAGTGGTGCCTCCTCGGCCAGACCCACGATTGGATTGCGTTGACTCAGCTGTCCCTGGGTATGACCCTAACCACATTCTCTCTCTTTCACGCACACACACACACACACACACACACACACACACACACACACACACACACACACACACACACACACACACACACACACACAATATTTTACTGTACAATGCGACTTTAACGACAATGCTCACATTCTTTAGTGGATTGGCTGTTTAAGCTGCTCACTAAATATGTGTAAGTAACAATAATACTTTCCTCAATCCCAACGAATTACACTATGATTAAAAAGGCACACTCATACATAAACAATTGCATGTTTAATAACCAGATTTTTTTTCTTATTTGATTGAACTGTAACACTCAAGTCAGTTTTCACTTGAGAAAACAAACAAAAATAAAGTTTTTCTGGGTAATTTATTTTTGAGTATTTGTATTTTTTTTGTTTCTGTTTTTAAAGTATTTTTTTCCATTTTGTGAAAAAAAATTCAAGGATGTATCGAATTTTTTGTTTGTTTTTCATAATTGTTTTTCCTGGTTTTCTCCAAAAATTCAGCTTTTGGTAATTATTTTCGGGTTTTTTTGTTGAATGATACAAAACAATACATTTAAAAACGGAAGGAAAAATATTCAGTAAAACATTTTTAATGAAACAATTTACTGTACTGTACTAATATAAACAATTACAAAATATATCGCTTGCTTCTGACAATTATCTTTGCTGACTCGCTGCAACCTTAACAATGAATCAAGTAGTGTGCAGGCGAATCACAGAGAAGCAGTCATTAAACCAATTTTTAATATTTTATTTCTCACAATTATGATTTTCGACAGAAACAGCATCCAGGTGACGTCGTTTTGCTGCAGAGGATGCTGGGAAAAATGGGATCAGGTAAGCTCCTTCAGTCACAAAGCGAGGGGAGGAAACACAGGAAGTTAGCGTTTTTTCCTCCAGTCTAAACGGAGTCTAATGTATACTGCTCTTTTTTGTTAGGTGTATCTAATATTAAGTATATGACACACAATTAAAAAATAATGTGCTGAATAAAGTGAAAAACTATAATTACGACGTTATTTTTCTGTGCTATGGCGTGCCGTCAAAACGTTTACTTTTATGACGTCACATTCGTAGGCGGAAGTTGGTGCCAGATTGTGCTATAAGACTGCTGCTAGTGTCTGTGCGATGACAGCGAGTCGAGGAGGTTGCAGGTGGATCATTGACACTTTTATCACTTTTTAAGACCAACAAGCTTCTCGGCATCACATAAACCGGGCGAAAATGTACAACAAATCATAAATCATACTCACCTTAGTATAAAAACAGCACCTCCTTGCAGGGCACTAAACCAGACGAGATCCCGACGGAGTGTAGACTTAGCAGGTAGGCTAAAAATAACTTAAAGTGGGAGTGGAAATGAACCGTCTTTGTGTTTGTTTACCTTTGCTGCAAGCTCGCAAATGTTAACATATGTTGCTTATTCTACGGCAAACCTCACTTCGTTTGGCCCATAAACAACTCGAAGTGTCCGAGTTGGGAGATTTATGTGCGAATTATAATTATTGCTCGCGGGCCTGCTGCACACTGCGCGAATTTATCAACATTTTCTAAAATGTTTTATTTTCACTGCCTATTTCTGTTTAAAAAATACACATGGTGTGATATTTTTAAATATACACACGACGTGATGTTTTTTTAACTAGTACTGTAGTTTGTCTTCTGACCTTAAACTTTGATATATATTTACATTTAAGAAAATGACGTATCACCCCCCCCGCCCAGAACAAAATGTTTTTTTTTTCCTTACTTTTTAAAAAATGCTTAGAGAATAAATATGTTGTTTTGTAACATCCAAGTTGATTTTTACTTTATCATAATTGTTATGCATCCATCCATTTTCCGAGCCACTTATCCTCACGATGGTCGCAGGCGTGCTGGAGCTTCTCCCGGCCTCTTTGGGCAGTAGTTGGGGTACACCCTGAACCGGTTGCCAGCCGATCGCAAGACACGCGTAGATGAACAACCACTCACACTCACAGCCGCACTGAGAGTGTTCAGTTAACCTGTCATTTTCATTTGATTGCGTTTGTGGTATTTTCTCTCTGGAGTGCGCGAGGAGGTGCGGCCATGTTGTCGGCGGAGGAGATCCTGTGCAGCACGCAGCAGGTGATCGCTGGGCTGGAGGCGCTCCGAGGAGAGAATCGCAGCCTGCTGGAGAGCCTGCAGGGGACATCCCAGAGTGCCGAAATGGCGGTTGAAAGTGACTTCAGCGTGGAGCGCGAGAAGAGTGGCATCATACGACAGTCGCTGGACAGGATCGAGCTGGGACTCAGTGAAGCGCAGGTTGAGTCCTACACAAAAAAGCAAACGAAACAATCAAGAAAATCGATGACCTAGTTTAATTTAACAGTATGTAGTTTCATGGGGGACACACAGACAGAACAGAGAGAAGAACGAGCTGCAACGCTACCTTGCGGTACTTATGTGTGTTGTGCGATCAGGTGATGATGGCACTGTCGGCTCATTTGGGTTCTCTGGAGGCCGAGAAGCAGAAGCTGCGAGCGCAGGTGAGACTGCCGAGTGCGGATGTGAGGAGAAGGAGGAGGAACAAGAGGAGGTTGATTCCATTTGTTTTGGCATCCATTTAAAGGTGCGCCGCCTGTGTCAGGAGAACCAGTGGCTGCGCGACGAGCTGGCGGGCACGCAGCAACGTCTGCAGGAGCGCGAGCAGGATGTGGTCACGCTGGAAGAACACAATAAGCATCTGCAGTTCATGGCCTCCATGCGCAAGTACGACCAGGAGGAGGCGCCGCCGCCGGTGAGACAGCACACCAAGCGGTCACACCTAACCACACTTAGCATGCACTCGCAGGGTGCAAACGAAAAGTGCGATTACACTTCAGATGGTTGATTGGACTGCTGAGAAATGTACATTTTAGCTCGTAATTTTATTTTCAATTTGTCATAAGACCTATGTATTTTTTTGGTCTAATATATTTAATATTTCCAGGATGACAAGAACACATCTTCCAACAAGGAGTCATTGGATTACCTTTTCCCTGGCGAGAATGAGGAGTCATCACAAAGTAACACACACACATGCAAAATAAACCGAATAATCTAAATGACCTGAATATGTGCGCATAATGTGTGTTGTCAGTGTCGACGTCGCAACATCACCACAGCAGTGCGGCAGCGGCAGCCCAACAAGGAGGCTACGAGATTCCCGCTCGCCTCCGGACGCTCCATAACCTCGTCATCCAGTACGCCTCGCAGGGACGATACGAGGTGGCCGTGCCCCTTTGCAAACAGGTGAGCGCTCCCTGCTGCCGACGTATCGTAAATGGCACGGGTCGCAAAATCGCCTGAAATCATTTAAGATCATGTGATGGAGAGACACATCATGTGACCGAAACTTGAAATCCTCCCCAGGCCTTAGAAGACTTGGAGAAGTCATCGGGCCACACCCACCCTGACGTGGCCACCATGTTGAACATTCTGGCACTGGTGTATAGGTGAGCCCAGCAACTATGGCAACGCAACATTCTTCAGTAACTTGTCATTCAAACTTTTTGCCCTTCAAATTAAAAATGTGTTAAAAAATAAAGAAGACATTTGTACACTTTTTGGGAATATTTAGAGACCAAAACAAATACAAAGAAGCTGCCAACTTGCTAAATGACGCGCTGGCCATCAGGGAGAAAACACTGGGAGTGGACCACCCGGCTGTAAGTTGGACACAAACACACATATCATGTAACAGTGTCTCACACACACACACACACACACACACACACACACACACACACACACTTATGTTTGTATGCGTGTTTTTGTGTGTGTATGTAGGTGGCGGCCACACTCAACAACCTGGCGGTGCTTTACGGGAAGCGAGGCAAATACACCGAAGCTGAGCCGCTGTGCAAGCGAGCGCTGCAGATCCGCGAGAAGGTCAACTGTTTTCAATCTTTCTTGTTGTGAAATTTTTTTAAAACATATTTCTGCATCAATATTAAAATGTTCTAATATTTTGGTTTTCCTTCTCATATTTTTGTGTTTTTACAATTTTTTTGTTTGTTAATAATTTTTGGATTCTCCTTACTAATGTCAGCGGTGCAACAAGAGTTTTCTGGTGGAAAAAACCTTGCTGAAATCATGTGTTGACGGCCCGAGTTGTACCTTGCGTGGTTTGCCAGGTACTGGGCACGGAGCACCCTGACGTGGCCAAGCAGCTGAACAACTTGGCACTGCTGTGTCAGAACCAGGGAAAGTACCAGGAAGTGGAGCGCTACTATGAGCGAGCTCTGCACATCTATCAGAGCAAGCTGGGACCCGACGATGCCAACGTGGCCAAGACCAAAAACAACCTGGTAAGCCCCAAGTCATGCCGTTGTGCAACTGCAGCCTCCTCGTTCTCAACTTCATCTTCTTCCTGTCAGGCCTCTTGTTACCTCAAGCAGGGCAAGTACCGCCAAGCGGAAGCGCTCTACAAGGAGATTCTCACCCGAGCGCATGAGAAGGAGTTTGGATCTGTGGAAGGTAAGCGGAAACGTTACTATGACGACCAGGATTGCAAAATATCCTCAGGTGACTAAAACAGAAAGGGGAGAGAGAGACAGTGAGAGAGAGACATACACACACACACGCACACACGAGCAGACATATTTTTATGCAAATGAATTCATGTCAATCCTTCGCAGACTTTGCAGGCCAGCCATATACCTCGCAAATATTTTCTTTGCACTTTTTTTGTTGCATCCATGTTTTCATTCTGATCTGAAGCATTTTTTGATGTGATTCCTTTTTTTTTCCTTTCATCTAATATTTAGGAGTGCACTCGAATGCAGGGGTATCAAACTCATTTTTGTCACGGGCCACATCATCGCTATGGTTTCCTGACAACTATGAACCCAAATTTATGTAGAACCGTCTCATATTACGTGTAGGCCACACGACAAATTGGTGAATAACAAATTTTGAAATCAGAGGCCAATAAAAACAGTTTTTTCTAATATTACATTTTAAAAAAGGGGGTTTGGGAACAAAAATGCTTTCAATATCTCCAAATTTTTCAAAGTGAAGACAGTTTGCAATTTCAGCAAGAAACATGAAGTGGATGCACATAATGATGTGGCTTGAAACGGATTAGGGCATTTACATGGAAAACGCCTCTCTACTTTCAACATTTTCTACTTCTGAATTTCTTCCAGAACTAATTAATTTCGAAAGTAGCGGTACCACTGCATTCTTTTCCCTTTATTATTATTTCGTCATTTTTAATCAAGGCTTGCGGTCAGAACATCCAATCTTTTCTTCACCCTCTTCCGTCCATACAGGCGACGCCCGGCCCAGCTGGCCGGGCGGCAGCGACCAATCCGGGCATCAGGATGGCCCGCTGAGGCGAAGTGGCTCCTTCACCAAGCTGCGAGAGTCCATACGACGAAGCAGCGAGAAGCTGGTGCGCAAGCTCAAGGGTGTCGATGTGGAGGAAGCCACCCCGAGGAATGCTGGGTAAAGTAATGCTTGTCTGTAAGTAAAGGCAGCAACAATAGTCAGGAGTATTGGCCGTCCCAATGATAACCAATAAGTGTCGTTGGGTCCCTTGAAACTTTTGTTAAATAAAAACGGAATCATTTAACATAGCTGTAAAAGTGCACTTCCAATAAGGCAAAACCACTTGTCATTTTTGTTCAGCCGCTTTGTCGGCGTCTGCTGAATGTAACGAATAAACTCATTTGTATCCTAACTGAGTTACTTTCCAAAACAAGTCATCAGTCAAGTAACTAAGTCACTTTCCCAAGGTAACTGACAAAACTGACAGTAGAGTAAATACTACACTGGATAAGCGGGTGTGAATCTGAACAAAAGAATAACGCGCACCCAGCGAATGTTGTCATGTGAATTCCTGTTTTCAGGATGAAAAGGGCCAACTCACTCAACGTGCTCAACATCAGCGGCGGAGAAAGTCAGGATGGCGGCCAGGTGAGCTAATGCCGTCCCAAAATGGAAGTTGTTGACGCGAGCCTCAGCAACATTTTGTTTTGCTTTTGTGGCTCAGTCGCGCTGCCTGATGGACCATCGAGGACTCAGCTCCAGTACACAGAACCTCAACAGGCGAGGATCACTCGGACCCAATTAAGCGTTACAAACGCACACATTTAAGCCCCTTTTATACAGACAGGATTTTTTTTCCTGCTTCCCCCCCATGTCGCTATTCTGTCGAAATGTCACAAAATGGGCCAAAAATGCACTTTCAGAGGTGGCATCAGAGTCGTAACTGAGATAAAAATGCTTGAAAGGATTCTGTTCTCCTGCGTGACACCAATCTTTTTTTTCCATGCCACAAAATTAAATTATCTGGACGTTGCCGTCTTGAGGTTTAAATCACACAACAACCCCTTTTGCTGGGTTCTGTTAAACGTTGCATGTAAGGGAGGCATCCTATTTTCATGAGGGGAAAAAAAGTCTTTTGGCTGTTTTGTTTACATGCCAATATCGTTTTTAGGCCTCAAAAGATAATAGGGATGCCGTTGACCTACAAAGTACAAAAAAAGAAAATGGTGGATCACACTAATGTTATTGAGGCCAGTTGTGCTTCTACATATAAGCTAAGTTCAACAGGTGGATAAAAGTAAGCGTGTGTTGTTTCTCCATCGCCGTTTAGTGGCCTGTCCTGCTTATAACACGGTCTTCGGCAATCATTTCACTATTTGACAAACTTGCATTCCAGTTCATGTGATTTCTTGAATTTATGATTAACTTCCACCTCAATATGGACATACATTTCCAGAAACCGTTTTACATTCCGACGAATAAGTCTAATGCGTTTATTGCCTTGAAATGACAATGTATTTTCATCATTTATCATCTCTGACATGGTTTGTTTACAGTACATGTAACGGTTGTGTTTCCCCCAACACGACTGATGGAACTGACTTTTATTTAATTCTTGGAATCTTGTTGCACATTTTAAACTGTAGCAAATCAAGAAGTGGCCCTATAGAAACTATTTAACGTCAGCTGCACTGGAAGTGGAACTCTGAAGATTATTTCATAGTTTGGCCGCAGGATTTTTTAAATAACTATTTATATATTGACACCTTTCTACTCTCATTGAAAATTAAAGTTTTTGTTCATTTTGGCTTTTTTTACTTGCTGTTTTGCTTTTACAATCTTGAATGTAGATTTTGCTGTGGTGTAAAATATCACGTTGGTTGACATAGGACCAATGTGTTGCATGTATTTCTATAGATACTCATTTTAGTCAGTTGGTATTGGAATAACTAGATGGGAAGTTGAAATAAAAGGCCAACATGTTTTAGTGTTTCTGGAGTTATTTGGATTTTGTTCACACATTGGCTTATGTTTTAAAGGTGACATTATATAATTGTTGTGTAGCTCAGGCATTTGATTCAGTAAGCAAGCTGACTGTACTGTACAACAAATACATTTCAAATTTCAGATTTGTTTTTAATCAATAGAAAGGTCACAATGGCAGAGTGGGCATGTTAAGATCGTGACGATAGTCAGAATTTCACTGAAAACATGTTCAATTATCCAATAATGACAGGGTAGACGCAGTTTCAGGGACATGCAATTTGTTCAATATGACTGAACATAAGACTATATACACATTATCAAAACAATGCAAACGAACAATTGTAATTATCAGTTTTGGCGGGACAAGAAAAATGGTACCATTGAACTGGTTTATAGTGATGGGTCCAGCGACACCGATGCGTCGGGCTCACAGAGCAATCCAGTGTCGGTGCGTGTGCGGCTTCATGAGATCACGTGATCAACACGCAGCCTGGACTGCCGACGCATTCCGGGCTGCTTCGACACAATCCAGGCGGTGTCGACTCAGTTCAGGGGGCGTCGACTCCGTCCAGGGGGCGTCGACTCAGTCCAGGGGGCGTCGACTCAGCAAAAGCCCGCCACACAGTGTTTAGGAGGAAGTGCGTCTGGCGACACGATGCCGCCTGCCGAAACAAGGCACACCTCAGTCTACTCTCCATTACTTTGATCAAACGGGGGTATTTCCACCAGCTCAGTGAATCAGCTGCCCTTGAAATCTGTGGTTCTTCAAGATATGCCCTAATTTAGTGTTGTGTGTTTTTGCACGCTTGGCTAATACTGTAAATTAGATTCAGATTACTTGCCAAACGCCTTTGTGGATTCCCGGACAGTAGGGGGCGATATGAACTAAAGACATCCAATTCACCAAGAAGAAGAATAAGTACAAGCACAAGAACGGTACCACATCCGGTTCAATGAGCAAGTTTTCCCGCTGTCCACAAGCCCTGTTCTCAGTGAGTAATTTTAACATTTTAAACTGATTTCGCAGTTTATCTCTGAGTGTATAGATGTAGACAATTGGGGAGAGTTATTACGACACGTTGCTCCTTTAATTTTGTTGTGACTCAACGTAAAAAACAACGTCAGCAAAGGGGGCAGTGAGCGAGCACGGCGCCGACAAGTAGACCTCAGATGTCAGTCAAAAAGCAATCGCGAACAGCGTTTGACTTCACACCAAAGCTGCTATCAGCAGTGGAAGTGTGATGGCTTCACATCGGGGGACTCCACATAGACAACCCAGGCATTATCAAGCACTTCTGGAATATGTTTTTAAACCTTGAAGTGGACCAAGTTAGTTTAAAAATGTGTCTATGTATGCATATATATATAGTATGCATATATATATATATATATATATACACACACACACACACACACACACACATGACTAACTTGGCCCACTTCAATGTCATTTAAAAACTTGACCAGAAGAGTGTGATCATGTTGTGGAGTACACGGCAGTTAGTTTTTGTCTCAGTGAGAGAAGTCGGACATGCTCATGTCCCCCTTGGTGTGTCATGAGATGTCAGTGACATCACGCATGAGCTGCTCAAGCACATGCTCACATCTCAGGCCTGTCGTCGGTGTTTGTGTGCGTGCAACTTGATCTGGCCCACACAAAGATTGACTGGTCAAATGCTTTTACATTGTCATGTTCGCTTTTCTGTCCAATAAATTGTTCAACTTGCAGAGATGAAAGTCCTCCGGATTTTCTGGGAATTCTGGGTTTTTCAAATTTTTATGAAAATTTATCCGGAGAATTGAGGAAAATTTGCCTAAAATTCAGTCATTCATTCATTCATCTTCCGAACCGCTTTATCCTCACTAGGGTTGCGGGGGGGTGCTGGAGCCTATCCCAGCTGTTTTCGGGCAGTAGGCGGGGGACACCCCGAATTGGTTGCCGGCCAATCGCAGGGCACACAGAGACGAACAACCATGCACATCCACACTCACACCTAGGGGCTTACCGGTAATCCGGATATTAGTTGACAACATTGAACGAAGACGCGTTTGAGTTTGTTGTTTTGCTTTCACGAGCGTAGCCATGTTGAGACACTAACACTATTAACAGTAAAGAGATTTTCGTCTCTTTATAAACACACTTACTAAACCCCAGTGGAACGAATAAAAGACACCGTGGACAAGACAGTTATCGTAAAAAATATATTTGGACAAAAAGGGAAACACAGATTGGCAGAAAAACGTGTCCGTCCGACTTCGAGTGTCGTCTCGGCTAACTTAGCTTAGCTGTTGTCATGTGTGACGTCGGTTGCGTCGGCGCTGATTGGTTGAAATCAAAAGACGCGCTTGCGTACATGTTCGCACTGAAGCACGCACAGCAGAGAGCAGCGTACTATCTACTGCTGAGGCTCGCTTAGCTTGAGTGGCGTCGCCGCAACAGTAATACCTTCGCCTCACATTCTCATGGCCTCGCCATATCTCGGAGATTTTGAAATTTCGGTGAGAACGGACGCCACAATGGGTGCACGTGTGCACACAAACGGAAGATTAATCATTGAATGTAGAGTATTTGAATAGCGTTAGTTGTATTCCCCCGCCCCGGATTTTCAGAAAAGTCCACTTTCATCTCTGAACTTGAATTCGAGTCTTTGCCTATCATGACCAAATCCATCCTCAACCTCACTCTAGCCTTTTCAAAGACTAAAGTCTTGAGCTCAGACTTGCGCTTCAGTCACATCAGACAGTCTTTCCACTGTTCCCGTTGGTCTCCACATGACTTGAAACTCCAGGAATCGAGCTTTTGGGTCATGTGAAAGCGACGGGAACAGTGAAAAGACTGTCTGATGTGACCCAAGTGCAAGTCTGAGCTCAAGACTCAAGTGGGACTTTGAAAAAGTGCTGCAATGCCCGCCCCAAACCACACCCAATTTGACATCCACCAATCGCGGTGATGCCCCTCATTTGCATAAACCTGACCATAATTTGCACATCCATGCTCACTTTCCAAGTTCTGGCCAATCAGATTGGTGGACATTTGCATAACCACGCCCAAAGAGCCCACCAATCAGAGAATGCCTAATTTGCATAGCGGCTCTCCCCTTTCCACCAATCACAGCATGTTATCGTCCACCCACTTTCACAGCTATCAGCGAATCATCAGCCATCATTCCAGCCAGGCCGCACCCACTTTTTTCCCAGGCAGAAAAATCCAGGAAAAAAATTAGGGGAAAAAAAATCAGAAAAAAAGTTTAGAAAAAAACTGAAAATAATTTTGTTTGCGTTTTTTTAAAGTTAGATTGTGGTGATATGTTTAAAAATGAAGTTGAGTTGAAGAGTTCTTTGTAATCAAGCTTTATTTCTTTTGCAGAGTAGTCAATCACAAAAGCAGAGGAAAAAGTTGCAAGTTGGATGGCAGTCTGCTTGTTGCTGGGCGGTGAAGTGGTCAGCTCTTGAGAAGAACGTGGGACAGGTGTGTTGACCTGAGAGGAAAGGCATCCGTGAGTTACACGCAAGTCAATTTCTTGTGCAGACAAAGATGTGTTGGGCATGAAACTTACCAGGGAGATAGACTCTGTGTTGGGTCTTTCGGGAGCAGGAAGCCGATCATGTTTACTGCTGCCTGGGGGAGGAAAAAAAAAAAGTTAAAAAAGTAGTCATGATGGTGCATTGAACGAGTGTAAATGTCTCCTGCTTTTCAGGCTGGCCAAAAGTTTGACTTCAGCACCTTGCGAATAACGGGAAGAAGAGCAAAAAGTGTTGCCTGCAGGTCTGTGCTCGTAGGTGGACTCTGGCGGTGAGCAGGTTACTCCCTCTTGTGGCACGGAGGACCCAAGAACAATCTTCCTTCAACTCTGAATAATGAAATGAGGCTTGTTGAAATGAGACTTCTTACCAGCTCGGTTTGCCTGATCACCACTCGAGGTCTTTTACCATTCGGCCAATTTCAGAATTTTTATATGTAGTCAAAGGCAGCCGACCACACGAGGTTTTGAAGGTTAAAAAAAAGAACATAGACGAGTTGAGACGGTTGGCGTCTCTCGTGGGCGATGTGACGGCACTCAACCTCAACCATAACCCATCGATCACGCCAGTATTTCCTACTGCCTGCCTTCAGAATGCCATCCTGAGATCAGGAGATAGTTTGCAAAGCCAACTTCGTTTTCGATTGAAGACGAGTTGCACAAAGAGATCATGTCGTTTTGTCATTTTGCTTTCTTGGCCAGGGGTGTCAAACTAATTTCACATTGTGGGCCACATATGGCCTCGGTAGATGTCAAGTGGGCCGGATCATTAAAAATGATACCATACTCTGCTATAAATAACCAAAATAAAATGCCTTTACTTTGTTTTACAAGAACACTAGGAAAACGTTGAAATTTAATCATATCTTTTACAAAACATTTCAAGAAGCACCAAAGATTTCCTTAGATAAATGTGCAGTTTACTTTTATCATTCACATATATGCATTGCAACTGATCCCACTGACTGTACAAAGGCACAAAACCTTAACAAGTAATTGGTCTTGAAAAATATAGTAATGCACTTTTAAGATTAAACGAGATTTAAGAAGAAAGGAATTTTTAAACCATTTACACGAGCATATGAAATCTAAATGTAATCCCTGCCTACATCTTGCAAACTAAGGAGAGTGCTATATGTGTAAAGAATAAAGTATTCACATGTCCTTGATAGTGTCTGCTCTGTTGGGTCTGTCTCACTGACAGACTGAGGCTGCTGTTGTCTTCTTGTCTGATCAAAACAATGTTGTCTTTTCCTCTGATCAGAACTGTGAACCCCCCTAGTGGATATTCCACGACTTGCACCTTATTAAAAATATTCATTTTGTGTCTTTTGTGCATTTCTTCACTTTTAAATTGTCCTGCAGGCCTGATCAAACCTCCTTGCGGGCCGGTTCCGGCCGTATGTATATTAGTCATGCGTTTTTATCCGAAAAAACGACCATGTATAGTAAGGCGTTTTTAACCGAAAAAAATGACCATGTATAGTAAAGCGTTTTTTACAAAAAGAACGACCATGTATAGTAAGGCAATTTTTTACCGAAAAAAACGACCATGTATAGTAAGGCGTTATTAGCCAAAAAAAACGACCATGTATAGTAAGGCGTTTTTACAAAAACGACCATGTATAGTAAGGCGTTTTTAACCGAAAAAAACGACCATGTATAGTAAGGCGTTTTAACGAAAAACGACCATGTATAGTAAGGCGTTTTTACCGAAAAACGACCATGTATAGTAAGGTGTTTTTAACGAAAAACGACCATGTATAGTAAGGTGATTTTTAACCGAAAAAACGACCATGTATAGTAAGGCGTTATTAGCCAAAAAAAACGACCATGTATAGTAAGGCGTTTTTTACAAAAAAAACGACCATGTATAGTAAGGCGTTTTTAACCAAAAAACGACCATGTATAGTAAGGCGTTTTTAACCGAAAAAACGACCATGTATAGTAAGGCGTTTTTAACCGAAAAAACGACCATGTATAGTAAGGCGTTTTTAACCGAAAAACGACCATGTATAGTAAGGTGTTTTTAACCGAAAAACGACCATGTATAGTAAGGCGTTTTTACGAAAAAACAACCATGTATAGTAAGGCGTTTTTAGCTGAAAAAACGACCATGTATAGTAAGGCGTTTTAACCGAAAAAACAACCATGTATAGTAAGGCGTTTTAACGAAAAAACGACCATGTATAGTAAGGCGTTTTAACCGAAAAATGACCATGTATAGTAAGGCGTTTTTAACGAAAAAACAACCATGTATAGTAAGCGTTTTAACCGAAAAAAGACCATGTATAGTAAGGCGTTTTTAACGAAAAAACAACCATGTATAGTAAGGCGTTTTAACCGAAAAAACAACCATGTATAGTAAGGCGTTTTTAACGAAAAATGACCATGTATAGTAAGGCGTTTTAGCGAAAAAACGACCATGTATAGTAAGGCGTTTTAACGAAAAACGACCATGTATAGTAAGGCGTTTTAACCGAAAAAACGACCATGTATAGTAAGGCGTTTTAACCGAAAAACGACCATGTATAGTAAAGCGTTTTTAACGAAAAAACGACCATGTATAGTAAGGCGTTTTACGAAAAAACGACCATGTATAGTAAGGCGTTTTAACGAAAAAACGACCATGTATAGTAAGGCGTTTTTAACCGAAAAAACGACCATGTATAGTAAGGCGTTTTAACCGAAAAAACGACCATGTATAGTAAGGCGTTTTAACCGAAAAATGACCATGTATAGTAAGGCGTTTTAACCGAAAAATGACCATGTATAGTAAGGCGTTTTAACCGAAAAACGACCATGTATAGTAAGGCGTTTTTAACCGAAAAAACAACCATGTATAGTAAGGCGTTTTAACCGAAAAAACAACCATGTATAGTAAGGCGTTTTAACCGAAAAAACGACCATGTATAGTAAGGCGTTTTAACCGAAAAACGACCATGTATAGTAAGGCGTTTTAACGAAAAACGACCATGTATAGTAAGGCGTTTTAACCGAAAAACAACCATGTATAGTAAGGCGTTTTAACCGAAAAACGACCATGTATAGTAAGGCGTTTTTAACGAAAAATGACCATGTATAGTAAGGCGTTTTAACCGAAAAAACAACCATGTATAGTAAGCGTTTTAACCGAAAAAAGACCATGTATAGTAAGGCGTTTTAACCGAAAAAACAACCATGTATAGTAAGCGTTTTAACGAAAAACGACCATGTATAGTAAGGCGTTTTAACGAAAAACGACCATGTATAGTAAGGCGTTTTAGCGAAAAAACGACCATGTATAGTAAGCGTTTTTACCGAAAAACGACCATGTATAGTAAGGCGTTTTAACCGAAAAACGACCATGTATAGTAAGGCGTTTTAACCGAAAAATGACCATGTATAGTAAGGCGTTTTTAACCGAAAAAACGACCATGTATAGTAAGGCGTTTTAACGAAAAAACGACCATGTATAGTAAGGCGTTTTAACGAAAAAACGACCATGTATAGTAAGGCGTTTTAACGAAAACAACCATGTATAGTAAGGCGTTTTAACCGAAAAAACGACCATGTATAGTAAGGCGTTTTAACCGAAAAAATGACCATGTATAGTAAGGCGTTTTAACCGAAAAAATGACCATGTATAGTAAGGCGTTTTTACCGAAAAAACGACCATGTATAGTAAGGCGTTTTTAACCGAAAAACAACCATGTATAGTAAGGCGTTTTAACCGAAAAACGACCATGTATAGTAAGGCGTTTTTAACGAAAAACGACCATGTATAGTAAGGCGTTTTTAACGAAAAACGACCATGTATAGTAAGGCGTTTTAACCGAAAAACGACCATGTATAGTAAGGCGTTTTAACCGAAAAACGACCATGTATAGTAAGGCGTTTTAACGAAAAACGACCATGTATAGTAAGGCGTTTTTAACCGAAAAACGACCATGTATAGTAAGGTGTTTTAACCGAAAAAAAACGACCATGTATAGTAAGGCGTTTTAACCGAAAAACGACCATGTATAGTAAGGCGTTTTAACGAAAAAACGACCATGTATAGTAAGGCGTTTTAACGAAAAACGACCATGTATAGTAAGGCGTTTTTAACGAAAAAAAACGACCATGTATAGTAAGGCGTTTTAACCGAAAAACGACCATGTATAGTAAGGCGTTTTAACGAAAAAACGACCATGTATAGTAAGGCGTTTTTAACCGAAAAAACAACCATGTATAGTAAGGCGTTTTAACCGAAAAAAACGACCATGTATAGTAAGGCGTTTTTAACGAAAAAATGACCATGTATAGTAAGGCGTTTTTAACGAAAAAAACAACCATGTATAGTAAGCGTTTTTAACGAAAAAAACGACCATGTATAGTAAGGCGTTTTTAACCGAAAAACGACCATGTATAGTAAGGCGTTTTTAACCGAAAAACGACCATGTATAGTAAGGCGTTTTAACGAAAAAACGACCATGTATAGTAAGGCGTTTTAACGAAAAAACGACCATGTATAGTAAGGCGTTTTAACGAAAAAACGACCATGTATAGTAAGGCGTTTTTAACCGAAAAAACGACCATGTATAGTAAGGCGTTTTTAACCGAAAAAACGACCATGTATAGTAAGGCGTTTTACCGAAAAAACGACCATGTATAGTAAGGCGTTTTAACCGAAAAACGACCATGTATAGTAAGCGTTTTAACCGAAAAAAACGACCATGTATAGTAAGGCGTTTTAACCGAAAAAATGACCATGTATAGTAAGGCGTTTTAACCGAAAAACGACCATGTATAGTAAGGCGTTTTAACCGAAAAAACGACCATGTATAGTAAGGCGTTTTTACCGAAAAAACGACCATGTATAGTAAGGTTTTTAACCGAAAAACAACCATGTATAGTAAGGCGTTTTAACCGAAAAAACGACCATGTATAGTAAGGCGTTTTAACCGAAAAAACGACCATGTATAGTAAGGCGTTTTAACCGAAAAACGACCATGTATAGTAAGGCGTTTTAACCGAAAAACGACCATGTATAGTAAGGCGTTTTACCGAAAAACGACCATGTATAGTAAGGCGTTTTAACCGAAAAACGACCATGTATAGTAAGGCGTTTTAACGAAAAACGACCATGTATAGTAAGGCGTTTTAACGAAAAAACGACCATGTATAGTAAGGCGTTTTAACCGAAAAACGACCATGTATAGTAAGGCGTTTTTACCGAAAAAACGACCATGTATAGTAAGGCGTTTTAACCGAAAAACGACCATGTATAGTAAGGCGTTTTAACCGAAAAAAACGACCATGTATAGTAAGGCGTTTTTAACCGAAAAAACGACCATGTATAGTAAGGCGTTTTACCGAAAAACGACCATGTATAGTAAGGCGTTTTAACCGAAAAAAACAACCATGTATAGTAAGGCGTTTTAACCGAAAAAACGACCATGTATAGTAAGGCGTTTTTAACCGAAAAAACGACCATGTATAGTAAGGCGTTTTTAACCGAAAAAACGACCATGTATAGTAAGGCGTTTTAACCGAAAAAAAGACCATGTATAGTAAGGCGTTTTAAACGAAAAAACGACCATGTATAGTAAGGCGTTTTTAACCGAAAAAAACGACCATGTATAGTAAGGCGTTTTAACCGAAAAAACGACCATGTATAGTAAGGCGTTTTTAACCGAAAAACGACCATGTATAGTAAGGCGTTTTTAACCGAAAAAACGACCATGTATAGTAAGGCGTTTTTAACCGAAAAAACGACCATGTATAGTAAGGCGTTTTTAACCGAAAAAACGACCATGTATAGTAAGGCGTTTTTAACCGAAAAACGACCATGTATAGTAAGGCGTTTTAACCCGAAAAAAACGACCATGTATAGTAAGGCGTTTTTAACCGAAAAACGACCATGTATAGTAAGGCGTTTTTAACCGAAAAAACAACCATGTATAGTAAGGCGTTTTTCAACCAAAAAAACGACCATGTATAGTAAGGCGTTTTAACCCGAAAAAAACGACCATGTATAGTAAGGCGTTTTAACCGAAAAAACGACCATGTATAGTAAGGCGTTTTTAACCGAAAAAACGACCATGTATAGTAAGGCGTTTTTAACCGAAAAAACGACCATGTATAGTAAGGCGTTTTTAGCGAAAAAACGACCATGTATAGTAAGGCGTTTTTAACCGAAAAAAGACCATGTATAGTAAGGCGTTTTTAGCTGAAAAAACGACCATGTATAGTAAGGCGTTTTTAGCCGAAAAAACGACCATGTATAGTAAGGCGTTTTTAGCGAAAAAACGACCATGTATAGTAAGGCGTTTTAGCTGAAAAAACGACCATGTATAGTAAGGCGTTTTTAGCGAAAAAACGACCATGTATAGTAAGGCGTTTTAGCGAAAAAACGACCATGTATAGTAAGGCGTTTTAGCGAAAAAAACGACCATGTATAGTAAGGCGTTTTAGCGAAAAACGACCATGTATAGTAAGGCGTTTTAGCGAAAAAACGACCATGTATAGTAAGGCGTTTTAGCGAAAAACGACCATGTATAGTAAGGCGTTTTAGCGAAAAAACGACCATGTATAGTAAGGCGTTTTAGCGAAAAACGACCATGTATAGTAAGGCGTTTTTAGCGAAAAAACGACCATGTATAGTAAGGCGTTTTTAGCGAAAAAACGACCATGTATAGTAAGGCGTTTTAGCGAAAAACGACCATGTATAGTAAGGCGTTTTAGCTGAAAAAACGACCATGTATAGTAAGGCGTTTTAGCTGAAAAACGACCATGTATAGTAAGGCGTTTTAGCTGAAAAAACGACCATGTATAGTAAGGCGTTTTAGCTGAAAAAACGACCATGTATAGTAAGGCGTTTTAGCTGAAAAAACGACCATGTATAGTAAGGCGTTTTAGCTGAAAAACGACCATGTATAGTAAGGCGTTTTAGCTGAAAAACGACCATGTATAGTAAGGCGTTTTAGCTGAAAAAACGACCATGTATAGTAAGGCGTTTTAGCTGAAAAACGACCATGTATAGTAAGGCGTTTTTAGCTGAAAAAACGACCATGTATAGTAAGGCGTTTTAGCTGAAAAAACGACCATGTATAGTAAGGCGTTTTTAGCTGAAAAAACGACCATGTATAGTAAGGCGTTTTAGCTGAAAAACGACCATGTATAGTAAGGCGTTTTTAGCTGAAAAAACGACCATGTATAGTAAGGCGTTTTAGCTGAAAAACGACCATGTATAGTAAGGCGTTTTTAGCTGAAAAAACGACCATGTATAGTAAGGCGTTTTTAGCTGAAAAAACGACCATGTATAGTAAGGCGTTTTAGCTGAAAAAACGACCATGTATAGTAAGGCGTTTTTAGCTGAAAAAACGACCATGTATAGTAAGGCGTTTTTAGCTGAAAAACGACCATGTATAGTAAGGCGTTTTAGCTGAAAAAACGACCATGTATAGTAAGGCGTTTTAGCTGAAAAACGACCATGTATAGTAAGGCGTTTTAGCTGAAAAAACGACCATGTATAGTAAGGCGTTTTTAGCTGAAAAAACGACCATGTATAGTAAGGCGTTTTAGCTGAAAAAACGACCATGTATAGTAAGGCGTTTTAGCTGAAAAACGACCATGTATAGTAAGGCGTTTTAGCTGAAAAAACGACCATGTATAGTAAGGCGTTTTAGCTGAAAAAACGACCATGTATAGTAAGGCGTTTTAGCTGAAAAAACGACCATGTATAGTAAGGCGTTTTAGCTGAAAAAACGACCATGTATAGTAAGGCGTTTTAGCTGAAAAAACGACCATGTATAGTAAGGCGTTTTAGCTGAAAAAACGACCATGTATAGTAAGGCGTTTTAGCTGAAAAAACGACCATGTATAGTAAGGCGTTTTAGCTGAAAAAACGACCATGTATAGTAAGGCGTTTTTAGCTGAAAAAACGACCATGTATAGTAAGGCGTTTTTAGCTGAAAAAACGACCATGTATAGTAAGGCGTTTTAGCTGAAAAAACGACCATGTATAGTAAGGCGTTTTAGCTGAAAAAACGACCATGTATAGTAAGGCGTTTTTAGCTGAAAAAACGACCATGTATAGTAAGGCGTTTTAGCTGAAAAAACGACCATGTATAGTAAGGCGTTTTAGCTGAAAAACGACCATGTATAGTAAGGCGTTTTAGCTGAAAAACGACCATGTATAGTAAGGCGTTTTAGCTGAAAAAAGACCATGAAAAAACGACCATGTATAGTAAGGCGTTTTAGCTGAAAAAACGACCATGTATAGTAAGGCGTTTTAGCTGAAAAAACGACCATGTATAGTAAGGCGTTTTAGCTGAAAAAACGACCATGTATAGTAAGGCGTTTTAGCTGAAAAAACGACCATGTATAGTAAGGCGTTTTAGCGAAAAAACGACCATGTATAGTAAGGCGTTTTAGCGAAAAAACGACCATGTATAGTAAGGCGTTTTAGCGAAAAAAACGACCATGTATAGTAAGGCGTTTTAGCGAAAAAACGACCATGTATAGTAAGGCGTTTTAGCTGAAAAAAACGACCATGTATAGTAAGGCGTTTTAGCGAAAAAACGACCATGTATAGTAAGGCGTTTTAGCTGAAAAAACGACCATGTATAGTAAGGCGTTTTAGCTGAAAAAACGACCATGTATAGTAAGGCGTTTTGGCTGAAAAAACGACCATGTATAGTAAGGCGTTTTAGCTGAAAAAACGACCATGTATAGTAAGGCGTTTTAGCTGAAAAAAACGACCATGTATAGTAAGGCGTTTTAGCTGAAAAAACGACCATGTATAGTAAGGCGTTTTAGCTGAAAAAACGACCATGTATAGTAAGGCGTTTTAGCTGAAAAACGACCATGTATAGTAAGGCGTTTTAGCTGAAAAAACGACCATGTATAGTAAGGCGTTTTAGCTGAAAAACGACCATGTATAGTAAGGCGTTTTAGCTGAAAAAACGACCATGTATAGTAAGGCGTTTTAGCTGAAAAACGACCATGTATAGTAAGGCGTTTTAGCTGAAAAACGACCATGTATAGTAAGGCGTTTTAGCTGAAAAAACGACCATGTATAGTAAGGCGTTTTAGCTGAAAAAACGACCATGTATAGTAAGGCGTTTTAGCTGAAAAAACGACCATGTATAGTAAGGCGTTTTAGCTGAAAAAAACGACCATGTATAGTAAGGCGTTTTAGCTGAAAAAAACGACCATGTATAGTAAGGCGTTTTAGCTGAAAAAACGACCATGTATAGTAAGGCGTTTTTAGCTGAAAAAACGACCATGTATAGTAAGGCGTTTTAGCTGAAAAAAACGACCATGTATAGTAAGGCGTTTTTAGCGAAAAAACGACCATGTATAGTAAGGCGTTTTAGCTGAAAAAACGACCATGTATAGTAAGGCGTTTTAGCTGAAAAAACGACCATGTATAGTAAGGCGTTTTTAGCGAAAAAACGACCATGTATAGTAAGGCGTTTTAGCTGAAAAAACGACCATGTATAGTAAGGCGTTTTTAGCGAAAAAAGCGACCATGTATAGTAAGGCGTTTTAGCTGAAAAAACGACCATGTATAGTAAGGCGTTTTTAGCTGAAAAAACGACCATGTATAGTAAGGCGTTTTTAGCGAAAAAAAACGACCATGTATAGTAAGGCGTTTTTAGCTGAAAAAACGACCATGTATAGTAAGGCGTTTTTAGCGAAAAAACGACCATGTATAGTAAGGCGTTTTAGCGAAAAAACGACCATGTATAGTAAGGCGTTTTTAGCTGAAAAAACGACCATGTATAGTAAGGCGTTTTTAGCTGAAAAAAGCGACCATGTATAGTAAGGCGTTTTAGCGAAAAAACGACCATGTATAGTAAGGCGTTTTAGCGAAAAAACGACCATGTATAGTAAGGCGTTTTAGCGAAAAAAACGACCATGTATAGTAAGGCGTTTTAGCGAAAAAACGACCATGTATAGTAAGGCGTTTTTAGCGAAAAAACGACCATGTATAGTAAGGCGTTTTTAGCTGAAAAAACGACCATGTATAGTAAGGCGTTTTAGCTGAAAAAACGACCATGTATAGTAAGGCGTTTTAGCTGAAAAAACGACCATGTATAGTAAGGCGTTTTAGCTGAAAAAACGACCATGTATAGTAAGGCGTTTTAGCTGAAAAAGCGACCATGTATAGTAAGGCGTTTTTAGCGAAAAAACGACCATGTATAGTAAGGCGTTTTTAGCTGAAAAAAAACGACCATGTATAGTAAGGCGTTTTAGCCGAAAAAACGACCATGTATAGTAAGGCGTTTTAGCTGAAAAAACGACCATGTATAGTAAGGCGTTTTAGCTGAAAAAAACGACCATGTATAGTAAGGCGTTTTAGCTGAAAAAACGACCATGTATAGTAAGGCGTTTTAGCTGAAAAAACGACCATGTATAGTAAGGCGTTTTAGCTGAAAAAACGACCATGTATAGTAAGGCGTTTTTAGCTGAAAAAACGACCATGTATAGTAAGGCGTTTTAGCTGAAAAAAACGACCATGTATAGTAAGGCGTTTTTAGAGGAAAAACGACCATGTATAGTAAGGCGTTTTTTGACCAAAAAAACGACCATGTATAGTAAGGCGTTTTTAGCCAAAAAAAACGACCATGTATAGTAAGGCGTTTTTAGCTGAAAAAACGACCATGTATAGTAAGGCGTTTTTAGCGAAAAAACGACCATGTATAGTAAGGCGTTTTGAGCGAAAAAAAACGACCATGTATAGTAAGGCGTTTTTAGCGAAAAAACGACCATGTATAGTAAGGCGTTTTAGCTGAAAAAACGACCATGTATAGTAAGGCGTTTTTAGCGAAAAAACGACCATGTATAGTAAGGCGTTTTTAGCGAAAAAACGACCATGTATAGTAAGGCGTTTTTAGCGAAAAAACGACCATGTATAGTAAGGCGTTTTTAGCGAAAAAACGACCATGTATAGTAAGGCGTTTTTAGGCGTTTTATGAAAAAACGACCATGTATAGAAAAAAACGACCATGTATAGTAAGGCGTTTTTAGCGAAAAAACGACCATGTATAGTAAGGCGTTTTAGCGAAAAAAACGACCATGTATAGTAAGGCGTTTTAGCGAAAAACGACCATGTATAGTAAGGCGTTTTAGCGAAAAAAACGACCATGTATAGTAAGGCGTTTTAGCGAAAAACGACCATGTATAGTAAGGCGTTTTTAGCGAAAAACGACCATGTATAGTAAGGCGTTTTTAGCGAAAAAACGACCATGTATAGTAAGGCGTTTTTAGCGAAAAAACGACCATGTATAGTAAGGCGTTTTTAGCGAAAAAACGACCATGTATAGTAAGGCGTTTTTAGCTGAAAAAACGACCATGTATAGTAAGGCGTTTTTAGCTGAAAAAACGACCATGTATAGTAAGGCGTTTTTAGCTGAAAAACGACCATGTATAGTAAGGCGTTTTTAGCGAAAAAACGACCATGTATAGTAAGGCGTTTTTAGCGAAAAAACGACCATGTATAGTAAGGCGTTTTTAGCGAAAAAACGACCATGTATAGTAAGGCGTTTTTAGCTGAAAAACGACCATGTATAGTAAGGCGTTTTTAGCGACCATGTATAGCGCGAAAAACGACCATGTATAGTAAGGCGTTTTAGCTGAAAAAACGACCATGTATAGTAAGGCGTTTTAGCTGAAAAAAACGACCATGTATAGTAAGGCGTTTTTAGCGAAAAAACGACCATGTATAGTAAGGCGTTTTGAGCCGAAAAAAACGACCATGTATAGTAAGGCGTTTTGGCTGAAAAAACGACCATGTATAGTAAGGCGTTTTTTGCTGAAAAAACGACCATGTATAGTAAGGCGTTTTTAGCGAAAAAACGACCATGTATAGTAAGGCGTTTTGGCTGAAAAACGACCATGTATAGTAAGGCGTTTTAGCTGAAAAAAACGACCATGTATAGTAAGGCGTTTTTAGCTGAAAAAACGACCATGTATAGTAAGGCGTTTTAGCTGAAAAAACGACCATGTATAGTAAGGCGTTTTTAGCTGAAAAAACGACCATGTATAGTAAGGCGTTTTAGCTGAAAAAACGACCATGTATAGTAAGGCGTTTTAGCGAAAAAACGACCATGTATAGTAAGGCGTTTTTAGCTGAAAAACGCTGTAAAAAAACGACCATGTATAGTAAGGCGTTTTAGCTGAAAAAACGACCATGTATAGTAAGGCGTTTTTAGCTGAAAAAACGACCATGTATAGTAAGGCGTTTTAGCTGAAAAAAAGCGACCATGTATAGTAAGGCGTTTTAGCTGAAAAAACGACCATGTATAGTAAGGCGTTTTTAGCGAAAAAACGACCATGTATAGTAAGGCGTTTTAGCTGAAAAAACGACCATGTATAGTAAGGCGTTTTAGCTGAAAAAAACGACCATGTATAGTAAGGCGTTTTAGCTGAAAAAACGACCATGTATAGTAAGGCGTTTTAGCTGAAAAAAGCGACCATGTATAGTAAGGCGTTTTTAGCTGAAAAAAACGACCATGTATAGTAAGGCGTTTTAGCTGAAAAAACGACCATGTATAGTAAGGCGTTTTAGCTGAAAAACGACCATGTATAGTAAGGCGTTTTTTAGCTGAAAAAAGCGACCATGTATAGTAAGGCGTTTTTAGCTGAAAAAACGACCATGTATAGTAAGGCGTTTTAGCTGAAAAACGACCATGTATAGTAAGGCGTTTTAGCTGAAAAAACGACCATGTATAGTAAGGCGTTTTTTTTAGCTGCTGAAAAAACGACCATGTATAGTAAGGCGTTTTAGCTGAAAAACGACCATGTATAGTAAGGCGTTTTAGCTGAAAAACGACCATGTATAGTAAGGCGTTTTAGCTGAAAAACGACCATGTATAGTAAGGCGTTTTAGCTGAAAAAACGACCATGTATAGTAAGGCGTTTTGGCTGAAAAAACGACCATGTATAGTAAGGCGTTTTTAGCTGAAAAAACGACCATGTATAGTAAGGCGTTTTAGCTGAAAAACGACCATGTATAGTAAGGCGTTTTAGCTGAAAAACGACCATGTATAGTAAGGCGTTTTTAGCGAAAAAAACGACCATGTATAGTAAGGCGTTTTAGCTGAAAAACGACCATGTATAGTAAGGCGTTTTTAGCTGAAAAACGACCATGTATAGTAAGGCGTTTTTAGCTGAAAAAAAACGACCATGTATAGTAAGGCGTTTTAGCCGAAAAAAAACGACCATGTATAGTAAGGCGTTTTTAGCTGAAAAAACGACCATGTATAGTAAGGCGTTTTTAGCTGAAAAAAACGACCATGTATAGTAAGGCGTTTTAGCTGAAAAACGACCATGTATAGTAAGGCGTTTTAGCTGAAAAAACGACCATGTATAGTAAGGCGTTTTTAGCTGAAAAAACGACCATGTATAGTAAGGCGTTTTTAGCTGAAAAAAACGACCATGTATAGTAAGGCGTTTTTAGCTGAAAAACGACCATGTATAGTAAGGCGTTTTAGCTGAAAAAACGACCATGTATAGTAAGGCGTTTT